>JADIIU010000009.1:0-206367 GCA_027603945.1 Terramyces sp. JEL0728 | reverse complement strand
ACCAGCAGTGCAAAGTTCGAATGCGGCCACATCAAAATCCGGAGGTATTTCCAAATCCATTAACGTGTCTAGTTTGCGCGTCCCAAATTATCTACTTTCCATGTTCAGCAGCAGTCAAGTTTGACTTTAACTATGAAGAAGATCTGTGTCTCTATCGTCATAGGGGATATCACACTCATGAATGTCCTCCGATTACACTTCCAGATCACGTTTCTAGGCAACAATTCAAAAAGGTGATCATCAGCAACCCAGAAAAGGTACCTTTGAAGCTCGTAGTTGGTAGTACTGCTGACGCTACGGCGCCGATTCACCTCCAGCCTGTGCGAAACGTTCACCGTGCTTATCATAACAGGGATAGAGTAGCGTATTACCGAAAGGTCGTCCTCAGCAAAATGGAATACAAAGGTCTTCAAGACCTCACCATTCAAGGTTTGCCCCTATTCTACGAACGGTTTGGAGACGTGCATGTATCCAGTAGTTTGGATGGAAGTAAGATGCATTTGTCTATCATGAATGGCTTCATGAAAAACAAGTTGACTACTTTGGAAGATAGATTGCCCGGTATTCTTACTGATGCCACTTACAGCTACTTTAGTAACGGCTATCTTGTTTCATCCTCTGTTTATTGTCAGATTACAAAGAGATGGGTTCCGGTTTTATTCACTTGGGTTGCCAAAATTGATACAAACCATTACCGAGCCCATTTCGCTGGTCTGCTCAAAGAAATTGCAGCCGTTGCTCAAAGCCCTAAGGAAGAAGATATGCTTTTGGCACAGGTACTTTTATCGAACAATTGGTTGTAGACTATTCCAAGCCACAGCGAAATGGATTTGTTGAAGCCTATGTGCAACTAAAACTGGAGCAAAATTCTACCAAAGAAGGAAGTGAATTAAGAGCTCATGCAGCTGGATTGCTCAAAGGGTGTGCTGTTCACTTCCGAAATTCACTTCAAAAAATTCTCCAAAATCGCATAGTTGTTCGAGTTGAAGAGGTTGACATCTTCAAAAAACTCATTGGTGACTTGTTTGGTGATATTCCAGTGGAGGATTTTAATGATAAAGTAAAAAACATTTTGGAATCTTTCCCAAATTGTGCGATGTGGTTGCTGTGGTGGGTAGATACTGATATTGCCAAAATGCTTTTTCCATGTATGCAAACCATGGATTCAGACCTTAGTAGTCAATTGCCAAGAACTACGAACGCCCAAGAATCTTTACATTGGGTGTACTATCAACTGGGCACTCGTAATAATACAATTATCGAAGGATTATCGAGCCTATTGCTCTTCAGTCAAGCCCTTGAAGTTGAATATGATATGACTTTGGAGGGTATTAAGGTATTTATTTCCTAACACGTCAAACTATGGAAATCGATCGAATGACAGAATCAAGCAAAATATCAAAGCAAGAGATAAACGAAAATTAAAAACCGAAGCGGATTTCTCTTATAAGCCGCCGGAAAAAACCGATGAATTGCTTGTGGAAGCTATACCTGCAAAGAAACGTAAAGCAGGGAGACCTCCAAAGTCAAAAAATGCCCTGAAGCACCCTCTTATTACATTCGCCAGCTATATACATAAGCAGAATTCTTGCTATTACACATCATTGTTGGAAAGTTTATACTCTGTTGCGGTAACAATTTGGTAACATAGAAATTTATTGGCATTGACAGGTTAATTTCACTGAACGATACTACTGCATGGAACTCACTTCTTTGTCACTTTCATAAAAGGGATGTTTGCAAAGACAATTCCAAGCTGGCCAGGTGTTTAACTGAAGGAAGAAATAATTTTTGGAAATTCATCGAACAATCTACTAGTTATGCGTTGAATGCTTATGGAAGCCCTACAGTTGTTCTGGAACAGCTCTTGAGAGGAAAGGGGCCAATTTCCTATTTATTTCTGAATGAAAAGTCTATCATTTATGAATGCCATTGTGGCTATTACTATAAAAAGACTCCACAAAGATGCATGGTTGTAGTAATATACATTAATCTAGGGTTTGACAAATAATCATTTGGAGTGTACCTTGACAAGTGGTGATGAATATGGAAATATTCAAGATATTCTTTTGAATTTATGCTCTGGAGATGCTTACAAATTTCAAACACCTAAAGAATGTCTACGCTGCAAGTCTTTATTGATATCGAAATCGAGATTTTCATTCACCAGTTCCATCATTGTACTTGAACTGGAACCCGATGTGGAAGGAAACAATAACAATTCTTCAGATTTCTATTTCCCTAGTAAGCTGGTAATTGGCTCAACTGAGTACACACTAGTAGCTAGAATATACAGTACCGAACCAAATGGTGCTCATTTTGGTGCAAGAGTTCTGCGTAGCAATGGGGTATACAAGTATGATGATATGTCAAATAAGGGTTACGCTCAATTACAAGAGACAGCGAGAGGTTTCGAAGGTAGAAATGATTATGCGACGGTTGCATTCTACGTTGTTACAAATTTCAAGTCAGTCGAATAAAAGATTTATTTTGTTTGAAATACTTGCCTTGATTCTTTTATCTAGCATTTTAGCGAAGGTTTAGGTGATATTGCGTATAATTATTATAAGCTGTACTTCCCTTTATAACATCCATTGCAGATACTTTGCATCCTGTTTCATTTGTAAATACTAAACAGTCGCTGAATTTTAGAAATAATGATGCTTTTAATCCTAACCCTATATCTGTAAATTTCCAATCTAACTTTATTCTGAACTCAACTAACAATAACTAATGAATTGTATTTCCACAAAGCTTTTTTGTATTTCAAAAATAATATGCTTGGATTTTTGTCTACTTCTCTTGTCTACTCTTTTCATTGTTTAAGAGAATTTTAATTAAAAAAGTGGACAGTTGGAAGTAGACAGTGGCTGGTTTGTGGCGGGAGTCCACTTCAAACTGTCCACTTTTTTCTCCAACCCCATATTTTTTTTTACCTCCAAATGAACACAACATTGGAAGAGGATGCCATTTTGAATTATCTAACGAGGCAAGAGATTGACTGCACCAGAAGCACATTGAATAAAATTCTGGAAATACCTGATTTGAAGGAAGTTATTGGAGAGTCGGCAGAATTGAAGAAAATAATGTCCTTCTTTTCTGAAGTAAAGAAAGCAATACGGGGGCCAACAGAGGATATTCTCACTAAAAGGATGGAGCGAAAGAATCGAAAGCAGTCAACGGATCATAAAACTAGAAATTTTACAGAATATCTAAATAGCATGAACCTGGAAAGTGAAGCAGATTTGCCCATCAAAGGAGATTTCATGGCCAGTACCGATATAGAGAATGCAGTTGCCCTGACTGAAAATGAATCATCAAACATCAAGTTGCTGGAATACGAAAAACAGCAACTGAGTCATTTACAACACATAGTCTCGTCCACTACGAAATCATTGACAAAGTTGGATTTATCAGACCGCAAGAAGTTTATTAGGGATTGCGCCATATGTAGAGCAGGATATTCAGATATAGACAACCAGTATTGCTTCTACTGTCCCCCTTGTGCAGCCTTTAATTTGATGAAAAGAACACAAAGTATATATATTCCAAAAAGAATCGCATTGGTTACCGGTGTTAGAGTTAAAATTGGTTATGAGATTGGGCTGAAATTGTTGAGGAGTGGTGCAATAGTCCTTGGCACAACAAGATTCCCCAAAGATGCAGTTCGAAGATATTCACTGGAGCCTGATTTTGACGGATGGAAGGATAACCTTCAGATCTACGGAATTGACTTTAGGGATCTTGCGATGGTTAATGAATTCATTGACAAAGTATCTGCAACCCAATCTCACCTTAATATGATTATCAACAATGCTGCCCAAACAGTTAGAAAACCTCCACAGTTCTACCGACATTTGATTTATGGAGAAAGAGCAAAGCTAGAAACTGACCAGTTGCCAATACTTCAATTTGAAAACGCACAGTTGCATACTCTTAAACTATCTGCTCCCGTAAACAATACCAATTTTCAGCAAGTGATTTATGCAAAAGACAACAATGAAATTTCCCACTCTAGTCTAATGTCCCAGCTACCGCTGCTGGCAGATGAAGATATATACTCGTCTGATTTTCCAGTAGGAAGATACGACCAGTTTGGCCAGCAGTTAGATTTGAGAGCAAAAAATAGTTGGGTAATGAAATTAGACGAAATCCCCATGGTTGAAATGTTGGAATGCCAAACCATCAACGCTACCGTCCCATTTTTGTTGAATTCCAAACTCAAGCCATTGTTGTTGGCGGATCCACATCCCGACCGGTATATTGTTAATGTTTCTGCAATGGAAGGCACTTTCTACAGAACAAAGACCGCAAACCACACTCACACAAACATGGCAAAAGCAGCTTTGAATATGATGACCCGCACTAGCGGTGCTGACTATGCCAAAGATGGTATTTACATGTCAGCTGTAGACACTGGCTGGGTCACTGATGAACGACCAAAGAGATATTTCGAAAACAGCACAAAGCAAGGGGAACGATTGCCGCTGGATGAACTCGATGGGGCAATGAGGGTTTTAGATCCGGTATTTCAGGGTATTAGAGATGGCAACTATCACTATGGCTGCCTGTTAAAAGACTATCTAATTACACGATGGTAATGCTGGAATCCGCACTTTGATTAAGCATTAATATATCAACTTTATTTTTCATGTTGAAAAGGTCTGTGTTATTGGACGATTCTTTCTGTTTTTTTAATCTAAGTGTAATCACAATATGGTATTGAAACTTTCTGATTGTAGGACGAAGATTATTCTGAACCAACCGACTATACGAAAGCTGCGTTCTCAAAGGTACCGATCTCAATTAATTCCAGCATACCAATTTAAGCCAGCAAGCTGCAAAGTTGAACAAGAACAAAGTACCTTAAATTAACCTCAAGGCCACTGATGCCAAAAAGCGCTATGCATATCTATTGGGACAAACGGATATTTTCTGTACGATCGCTCTAATTCAGCGCACTTTATCAATCTGGCAAAAATGAAATCGTCAGACAAGTCTCAATTTGCAGATTTTAATATTGATAATGCCATATCAAAGGCAAGCAAAACTGGACGTACTAGAAAGACGGAAAAGGAAGAAGATGAAGAAATGTTGGAAAATGCTGATCAGGAAGAAGCACCATTTGCATTTGAAGAATCTCCAAAATGTGCTTGCAAATTAATTTAGATATCACGGGCGGGACACTCAGAGATTATCAGATTCAAGGTTTGAATTGGATGATCAGCTTGTATGAAAATGGCATCAATGGGATCTTGGCAGACGAGATGGTACTAATGACCTAAATTCAGGGGCTTGGTAAGACTTTACAAACGATTTCTTTCTTGGGATATTTAAAGCATTTTGAAGGTGTTAATGGGCCGCATTTGGTTATTGTGCCAAAATCAACTTTGCACAACTGGATTAAAGAATTTGAAAGATGGTGTCCATCTTTGAAGACTTTATTATTCCACGGATCTAAAGACGAAAGGGTAAAGCATGCTTAATTTAGGCTGATATTATCAAGGATAAAATGTTTGACACCAACTGGGATGTGTGTGTTACTTCGTATGAAATGTGTTTGATAGAAAAAGCTTCTTTGAAAAAATTTTCATGGGCATACATTGTTATTGATGAGGCTCATCGTATCAAGAATGAAAACTCTGCGCTATCACAGATCGTCAGAATTATGCCTTGTAGAAATCGTTTGTTGATTACTGGGACTCCTTTGCAAAATGATCTTCATGAATTGTGGGCTCTTTTAAACTTTTTGTTGCCAGACATCTTCAGTTCTGCAGCCGATTTCGACGCTTGGTTCACCACGGACCAAGGTGGGAACCAGGAGAAGGTTGTTACTCAACTGCACAAGGTTTTGCGCCATTTCTTGCTCCGTCGTATTAAATCCGATGTCGAGAAATCTCTTTTGCCAAAGAAACGTATTGACTTGTATGTGGGTATGTCTTCTATGCAACGTAAATGGTACAAAAAGCTATTGGAAAAGGATATTAGTGCCGTCAATGGTAAATTCAAGTTTATTGCTAGGTGCGGTTGAAAGATCTGGAGGTTCAAAGAGACTCCAAAACATTGTGATGCAATTAAGAAAATGCTGTAATCACCCATATTTGTTTGACGGTGCGGAAGAAGGACCTCCATACACCACCGACCAGCATATTGTGGACAACAGTGGTAAACTTGTTATTTTGGACAGGCTACTGGCCAGATTAAAAGCGCAAGGTTCAAGAGTTTTGCTTTTCTCTCAAATGTCTAGAATGATTGATATCTTGGAAGATTATTGCAACTGGAAAGGATTCAAATATTGCCGTTTAGACGGGCAAACTGCTCACGAAGATCGTATATCATCCATTGATGAGTTCAATCGAGAAGGAAGTGAAAAGTTTATTTTCCTATTGACAACTCGTGCTGGCGGTTTAGGTATCAATCTTGCCACTGCTGACACTGTCATTATGTATGACAATGATTGGAATCCTCAAGTCGATCTTCAAGCTGAAGATCGTGCCCATAGAATCGGACAAAAGAAGCAAGTGGTTATTTTCAGATTTATCACTGAAGTGATTTTAAATTAATTTAGAACGCTATTGAAGAAAAGGTTATCGATCGTGCTACCCAAAAGTTGAGATTGGATCAATTGGTTATTCAGCAAGGAAGACACACTGCCAAGACCGCCCAGCAAAGCAAGGACGATTTGGTGTCAATGATCCAATATGGCGCCGATAGTATTTTCCAATCTATTGACAGTACTATCGACACAGATGATATTGAAGAAATTCTTACTCGATCTGAAATGAAAACACAAAAATTAGAAGAAAAGTACAAGGATATGGGTTTGGACGATCTCCAACAGTTCACTTCCGAAGCCAATACTTATCAGTGGGAAGGCCACGATTTTGGACAAAAGAAGGGGAAGGGTATCAATTGGATTGGACCTTCGAAAAGAGAAAGAAAGTCAAATTATGATTCGCTCAACTTTAGTCGTGGTGGTGGTCTTTTGCCACCTCATCTTCGTAAAGATCGCCTTCCAAAACCTAAGGGAGTTATTATGTAACATGGTATTAATTCTAGTTATGAACATCAGTTCTATTCTCCAAGACTCAACGAACTGCAAGAAAAAGAAAAATATCATTTCTGGAAGCAAAACAGTGTTGTTTTAACCATCAATGACTGCCCTGTTGAAAATTACACTGAATGGCTGACTCAAGAGCAAGAATTGATTGACAAAGGTAATTGATAGGCTAATTGCAGCTGAACCTTTGACTGAAGCGGAACTTGCAGAAAAAGAGTTGCTCTCTACTCAAGGGTTTGAAAACTGGAACAAGCGCGACTTTAGCAATTTCCTTAAAGCGCAGGAAAAGCATGGCAGATACAATATTGAAGCTATTACGGATGAAGTGGAAGGAAAGACTCCCGAAGAAGTCAAGCAGTATTCTGAAGTCTTCTGGAAGAGATTTACAGAACTGGCTGATCACGAAAAAATACTGCAAAACATTGAAAGAGCTGAAACTCGTTTACAGCGTATTACCGAAACCAACAATGCTATTGCACAAAAAATTGCGCTGTACAGAGTACCTTTGCAACAAATCAAGTTCAATTATGGGCAGAATAAGGGTAAGATGTACACAGAAGAAGAAGATAGATTCTTGGTATATATCAACTAATACTAGTTTGTAATGCTGCACAAGTTTGGTTACGGAACTGACGAAATTTACGAACGAATTAGGGCTGAAATCAAGAAATCCCCGCTGTTCCGGTTTGACTGGTATTTCAAATCTCGCAATGCTATTGAAATCCAGAGACGTTGTGCTACATTGGTCATGCTGATTGAAAAAGAATTTGGCGTAGATACAACTGACGGAAGAAAGAGAAAGGCAGTGCTAATTGAAGATGTTAAAGCAATTTCCAAGAAAAAGAAGTAAATTTAATAAAATTCATTTCAAAAATAAATTCCTTAGATCCGCAAACTCTGCTTCCGTAATTTTCACAGCACAATCTGATTTAATCGCTTGAACACCAGTAACACCTACTTTTGTGTAGAACGAGTCTACCTGCAAGTTGGTAAAGGCGTTCAGCAAGCCGTTGATCTTTTCTTGACTCGCATCTAGCATTAGCACCAATACCTTTATCAATTAAAGTAAGACAGCATCCTCCGCCACCAGCACCAGTCAGCTTGGTCGTTAACCCGTATCTGGCAGAAGTAGCACATAGCGTGTCAATTACAGGATGGCTCATGCCAGCACAGACAAGCAACTGCTGGTTCATGTTGACCAAGACCTGTATTAACTAGTTTTACTGCAAGGTCAGAATATATCTGTTCGGCTTTGCTGGTATTTGAGAATAACTCTGCGCAAGATTCAGATATCGATCCAATCGCATGAATAACGTGGCCCATTATATCTGGAAACTGTTATTAATCGAGGATTACGTTCCTATTGCGCTGTCCAAACATCTCTACCTGTCTTTTTGTATTTTTTTCTACTCTAGAGTCTGTCAATAGGATATCTAGCTCCTTGAATCCTTTTAAATCTTCCAAAGGACAATTCTTTTGATATATTTTTGCTCCTCCATATGTTGCGATAGTGTTATCGACTCCGCTAGGCGATCCATGCAGCACTCGCTCTCCTTCAAAAGCCAATTCATTGATCATCTTCAAGTCCTTTTCTTTAAAATCAAGAGATATATCGCCTTTAAGCAATAACAATCCTGCTGCTATACAAACACAGAACGAAGCTGATGATCCCAATCCAGCACCAACAGGAATTTCTGATCTAATTGTAATTTCGCATCCATCTATCTCTGTCAGCTCTGCCATCTTCAAAAATGCCAAGAGGGCATTATTTGATTCAGTTTGGATAGTGCTGTTGTAGTACAAGCTGATATCGGGACAGTTCAATATAATGTGTTGGGACAGTTTGGCTTCACAAAAAGTTCGTTTATCCAGACTTGTAGCTATGCATTTTTGGTTATAGACGACTGCATGCTCTCCAAATAAAATCACTTTTCCAGGTGCTGAAATTACATAATTTTCGTGATTAGTTACCATTTAATTAAACTTTAATTCCCCACAAACTTATGGGGATATAAATAAAAGTTCAGCACCCATTTGGAGTGGGCTATCTCAGCATACAGATTCCCATTTCTTTATTTTGGAACTGCAGTACAATGACGTAAGAATCCCAGGTTACAAGGTGGGCTCTGGTAGCGGGATCCATAGTGTACTGCAAATTCAATTAACCCAAAGACCATAAGAGACAATCAGGTAATCAAATTGCAGTGGGGTGTGAAGTGTGCCTGATTCACTATTTTCAATCAACCACCCCAGCATTTTGATTAATCAGATATCTGTTCCGGCAAATCCCTGACCAACAAGCCTAATGGAAGAATATAAAGCTAGCAGAAAACTTGTAAGCTCAATGGACCTGTTTAAAGAACAACCAAAATATTCTATCTGTATTGCCGTGTCTCTCGTATATCACCTCTAACCTAGATTGCGACTTTGCTAAACTTTCTTGGGATCTGCATTGCTCAGTCTGCACTACCATTTGAAAAAGTCAACCCTCTAGGCTTAGGTTGGTACTTTTTCTTTGTTTATTTGTTGTGGGCCTTACTTCTTGGTTCTACTATTTATTTCAAGACGTTTGCAACATACAAGGCACTGTTGACTCAAGTCACGACATTGGCTTTGACGTTCCTGCCATTCGATTTAAATGGATCCTTGCAAGGTTCAACTTCGCATGACAACGCTACTGCTGCCGGCAACGGAATTCGTGCTGCTGCACTGGTCATCCTTGTCTTTCCTCTTATAGCCGTATTTATTTTGCTAGGGTCTGGAGAAAAGTCGTTTGTACATACAGATATCATTCCAAACTTTGAAATCCAACGGCGTGAAAAGGTTGCATCTGTAATCAGTCCGCCATCCCCCGAGTTGCCAAAAATTCCGGTGGAAAAGCTTAACGACACAATGTATTCGGAAATCAAAGTGAATATTCCGGATGCTACCTTGAATTCAACTACAGTTGACACTCTGAACAAGGCCAATTCCCAGGTATCAACCATACCCCGAAGGAGATACGCAAATGTCAGAAACAGCAAGATCCGGGATGAAGATATGGTAATTGAGTTCAAGGCCAAAGCATTGTATTCGTACACTGCTAATGAAGATGATCCCCATGAAGTATCCTTTGATGAAAATGAAATATTCGAAATTGTGGAAAGTTCAGGAAAATGGTGGCAGATTGTCAAACTTGAAAAAGACGGAACATTCACTGTTGGTATTGCTCCTTCGAATTACTTGCAAAAGGTTGAAGCTTAATCACGATGATCGCAGATGAGACAACAATGACGCCGTGGATGAGCCTCAATTTTAAAAAAGTAGAATAAACTTGTAAATGACTGTTATTTCGTCAGGAAGATTAATATTTCTTTGAATACCGATCCAAATATTCCTACTTTTGAGATTCCTTTGGCTTCCCACTGCAATTCCTCTCCTGTCAAAATTTCAATAGAGGCGCACACCAAAGGGATGTATAAAAGTCGAAACTGACGGTCAAAGATTTGATGGAAACTTTTCAAAAGGCACCTAGGCTATTTCTAGCTTTATTCGTAGCTGAACTTGGATGGTTGCTGGATTTCATCGGTGTGGCCGTTGCACAATCTGACCTTTCCTATTCAAAATACAACCCACTAGGCTTACAATGGTACTTTTTGTTTGCATATTTGGCATTCATCATCCTACTTACACTTACGATATACACAGATTCGCTGAAAACCTACAAAGGCCTGCTTGTAAATCTCAACACCTTGACCTTGGCTTTTCTTCCATTTGATATTGACAATGCAATCAATGTTGCATATTTGGCTCCAGCTTCCAATTTGGCAGGCGGGAGCAGCACAAGAATTGCAGGGCTAATCATCATGGTTTTCCCAATGGTAACTTTTTGCTTAGTTAGATTGCAATCGCGGCTATGTTGGGATCGGAAGAAAATAGCTTTGTTAATACATTCGATCTTGGGTTTATGCCAGCCCCACAAGCTCCAAAAGCCAACGATGCGCAAGCAAAAGATACAATTGCAGTTGTCATTGAAAGAGTTGAACCAGAAGCTCCAAGTGTTCCTCCTTCCGAACTAATCGTAATCCCTACACCAGTCGCTAGAAACAGTGTGATTAAACACGAAAGCTTGATAACGAAATTTAAAGCAAAGGCACTTTATTCTTACAAAGCCAGCCAATCAGATCCAAATGAAATATCTTTCCAAGCAGGCGAGGTTTTGGAAATAATTGACAGCGAAGGCAGATGGTAAGCGCTATTTAATCATAGGTGGCAAGTTGTCAAAACTGAAGCTGATGGTACATTCACAACTGGTATTGCTCCTTCCAACTATATGGAAAAGATTTAAATTTCCCGTAATAAATTCCATGTTTTGTTTATGCAATGCTGTGTCTCGCAATGCGCTTTAAATTCGTTGGATACTTCCACTTTCTTTCATGGACAACAACTTCAAATCTCCAAGGCTTTACTTTGGGTTGGCATTCGTTGAAGTAAGGGAAATTAACGCAGATTGGATGGATTTTGGACTTGGTTGGGATTGCGCTTGAACAGTCTGATATCCAATACCGCCGAATCAATCCAATTGGGCTCCAATGGTACTTTTTGTTTGTTTATCTCTTTTTGATTATCTTGTTCAATTGCACTGTGTTCACGGACACTGTCAAGACTTATCGCATGCTGTTGCTTGGCACAACTGTACTTTCGTTGGCTTACATCCCGTTCGATATTGATACCGCCCTTCATATGCAAGTAGATGTCAGCAACTCTCTTTCAAATGTCAATCCTGTCAAAGTAGTTGGACTGATCATTATGGCAGTAGCATTGGTACGCTGTTTCTAACAAGTTCCTTATTCTCGCTGTCTTTGGCTCTGACGAAAACAGCTACTTTAATACTTTTCGTGTTCCCATCATTGGCGAAATGTGTACTAAACCGCAACCCGAACATTATGAAAACCAAGAGCCAGATGAAAGACAAAGCGCTGACCAAAGAAGATCTGCCTTTGAGCGTTCTCAGCAACACTACTCGTCAAAACGAGAGTATACTCATAGCCCTGAACAGGAATATACACCCCCAACTAGCCCAAATCGCCAAAATCAACACGAGCAACTACCAAGAGACATGGATTTACCCCCACCACCTACTGAAGCTGTATCAATCCCAATCAACGAACCAGAGTTATCTCCTCCAGTTCTCCCACCGCAAGATCTTACTGTTCTCCCATCCCCAATACCTCGAAACAGTACAATCCGCCCACAATTCAAAGCAAGTTCTCGCTACTCATTTACTCCTGAACCCGGCAACCCATACCAAGTCTCATTGCAAAAAGGTGATATTATGGATGTCGTAGATAGCGTTGGAAAGTGGTAATCTGGATTAATCTAGGTGGCAAGTTGTTAAGACTGAACCAGATGGTTCGTTTACTACTGGGATCGCCCCATCTAATTATCTCACCCCTCTTTGAATAAATTGTTTATTGCTTACAACGTGGCTTTCAAAACATTTAAAGTAAGAGCGTTAATACCAACCGCATGCATGCATACACTTGGGCATACTTGGAAATTTCTGTCGTCTTTCAGTATTCGGATGGGCTGGATGAATCAACTCGGGGACTAAAAACTCCAAGGCGCCACGATTCCAAATGAGTAAACAGAGCGAGTGGATTTTCTTTGCGAATTAGAAAAGAGAAATGGACCAGACTAATATAAAGACGTTCGCAGTGTTAGGGGTAATCGCAATTGGATTGTTTTTCGACTTTGTTGGGCTAATTGTAGCTCAGGCAGCAATTGTTTCTGACATCCCTAACCCGCTTGGCCTCTCATGGTACTTGTTTCTATTTTACTCCTTCTTTGTTGGAGTAACTGCATATTACACCTATACAGAACAAGTAAAGAATCACAAAGGGGCACTTTTAGGAATGTCCACCATCATTTTTGGAATACTCCCAATTGATTTAGACGCTGCAATTCGAAGCACATCATTCAGCGGTGCAGTTCGATCTGGAAGCATAGTCCGTGCATTCGGATTGATTATAGTTGTGTTCCCAGCGATTTACCTGTTTTTCTGTTTTGGTTCAGAGGAAGATCCAATATTTTCCTTGACTGGTGGGTTTGGAGACTTTAAATTGCCTCAGGTAAATAATCCATTCTCGAACGAAGCGAAAAACAACAACGCATTAAACCGTGATGCACCATATGTTCCAAAAGAAAAGGATATCGAAATGGCAAATAGAACATCCCCGGATGAACCAGGGTTCCAGGCAACTAGCACTCCTACCCCAGATGAACCAAGGTTCCAAATGAATGCAAGAACACCCTCGCCAGTTGCACAGACCAGCCCAAGATTCTCTGTGATTCCAAACACTAGAAATTCTGTAGTTAGACACGAAGACACTGTAGTAGAATTCAAAGCCGAAGCAATGTATACCTGTAAGGAGCTCGTTAACAGTAGATAATGCCAACCCATCCGATCCAAATGAAATTTCAATGAAAAAAGGAGAAATTTTAGAAGTCATTGATTCCAAAGGGAAGTGGTGGCAAGTAATCAAGGTAGAATATGACGGGACTTTTACCACTGGTATTGCTCCTTCAAATTATTTGAAGAGAATTTAGAATAAAACGGCTGGGTCCAAAATTTTTGTTTTTTGGCAATCGTAATGTTTCCAAGAATTAACAGGATAATGCAATTGCAGAGGAGACTAATAACAAACGGAAATCCTATGGATTTGAAAATATCAGACAGGGCAGCAAGTCGACTGCAGCAACTGAAAAAAACAGTAAAAAACAGCGATTATTTAAGAGTGCAAATTGATGCAGGAGGATGCCATGGATTTCAATACAAACTAGATTTAACAGATAGTGTTGAAGATGAGGACATGTAACAGAGTAATTAACGCAGCCTTTTTCAGAATGGAGAGAGCAGAGTGGTTGTGGATGAAGTGACACTAAACATGCTCAAAGGATCTACAGTAATCATCGTTAATATAGGTGGATTATTTGGAGGAGTTGATTGGATCCAGTTTCCAAATTGTTGATAATCCTAATGCGGAATCGTCGTGCGGGTGTAAGATTTCCTTCAATATTAAATAAATATGTATTCTCGATATTAGCAAGGCTCGATAAGCAGTTTTATTTTGTGCAATTTTTGTTTCATCTCCTGTTTCAGAACACCGAATTCAATCTTCACTACTTGTCCCAGCATTGCTCAGATACAAAATATCTGGGTCCGTGGGCAAGCTGTGGTACGTGCAAAGCTTTTTTCGCTTGTGCTGGATTTGCTGATTGGGAATCCATCCTTTCATCCAAATCTAAAGCTTATAGGTTCCCGAAAAGGAAGTGACCTTCAAGGAGCATGCAAAAAAACTTTAACCGAACTTTAAACTACAATGATCGCTGCAGTGCTCTCTGTTCTTCCCGCCGTCCTTGCAACTTGTACCACGCCTCAAGTTATCAACAACTTTCAAAATTTCCCTACTTCTAATAGCGTCGGGGGACATTCGTCCTCTGACAATACAATGTCTACCATGACTGCAACTCCTGCAAATTCCTCGCTGACGCTTGTGGGCATCGGGTCCGGATCATATTATTTCGAAAGTGGATTCTGCTCATTAAACCAAACCTACACCTATTTCACCATGGGTGTTGTCCCAACTGCTGCAAACACTTCATTCTTTATTAATTTCAAGACTTCAGCATCCTGCGACGGAATGCGTACCAACAACTACGTTAATACTAATGCCACACTTATTCCAAACCAAGTGAACACTATTTCTTTTGCTCTCCCATCTGCTGTGGACTCTAACCTTGTCGCTGTTACTATTGAAAACTTGCAACCATATCAATCTGCTGTTTCTTTCACAGCTATGACTTTACAATGCAGCAGCCCAGCTACTGCTGCCACTGGAACTCCTGGACGTAACTCTGCTGATAGAATTGACTTTGCTTTAATCCCATTCCTTTTACTTGCTACAGTTTTTGCATACTAATAATAAAGATTTGTTTTCTCTATTTTCGTTCATGTTGAAGATGTAAGGCAGCCCGTTAGCAAATCAAAAGCCTTTGAGTAGCACAGTGGTGATCATAACCAATTAATCTTGGCACTGTTCTAGTTGTCCAAAAGGAAGTCGTTTGAAATATGTCGCACAAAAACTTGCCTAAATTAGAATGCTGTTCTTGCTAATAGACTTGGTTTTCAGTGTCTGCTTCAATTCATTACTATTGGACGACTATCAAAATTATCCCAGGAATCTAATAGGCGGGACAGCTGGTGATGATTCCACAATGTCACTGCTGACCCCAAATGTACAAAACCATTCGATTTCTGTGGTAGCACTCAACCAAAACTCTTATTACTATGAAGCCGGTTACTGCCCAATCAATTCCCTCAACAACTACACTACATTTTCGCTACTAGTAGTTCCACCGCCTGGAGCTTCGTTTTCAATCAATTTCCAAACTGCGCAGGGATTAGATTTATTGACAGGAACCAACTGCAAAGCAAACAAGACCAACAACTACGTAAATGTAAATTCTACCATGAATGCTTGGCAGTCGAATGCAATAACAGTTGCGATTCCAAAGGACGTACTCCCAAAATTGATTGGAATCAGCATAGAAAGCTTGCAGCCTTGGAACCAAATATTTTCCTTTAGTAACCTAACGCTGGTATGCCCTCCACAAGAGTCGCAATCTCCCGATCATGCTAATACATCTAATTCTCAACGCAACCCGTTTAACTGGCTGCTGGCCCTAATCCTTTTACTTTAATAAAATGAATTGTCGATCAATGGTTTATTGTAATCAAGCGAGATCTCCGATATAATGTTTCTTCATCTCGTCCAAGGCATCGTTGGAATGGCCAATGTCTTCAAAGTCGATGGTTCCATCTCGTCCGGCTACACTCATCAGAGCTTCTTCGCCACCTGGGTGTTCAGAAAGGAAATTGGTGACGTTGTAGATTTTGTTCTTGATGACGATCCAGACATCGTTGTTTTTGTTGTGTTCCTTTACTTGTGCGGTGGTGAATGAAACCATTGTTTACAGAATATTTGCGGAAAAGAAAAAAAGTGTGGAAAAGATTAGTCAAATTGAAAGGCTAATGTCTTTATTAAATTTCAGCAAGCTTGTTTGACCCAACAAGGAACGGAGGTAATCGTAAAAAGTAATCTACATTAGTACAGCCATACCTCCATTTTGAGTGATATAACGAACCCAGGGGAAGGCTTGATATCCGCTTTTATCAACAACTTTGAGGTATCGCACTTGTATACCACTAACTGTAAAGTATGGGATTTCAAATTTGATTGTAACTGGGGGTTTTTTGTCTGGATCTTCATTTTTAACCGATGGAAGACCAAAATGAGCTCGGCACAAGAATTCTTTTCCGCCAGCAAACGATTTGATCTTCCATATAAATGCGCCTTTATCTGGCGCGTACTCTACACTACCCATGTTGGTCTTGAATTTCGGTGAATCTGCATCTTCAGGGACAGGTACAATAATTTCAACGTTGTTTGCCGTAGATCTCCTTTTGAATTGTGCTTTTGCCTGAATTAAGCATCTTTTACTTTCATCATGTATTCAATACGCGATCCCGGATGAGATTCAACTACAACTTCAGCTATAATCAAAGGCTTAACTTCGGTATTTAGGCGATAAGACATAAGTTCGAATTCTCCATCGGGCGGGATGAAGGAGATTGTGCGATCGTTTTCAAACCTAGACAAACGAACACACTGGTGGAACTTTACATCTTCCATTTCCACCGCTTTTCCTTTACCAGCACCTACTGTAAATCCTCCATCTTACTTCTTCCGGTGTTTTCAAACATCAATTTGTCGTTCAACCCCAAACGAACATCAGGCATTCCAGACAAGAAACATCTCATTTTAACTGCGCCTAAAATCTCACTACGGACGACATTTCCTGATGCATTTACCTATAATTACATTAAACCTACAACTAAATTGACTGATTCAACGACATCCAAGAATACTTCGTTCTTTCTGTATTTCAACCCTTCTGATCTCCAACTCACCGCGTTTGTAACAGCCATTGGCGGGCGAACCTGTTTTTCCAGCTTGTACGACTCTTGTGTAATATATTCTTGTAAAATCTTTGTTTCTGTAGTTTGAGGGTATCCAAAATCCATCATTTCATCCAGCAATTCATAAATAATTACAAAATTGTCCCTAATGGATTCCTCTTCTAACTCTTTGAAATAATCAGAAAACACCTAGGGTAAAATCAAACCTACGCTGCATAATTTATGCAAGAAAAGTAGGATCATTGCAGCGTTAGAGTTCTTTTTAGTCATGGCAACAACTGGGATTAGTGCAGTATTACGATACAGGTTATTATGGCGAATATATAAAAAGTGTATTCCATCCTCTGTTGACAAGAGCGGTGTTGGTGTGATTTCGTTTTCCTCTCCTTGTATAATCAAAGTCATGAATTTGTCAATCGCTGGCATTGGAATATCCCCGCGATAGTTACGAGAAATTAACACCTTGGTTATATGTCGAGTACTTTTCCTTTTAAATCGAGAATGAACACGGCTGAAGCTACCATTTTTCAAGATGTGTCTTCAATTTCAAAATTTTCAAATTCAAATTACATAATTTATTCCTTCTTTTTGAATTTCAAGTCTCCAAAATATTTGCTATTCACTTCTGCAATCTTTTTGAGGCGATCAGGATTTCCCAGCTCAATGCCCTTCACAGGTGTGAAAGCGACGCTGCTAGCCAAGCCATTGGTATTTGCGGAAAACTTTTGCATAGCTTTATGCTTTTTCGATACTTGAACTAACATAAGTAAAAGTTTACCTTTATATGCAGTGTTGATTTGCGGAGCTCTGATTTTGCCAGTGCCCTTTCCTATCATTCCAAGGCCAAAGGATTCCCCAGTAGAGAATCCTATTTCGTCTTCAGCTTCGCCAAATGCCATACGATTAGCCGCCTTCGACAATTCCGACTGTGCGTTTCTTTCCTTTTCTCTGCGTGCCCTAATGTAAATCCAACGATTACCTTTTACCGCCTCTTTTCTTTTTATACTCAATGGGCAGTGGAAGAGCCTTGATATTCTTTGCAGGCGGAGGTTCAACAAGCAGGTTAATCTTTTTCTGCACCTCTTCTCTATATGATCTTCCCATGGAGCCATCCTCGTACTCTCTCCCCATATCAATCCTTGCCGACAGGGCACATTTTGCAGATAACAGCCGCGCAGCTTTCCTCCGAACGTGTTTTGGAGTTTCTTGTACCATATCACATTCATATATAAACCCTTCGTGATTGCCCATCGACACCGAAGACATACCAATCATACCTTTTTTCTGGTGTCCAAGCACGAGCAAATTACAGGCTGGTATTTTGGCAAGTAAATAAAGGCCACCGGCGAAACCCATTAGCTTGGCAGCAACCGCTGAGCCTAAGAGCACAGTTAAATTAGGCGCAACAATGCTCATTCTAGATGCCACATATGCTAGCAGTGTTTTTTGTTGAATGTCCATGGCCAGCGCCGTATCGCATGCTGTAAATACCAGCTGCAGCTCTTCTGGTGAGATTTCGCTCCCTGCTGTAGTGGTTGCAGTTACTGTAACTGCCATAACATCATGAGAGGATAATATCGATTTCAAATCAACTTTGGTCAAATCCATATTGTTTCCAATCAACTTGACTGCATTTGCATAAGTAATGGGGTTTAAAATAATCTGGGATAATTCTGGAAAACATGGATTGTAGTGATCCTTGATGTAGTTGTTGACTGCAGTAATTTCGTGGGCCAATTCTGCTGTGAGTGAGTTTGCTCGCACGATTACATTATATTCAGCGTGCGATTCTAATGACGAATTTAGAACAATTTTGGTTGTTTGTAATTCTCTGACTTTCTCAATTGTTGCAGCCAGCAGTTTTGATTTATGGACTTTGGTTATCGCATGCAAGGAATATTCATCATGCTGCATTTGCTCTGTTTCGTCTTCCAATTCTTCTTCTTCCTGGTATTCCAGCTCATCTTCTCCCAAATCTTCCAAATCTGCCAAGAGATCGTCTTCCTCCATTTCGAAATTCCAACAAAAAAATTACAATACAAAATATATTAATCAACCGACGGGTAGCGCTGATGGCCCGGAGTGTTAATAGACGGCTCGGGCTGACTATTTTGAGTAGGACTAACCTCATTTTTATCCACCAGCGAGAACCTACACACAGGACATGTTCCATTCAATTTTAACCAGTTGATAATGCAATGGGGGTGAAAAATGTGTTTACAAGGCAATTTGATCAACTCTTCATCTTGCTGATAATCATCTTGGCAAACAGGACATTCCTTGTGTTCTGTAAATTAATTAAACTCAACCTTCCTGGGGAGTGAATTTTATGCGTGGCAGGGCATCCAGTGTGCTATCTGATGCCGCAGGCGGTTTATTTTCACCTTCGTGCATTTCCATTAGCCTGGTTAATATTTGATCAAATGTATTTCCAAGCGCATAGTCTGAAATTATCTCAAAAGTACCTCCAGTGTGCTGCTGATAGTGAGTGAATCCTGTATCCAAAGACTGCAGCTGTTGCAAAAGCGATTCCAGCATTCTATCCCTCACTTCGTTTGCTCTTGCATCTCGTCCAAATGGTATTGGTCCAGGAATATCCCGCATTGGCTCGGATTCCGCTTGAGCTTGGCGAAGTCCTTGAGTCAGTATTGATATAAATCCTCCAAAATCCACAATTGTTGGGTTTCCTGGGATAAACTCTCCTGGATAATCTTCCGTATGATCCATCTTGATTTAGCCTCTCCATACCTCTTCGACAAATTCCGAGTCGCAGTGAAGACATTTTATTGTTCCTTCGTCATTTATGTTGCCCACGGTTTCCCTCTTGTTGTTAATTACCCTTACTTCGCATGAATGGCACCAGTACATTTTGTGAAAAAATCAAAATTTATGTAAATTATATTAATTCTACATGAATAGTGCGCTAGCTAGCGATAGGAGTCCTTGGCAGTTTAGGACGAGTTGAGAAACCAAAATTGAATTCCTCCTTTCTAGTGTCAATTAATATTACTCTTCATTTGAAATTGGTAGATTTAGCTTTCCTTTCTTTGTTGTTTCTAATATTGGAAGTTGAATTTGCATTGAAAGTAAGTGTTTTGGAGATAGCTCCTCTTGGGGTTGAGCACGTACTTCTGCCGCTCTAGCAATACCTGCGATTCTCTTTTTGGGAGAGATTTGTATCTTTGGAACCGGTGTAGAAGGATTAGAATTACAGAATGGGATCAAGACGCTTTGGATCTTGTGCGCTTCTTCCTTTGATTCTTCATCAATCAACTCTTCGTCATCTTCAAACCCATCTTCTTCCTCTCCGTCTTCAGAGTCCTCATAATCCTCTTCAACTTCCTCATCTACATTAAAATAAAGTACCAAGCAGCTTTTCGATTACAAAGTCAATCTGTCTACCCAAAGATTCGTCTGCTGTTTGCTTCAAACATTTCAGCTGTGATTCCATGCCGATGCTCTGTCCATACTCTCTCATCTTTGGGTCTGCAAACAGTGAATAGAGACAGCCATTGACATAAGTCTTGACTTGAATGTTGCTGTGATCAATCAACGCAGTCAAGACTTTAAGTGTAAGCTCTGGGGAAGTGCATGCCTCTCGCTTGCCCTGAGATCTCAAACAGAGATTCATGAACAAGGCAGTCCCGTACTCGATTGAATATTCCGACAATGAACTGAGACCATGGAGCATATTGATCAAATATGAAACCATTCCCGCATGATTCATCTTTGACTGTGCCAGTCTCCTAAGCGACAGTTTTTGTAATGTGCCAAGCAGGCTCTGTCTAAACACGCTGTCAAACTTTTCTTCCTTTAACGATTCAATGATTGAATAAACCATTGTGCTTTCATTCACCAATATGTATTCTCTCCCTGCACAATCTGTTGCAAGGGTATTCAGCAACTTTGCAATTTCTTCTCTGATAGTCGAATTTTGGTGATTTAACAGGTTATATAGCAACTGAGTCTATGTTAGGGATATCTACTTGATCTATCAATCCTAGGAAATCACAAGTGATCATAGAGTCTAAAATATTTCGTCTGTTCTCCAGTGAAACCGCATTTAATAAAACCTAGAATAAAAACTTGTTACAGATCGCTGAGCAGAAATCAACTTGGAGGTTTCCTTCTTGTTTTCTCCTGCTAGAGCAATGATTTCATCTCGAAGCTTTCTATAGTTGATATTCTCAACTACCAGTTTCTTTTTCCTGTTTTCCTTTACTGGGGGGATAACTGGCTTTTGCGGTAAATTACTAGGTTACAATAAACATACGGCTTTTCATGTACGCTTGACTGGCTTGTCTGTGGTACATTTTCTTTGACGGATACTTTGCGAGCGTGGGTTTCCTTTCCGTTCTTTTTCAGACTCCCCAGTCGTCTAACAATTTCTCCCAAATAAGCTGGAGCAATAGTTTCTTTGTTAATTGCAGCAGTAAGCATCGACACTAGCTCTGAGGCAACAGAGATCAATTGTTGATAGTCATTCTTGGTTAGGTTTGCAATACCCTCAGTTCTTGCAATTTCTCCTCCAGCATTTCTTCTTTTTGGTGATCTACCACAACTTTTGGCACCTCTGGCTTCCTTTGAGCATTATTCATTATATTGACGAGTGTTGGTACAGTTGATGGGAATACCCCATCGATGAATTCTGTCAAATTAGATTGCAAAATCGTTTTCCATTCAGGTTCAAATAAATCTCTAAAAGTTGGGTGAGAAATAGGATCTGGCAGGTATGGTAACGCATAGTATTGTAAGAGATCTGGTTGGCCAGCCCAATCTCCTCCTCTAGTGTGTAAAAACACCTTGAATTTATTCATTGACACTTCAATATTCAATTCCTGCCATTAAATTCAAATACGTCATTATTTAGAATTGGATATATCGCAAAATACACGGATGACAGTAGTTCTAGTGGATTTTGTACCGCCAGTTTTGGTTTGACATGATCATCCCAAAGAGCAAAAAACATATCGCTATCGCCTTTTTCAAATGCAGACAAAACCTGTCCCTGCCGTTATTTCCTGAATACCTTCACGTTGTCTATCTGCGTAATTGGTGGCAAGTAGTCGCTCTTGGCTGCGCACTCTTTCTGCAGTGAAGAAACGGTTTCTTCAAATCCTGTATAGTTCAAAAACTGTTTTCAAATTTGAATTACCTCGTAAATGCATTGGATAATTGAAGCAGTCTCCTCAATCGCGTTCATTCAAGAGTAAAATTTCAAACGCGCATTTGGACAGCACCTTCATCAATTGGTGATTCAAACAGGCATGATGGTACTTGATGTTATACAGGGATATCCGTGGGCACAACTATTTGGTTTGAGAAATTAATGTGAGAGCAACCAAGTCTCCTTCGTACAGAGGCATAGACTTTAGAGTGATACTGGATGAGAGTCGATTTGTTTCTTGAATTTGGTTTTAAAGCTTGCTAATATTTGGAACTTTCCCAATTTTCAAAAAAGCAATGACAAGGCAGATCGACGTGCTGATTATCGGTGCAGGCCCAACCGGCATAGCTGCTGCATGTGAATTACTTCGGCAAGGTATCACCAATATTCTCATCTGTGATGTACTTTCGGAACCGCTCATTCAAACCAAAGGCTCTCTAATCAACCCACGCACTTTGGAGGTACTAAGCAATTTCGAAAATGTGGTTTCCGACCTTCAAAAGAGAGGGCATGTACTCAATAAGATCAGGAATTATTCGGCACCGGGGCAGCTTATCGGCCAAGTGGAAATGGAAGGAAAGGTCCACTCCTCACATCAATTCATTAGCTGTGAACAATGGTATACCGAAAAGTGTCTTAACAGCTACATTGAATCTCGCGGAATATCTGTTCTTCGATCAACCAAAGTCACGGAAATTGTATACAACCAGGAAGGATATCCCATTTCGGAATTAGAAACTGCTAAAGATGGCAAAGTTGAAAGAATCCAAATCAAATCTCAATTCGTTATTGCTGCGGATGGAGCAAAATCTACGGTTAGAAAGCAGCTAAACATTCCATTTATTGGAGAAGTCCTGAAGACAGGATTTGTAGCCTGCCACTTTACTGCAAAGAAACCCGCAGAAGCATTAAACCCGCTTGCACTCACTTTATACCTATTCAAGCAAGGATTTGCCTTTTCTGCACCTATGCCCGAAAATTCATGGATCGTAGCTGTTGACTTGACTGCCGAACAAGATAAGTTTGTATCCGATAAAGTCGATGCTCATGGATTAGCCATTCTAAAAGAATACCCTCAGGATGCAATGGAAAAGCTGCTACAAGAAAGGCTTGGCCCTGGCATTGAAATTGAAAAGATGATTTGGAACTCGCACTTTAGAGTGAATCAGAGATTGGCGGCTGCTTATAGCGACAATAAACGGGTGTATTTGGCTGGAGATGCATGCCATTCGCACACACCACTAGGCGGGCAAGGTACAATACTCTAATATTAGGATTGAACTTTGGGATTCAAGATGCAGTAAACCTAGGATGGAAAATGTCTTTGGTCATCAAGGAACAGTGCTATCATGACTTGTTGCTAACATATCAGAAAGAAAGACGCAACTTGGGGAATTTGCTGGTGGAAGGCACGACAAGGTTGCAAAAAGCAGCTTCAAATCGATCTCCAATTGTGTACCATCTTAGGAACAATGCGTTCCCTATTCTTACCGCGTTTCCATACTTTGTCGAGGTTGTTGCGAATACTATTGGAGACACAATTTTCAGTTACGATTCATCATTGTCTCAAGAGCACTGGAGAAAGCCGTTTGTATTCCCATACCTCTTTATGAGGAGACGGCAAAACATCCTTCGTTTGCTTACCAAACGGATCAAGGCCGGGGATAAATGCAGGCTAGAAATGATGCAAACTGTCCATGACAAGTTCTTATCGAGCACAGCTGGGTTCAAGCTGCTCATTTTTGAGGGTATTGATGGAAATACCCCACTCACTTCAAAGAAATCTTACGAGAAATGCCAAGAATTTGGCGAAACTGCAAAATCAATTTCAAAAGGCCTCGTAACTGATTATTTTGTGGTGAAGAAGGATGCGGTGGAGGATTACAAAAACTTTGGGGTGTTGGGTCAATGTTTCTTAATGATCAGGCCAGACGGATATATTGGGATGAGATGTGAGCCTCTGGAGCTTGATATGCTTCGGGGGTATCTTGTTAACTGTGTAAAGAGCGCTAAAGTCAAGGGTCCGCCATTATACACGCCTATTGTCGGAGACTGGGTGTTGTATATTGTTATTGGGGTTGTTGGATCTATCAGTGTCTTGACTATAAAACATCTTTGGAAATAAATTCACCTCCTGCGCTTGCTCACCGGAACAATGATTGTAAACCCACCCCCTTTTTTGCATAAAAATGTCATTGAAATTATTGCCACCCTGAGTAACTATGAAGGATCATCACGAGCAAGAAAAGAAAGGTATACTTGGAGCTAATCTGTTGGTGTATCTTTTAAAATGGAACACGGTGAATCTGCATCAGGAAACCGCACTCGAAGAGACGAAACCAGGGAATTGGAAGCTGAAAAGCTTCGACAGGAAATTGATGAGAAATTAAACAAAGCCCAAGAGAGAAGAGCATCGCTGAGAGACATCAAGTTGGATAGTGATCACTTTGACGCTGTAAAAACCAGACAGCTTCTATCTGAACGTGAAAAACAAGAATCCAATGCAACCCTGAATGAAGAAATGTTCACAAAGCAAAACAGAGCAACTGCTAGAAGGGAAGATTCAATTGAATACGTCAAAGAACACGCCAGAAACTTTAACTATGATGTTGAGCGTAATTGAATATTTTATAGTAGTTGTTCGCGAAAGAAGACAGATGGACGAAAAGCTTGAAGAATCACTTGCGCATGCTGCAAAGCATGAGCTTGATTTAAAGTTGGAGCTTGCTGAAGCATTACGCGCTGACAGGCTAAATTATGCCAAAGAACGAATAGCAAGCTTGAGACATGAACCAGCAGAATGATTTTCAATAAATTCAAAGATAACTGTCTGTCCAATTGATTTCGTGGTTTGAAGCTCCATGATTTTTGTAAATTCCGAAAAAACTTCCACGCCAAAAACTTTAAAAATTGCAATGGGGGTTGTATTATTTAAAAAGATGATGCCGGAGGATAAAGTGAGGAACTGGGCCAAGTACAATGTTACATTATCGCTATTGCTATTCGTAATTGGAACTGTGCTGGAAGGAATTGTAATTGCAAATTCACTTTATTTCATAAACGCAACATTTGAAGCAGGTTTGTTATTTTAATAGACAGAAAAATCTGGAGCTTCGTCCATGATTATAGTTTATTTCAGCTTATTCATATTTGGACTGGCATTTCAATATATCGGGGCATACGATGCCAACCTGCATTTAAACACCATGCAAGTACTAGCTGTTGCGCTATTCAACACAATGAATTTAGGATACTCTTTGATTCGTACCATGCCATTAATGTAGAAATATACCAGACAAACCATTTGTGGGACTGTGTCAACAAATTCCAATATTACTATAAAGCAGGAGATACAGCGGCTTTGGGAAATTTAAAAACCTTCTGTTACTTCCAGCCGGTGGATAATGGGAGTGTTGTTGGAGCAAAGTCTTTGGCAGATGTATCTTCCGACATTGACTCTAAACTATATTTATTTGACATCATGCTCTATCTGGAAATTGCAATTGTTGTAGTGTTGTTCATGTTCAATATTATCGGGATGTATTTTTCGTACAAATGCTATCGGCAACATGGATGGTCAGTGTATGAAACCCATGGAGCTGATATCGGCAAAAAGAGTTGATTTCGTTAACCGTAGAAATACTGCAAAGATATCATATTTTCGTTTTGTTGCTGAAACTCAATTCGTTTTTCTTTCTTGGTTTGATGACCCAGGCTCTTACAGCATTTTATTTCCACCGTAAAGTAAACGGGACTCCGCTATCCGCTGGAATTCTCGCTTTATATGCTTTGATAGTAGTCGCAGCCACCACAATGTATTACTTGGCAGGCTATTTTGGAGCGACTTTGGCCTCGATGCGACAGATATCCGTATTTTATGTTTTTATAGCTGCAAATGTTGCAGTTATTTGTTACATCTACTACGAATCATTTGGCACCAAGGAAGACACTTTTAAATCTACCATAATCTGGCTGACAACTTTTGGTAATTGATATCTAACCTAGAAACCGTGCAGTTGTTGAGCTCTTTCTTGACATTAACTGTGTCCATATTCCTGCTGAAAGATTTCAACAGAGGACTGTCAGAAATCGTGAAACCTGTTAAATCAGCCAAAGAAAAAGCTTTGAATGTAGTCGCAGAAAGATTTGAACTTGATTAATAAATGTATTAAGTGGAATTTAATAATTTACCGCCTCGTCTTTCATTTCCAGTGCTATTCTTCGAGAAACACTCCTGACAGAACCTGGCCGCAATGTTGGGGATCTGGTGCCATCAATTACTGGCAGCGTGTCGCCAACTACAAGAAATGGTTGATTGATTTGTTCTAATGTTACATGTCCACTCTTTTGATGTGCCCTGGTGGACCTTGGGCTATTTACACGAAAGCTGTCAATTAGCTGGGGTAGATGCACATGATCACTATGCGAATGAGCAGTTCTAGTTGATTTGGGCCGAGGATTATGTGTTGATCTAGGTCTATGAGCATGATTTTCATTCGAGTTCTCCACAATCATTTCTTTGCCATTCACAAGAACCTGCTCAAATTGCACAGAAGATGCCGGCACACTGTGTCCATTACTTTTTTCAGCAAGTTTTTCGTTTTCTTTTGAGGTTTTCATTTTGTGGAGTACTGGTCTCTCCAAAACTTTGCCGCTATGTCTGCCATCATCCTCTCTGTCTAAACTGAAAATGGAATCCCAAAATAATAGAATTATATGCAATGCCCGTTCATAGGCATTCAAGCAATATTCCTCTTGAAATACCTGTAATGATAACTCTTCTTTGCCCATTTTATCCCATTCGAATAACTCGAGTTCGACCTTGTGCTTTTCAATTAGATCTATTGATTTTGTGTTTGGATTTGCAAGCTTGGTGTTCAAATGGAGTAGATCTTCTTCAGATTTTTGCTCTATTGCATATAATGGTTCCAGTGCAGACGCTGGAGTTGGAGCTGGTTCTTGTTCGCGTTTTTCTTCAGGATTAAATAATGCCTTTTCACTTTGGCTCAAATTACCCAAATTCACTCCATGTTGCTGTAGGATCTCTCGCAATAACGGGTCGTCTGTTTGTTCCGATTTAGGTTCTTTTAGATGCTCCAAATTAGGTACTGTTTGATGTGGTTTGGAAATAATTTCAGGTTTTGTAACAATTTCTGGTGCAGCTGTTGAATCAGACGTTATAGGCAAAGGATTCTCTACAAGCAGCGGTGTGGGTCCTTCCTTAATATCATCTTCATCCCAGAAATTGTCTTTTTTCAAAGTCTTGTCCAGTTCGTTTTCAGCAGATAACCCTATATTTTCGTCACTGAAATCGATTTTCCTTATCGCTAAACTGGGCAAAACATAGACATCATCGGTTTTGGGCATTGCAGTTCTAAAAATTAAATTCCCAAACAATTTTGACAATCCAAGACATAATCGGTGCGGCCCACCCAATATTGATTCGCTACATACGCCAACGGTTCTTTTCATATGTCCAGTAAACGCTTTCAAATATATATAGCAGCGGCGGTCCAAAGACTTGATCTGTTCTTTGATGAATTCAGCATGTTGCACATCATCATTTGGAAAACCATCTGTAATTAATAATATATTACGCATTCGGCCATAAAATGCTTGAACGGTAGCAGCAGGAACTATATCTTCATATGAATCTTTCAGGTGGTTGAATTGATTCCAAATTAATTTCAGCAAATCATCAAGTGGGTATCTGGCAATAGTTCTTGTTTCCAAGTCCGTTTGAAAATTGCCGATCATTGCAACAGCTTCTCTCTCCAGTTTATGTTGTCTGTCCAACAATGCTTGAAAATCTCTAAAGAATTTACTCATATTTCCTTGTTCTTCTTCAAAGCCCTCTTCCCTTTTCATTTGCTTTCTGGTAGGCACAAGAGTTTTGTGCTGAATCTTGATGGTTGAGCTTAATTTTCTGTATGTTTCAGGAATAAATACTTCTTCAGCATGGTTAGGGGTTGGCAATTTATACATAATTACTGAATCTCTGGCCATCATTTCGTCGTATTCGTCTATAGGTCTGGCCATTTCAGGAGCAATATTCATGATATCTTCCAATTCATGCCCCTCAAGAATAGATTTGAAAATAAAGGTTCGTGACTTTGGACTGCAGCGTTCCAAGTTTTTCATCAATGCTTCTTGAAGGTTTCCATTTAGACTGCCCATTAAATCCATGTCTTTGAAAGAAAGTCCTTGATTTTTCAAATCTCCATAGAACTTTAATGCATTTGAAATCAACTGTTTTTGCTTCTCTGCCATTTCTTTGGCTTTTCGTCTTGCTAAGCTTTTGTCAATAATTATATCTTCAAAGATAGGAGTAGATGCTCTCCTCTGTACCCTCTTTTTCGGTGCTGGCGCAGAAGATGCATGCTTGATTAATGGAAGGAATGTGTCTTCAGATCTAAACTGCTCTTCCGACAGATCAAACTCAACGTGATGACTGATTATTTGGGATTCCCGGGGTTTAGGAGTTTTTAGTAAGTTTGAAGTTTTTGGTAAGTTTGGAGTTTTTGGCAATTCCAGGTGCTGAGGTTGTAGTTCTATATCATGGCCATAGCTTGACTGTTCTGACGGCTCAGGAGGAACTGGTTGGTCCACGACTATCGCAGCAGTCTTTACCAGCCTTGGCATTTCCTTTTTTTTCTTTAGGTACTGAAATTTGGGGTTTTCTTTGATTTCTGGTGGTTTCCAAGGAATGATGTATCCGTCTTGGATATATCCTGCTTTTTTCGGAGGATTTTGCACATTATATCCAATACATACTTTGTAATCTCCTGATTCAAATCTTTTAGGTATCAAAAACTGGTAATCAACAACATCCACTCCACCAGTATTGAAGACTTTCATTTTCGCAGTAGCTGGTTTTTTAGGTGTTCTTACTTGGTGATGCGTAACAGGGCGACTGTAATCATGTACATTCATTATATATTCGCTGAATACGCCAACCATTTTTGGCGTTTTTGGAATCTGACGTGTTACTGGTCTACTAATGGGCAGTGCTGGTAATTCAAACTTCCATCTTCGTTTAATAACTTGATTAAAGTCTGAAGTCATCAATAATTCAAATGGATTGTATTAAATTTACTCCACCCCAAAAATAAATTATTCCATTCAATATATTTAATTATATAGTAAATTTATACCCCAGATTTCTTTGCTTCAAATGTTGCAAAAGCAAAATCCCAAAATCTGATGAGCAAGTCGATTGTTTGGCTGTACACTGTTAACGGGTAGTGCTGCTCATACAGAACTGTCTCCAGTTGTTCATATTTAACATTCCAGCCATAGGATATGGACTCTTCTGTTTCGTCTATATCTGCAGCTTTTTTGAAAAGCTCGTACGATTCTTCCACGTCGTCTATCGACGTAATGTCCACCATGGAATGCAGGGAATCTTCGTTAGGCACAAATGGAGGGATTTCTGGCATTTCTATTGGTTCAGAGTTTGTTTTCTTCAATATATGCATAACCTCCTTGAAAGACACATTTTTGTGCATGTTGGTTAATAGGTCGTTGGAAGACGTATTATTTGACAGCCCACCAACAACAAACGAATTTCTTTCTTCCAAATTAATTTTTGGCCATCTTGAAGGTAATTGGATTTCAATATTTGGGGTATATGGAACATTCAGTGGCGGGCGAAAAACTAGCGTTCCAAATAAATAAGCCATCCCTTTAGTTAATTTTTTCAAATCAGCGATCGGATCACTGCAAACGCCGATGATTCTATTTTCAGTTGGTTTCTACCTTTTCATGTGTCCAATAATTGCCTTTAGATTGATAAACTGTTTCCTACTCAACCTTCCCAAAGCAAGCTTTATATTTTGCGAATATTCAGTCTCCAAAGCGGCCGTTTCATCTATATCAGCCATTTCTTACTCATAACATCTTTTACATTACCGATCCAGGCAACGTCAATCAATCGATCTTTAGACTGCTTCAGATGTATAAAAAGATTCCACACTAAAGTAATAATTTGATGGCGGGGAAATCTAGCAATGTCTTTTGTTTGAATGTTCATGTCCATCTTACTCAGGGACGATAAAGCCATATTTTCCACTTTCATTTGTCTTTGTAGTAAATATTCAAAGTCTTCGTAAAATTTCATTTCTGGAGGAACTATATTCACATTACTATTCTCTTCTTCTTCAATAATATTTGCGGTAGAAACTAGATAAATAATTTTGTACATCCTCTTCTTTTTCCAATCGGAACGAGCGTCTTCTTTGGTAATTGAACAGTTGAGATCAATTTATCGTAGCTCTGTGCTCGTTGCATTTTGGAAGCAAGTTGATTCAATTCTTCGTCGTCAAACTTTGCATCTGGACCAGGATGCAACCGTTCTGGTTTTGGCATTGAAGAAAGCAACACAGGATTTACCTTTGAACTGAATAGATCATTTAATTCATGTTCGATCTCAGGCATCATGTCTTCCAATTCGTCCACTTCATTTGCAAACATTTCATCATTGTCCAAGTTGATCAATTTCAATAGCGCATTTTGCACCGTCGCTGCTCGCTTTTCTGAATTACTATAGGGTACCTATTCCGTTATTCGCCTTTAGTCGTTCGTTGATTTTATCCAGCCCTTCTGTCACTGTCAAATCTGGAGTGCCTGGTTTCTCCAACTTTTTCTTTTTGATTGCTTTGACAACTTGCTCTTTTTGTGTCGTTGAGGATTTGTACCTTTCCAGCATTTCTTTTACTCTGTTTTCTGTTGATTAGTGCTGTCATACTGGAATCTGCATATATCTTTTGTTTATCGACAACTGTCGGAGTCACCAATCTAGGGCCCGTTGAGGCCTTCTTCTCCAATCTTGCTGGCTTCTTCAATTCTGTGGATGTAATATTTGACGCCGACGGTGCTTTTCTGATGGGCTTTAGTACCGCAGTTGGTTTTACTTGTGGTTCTCTCAATTGCGATCGAGGAGCTTGGCGTTCTATTCCTGCAATAGGTACTGTAGATATTCCAATTCCATTAAAATCAAATTGTGGTTGTTTCTGCGGCACAAGCTTTGGCAGCGCTGCACTACTGGCAGATAATGAGACCTTTTCTGTATTAAATAGCTAATACCCACTGACTGGACTGCATTTACAGGCATTACGGCAAATTCGTAGCTGTGTTTAGAGCGTGGATATTGCTCTCCACGAATAGAAATAGTAGCATAATAGTAATTTGGTGGATTGCACTAGTCGGCACTTATTGGAGGTTGATCGGTATGCACATTGTACACGTATCATATTAGTCATCAGGCATTTATAAACCACCGCCTCCTCCAAAAACTATGTCTGAATTCAAAAAACTACTGCAAGAAACACTTTTGAAAATTGAAATTCGGGAGCTTGCAGTAGTTGGAGGCCATCAAGAAATCTACAACCCATTCAGAGATATTACTTTGCAAGAAAGCAAAACATTAATTGATGCTGCTTTGAAAGAAAAGCCAGAATTAACAAGATCAATTGGAAGTTTGATGGGACTTGTTAGCGGAGATGCAATGGGAGCGCCTTTAGAATTTGAACCTTGTTCAGAAACCAATAGCCCCAGGTTTCATTTACCAAAAGGAAATGAAGGAAAATCAATGTGGGAGGTTATTACGTTCAAACCGGAGGCTAGCAGAGCAAATCTACAATGGAATAAACCCTATAATCCCTTTCAGCTAAAGAAAGGTCAATGGACTGATGATTCCTCAATGGCACTATGTATTGCAGATTCGCTGATTTGCAAGCAAAATTACGATGGATCGGATTTAAGAGCGAGATTCTTTAATTGGTATGCTCATGGATACAATAACGCTTTCTATTATGACGATGAAAGATACAACAAATTTTCAGTAGGACTAGGTGGGAATATCAAGAAATCGTTATCAAGTTTGAATTTCAATCAAGTTCCAACTCCAATTTATATCCCACCGGAACCAACAAATGATAGTGGAAATGGAAGTTTAATGCGTTTAGCGCCAATTCCTATCTTCTTCCAAAACAGTATCCAGGATGCAATTAAACATGCTGAATTACAATCATTGACCACACATCCAGGTCAGTTAGCTACAAAGACCTGCGGATTCTATTCTTTCTTGATTACAAAAGCTTTGCAATTGCCAGTACCCACTCCAGCGAATATTACGTTGCAATCCTTGATTGATCAGACAATATCTGAATATCTTTCAGAATATATCTCTGATAACGACAAGGATACACTAGCGCTCGTTTCCTTGCTCGAATCGAGCTGTTCTCTTGAAAGCACAGAAGCTGTTTGGAATTGGAAGCACAAGCCAATACAAATTTCAACCACACTCCAACTTAGAGGTCGGAGCTATAATGGACATCCGGTATCGGCGGGATATTTTGGGTCTTTCTGTATGGATGCTTTAGCGATCGCACTACATTGCTGCTATTATACAAATTCATTTGATGAGTCAATCGAAAAGGCAATCAATTATTGCGGTGATTGCGATACCACCGCCGCTATCGTTGGTCAGCTATCTGGTGCATTCTACGGGTACCATGCCATTAATCCTCTAATAATCGAGTCTGTTGAACAATGGGACAAAGGGTCGATTGCTCTAAGAGCGTTATTGCTTGCAAATAAAAAATAATATGCTGTACTTGCTCTTACCCTGCATTTCCAAGGCTTTGTGAAAGGCCATCACTACTTTGTGTTGATTGTTTAGGGAATTTTTCTTTGTTGACCACGTTGTTACCCAGCTCTTGTTCATTTTTGGCGACGACCCCACGAGAAAATTGAGCCTGGCACCTCAGATAAATTAAAGAAACACTGGTTAATACACAGTGTCGTTTGTGTTTTTGATCAGAACGTAAAATATTTTCTTTCAAGCTTTCGAGAAGTTGACCACGCTGGAGACTGCTTGGGAATTGATTTGTGCATTGCCTCTCGCTCAAGTCACACAGCAGGTGCACCGAAGAACGTGTTCAATGGGGATATAAAGAAAAACGAATTCCAAAATCATATATGGATACTATTGTACAATTGCTTTTGGCTTCTTCTGTAAACGCCTGGGGCACAGAAGGACATGAAATTGTTGGATCTATTGCACAAAGCTTCTTGGATTCCAACGCTCAATCCTTTGTCAGTCAAATCTTGTCGAACGGTGATATGGCATCTGTCTCTACTTGGGCTGACAGCTACAAATTCACTGCTCCTGGTGCATTCTCCAAGCCTTTGCACTATGTCGATATCCAAGACAGTCCTCCAACTTCCTGCGGGTTTGATGAAAGCAGAGATTGTCCAAACGGCGGATGTATCAATACTGCCATCCAAACTTACACAAGCCAGCTTTGTGACGCTTCAACTAACTTGGATGCCCTTCGCTTCTTGATCCACTTTTTTGGGGATGTCACTCAACCTCTTCACAACTCAAACAGGGATACAGGTGGCAACAGCGATAAGGTCAGCTACAATGGCAAGCAAAGCAATCTCCATCATATCTGGGACACTGAAATGGTCCAAGATCGTATTGCTGCAAACTCTGATCAATCTACCTATGTCAGCAGTTTGATCCAAGGAATCTCTTCTGGCAAATATGCATCACAAGCTGCTAGCTGGATTTCTTCCCATCCATATAACGCAGCATCTCAATATGGCAACAATTTGGCATCCATTGACTACTCTGTCGATTCCGACAAGTATGGATGCTCTTATGTATGGTCCAAATACGACGCCAACCCATCCCAAGATTTCTCTGGCTCTTACTATCAAGGTGCTTCTCCAATCATTGACATCCAATTGGCCAAAGGCGGTTACAGATTGGCTAAACAGCTGAACGCTGCATTCGCTGGATGCTCTGGCAGCACTCCACCACCTGTTCCAGCTGTTACCACAAACCCTGCTGGTCCTACCCCAACAAAAGTTCCTGTCCCACCTACCAAATGTGCTCACGATAAATGTTCTGTCGGTGGCCCATTGTCTAAAAAATGTGATAGCTGTGTCGCTTTAGTTATCGCCGCTGATAGCTACTGCTCCACCACTCAATGGGATCAAAACTGTGTTGATGAAGTAAAATCTGTCTGCGGTTTAGGCGATTGCCAAAAAGATTCTCCAGACGTTGTTACTACTGGTTGCAAGCATGATATTTGTGTTACCGGCGCTTTCTTGCAAACCGGTTGCAATGCTTGCGCTGATCAAGTTATTGCCTCGGACAGCTACTGTGGAAAGAAAGGCTGGAACTCTAGATGTGTTGCTGAGGTGAATTCAGTCTGTGGAATCTCTTGCTAGAATAAATTAAACACATTTTATGAGATATCGTTATCAACATGGCACTTGACTCGGGCATATTTCAAGTTATACGCTGCAACTTTTAATCTCAGTTATCGCTTACCGTTTCAAGATCAAACGACCTTGACACACTCAAAAATCTGCGTGGAAAACGTTTGTGCACGGTGAGGTTAACCGCACCAGGAAATCAAAACGTGTCCAATTCATCCATTTAAAGCAGCTACGGGGTGAGTTTTTAGTATTGTTCCAAGGGTATTACTATATTGCAGCAAATACTTGGGCGGTTCCAATGGTGGGCTTGTCGTAACTTTAGCCGAAAACAGCACCCACACCACATGCTGTCCTCGAAATAACGAAAAACTTTGTCCTCGTGTGGAAAAGACGGGTACCTCGTTGAGTATTTAAATACCAGATAGGAAGCATGTGGAAAGCATAAATGTTTCAATTCTTATTCACTGCCGCTCCTGTAAACGCCTGGGGTGTTGAAGGCCACGCCATAGTGGGATCTATTGCCCAAAGCTTCCTGGATTCCAACGCTCAATCCTTTGTCAGCCAAATCTTGTCAAGTAGCGATATGGCTTCTGTAGCCTCTTGGGCCGATACTTACAAGTACACTAGTGCTGGAGCCTTTTCCAAACCACTACATTTTGTAGATATTCAAGATAGCCCTCCAACTTCTTGCGGGTTCAATGAAGTCAGAGACTGTACCAAAGCCGCTTGTATTAACACTGCCATCCAAACCTACACCGAGCAGCTGTGTGATGCTTCACAAAATGCCATGGCTCTCAAATTCCTCATCCACTTCTTTGGAGATGTTACTCAGCCTCTCCACAACTCTTACAGAGATGTAGGAGGCAACTCTGACAAAGTCACCTACAATGGTGCTTCTACAAACTTTCATCACATCTGGGATTCTGAAATGGTTATTGATAGAATCTCTGCCAATACCAATCAAGCAACTTATGTTCAATCCTTGATCAAAAGAATCCAGTCTGGCGACTACTCTTCTGTTGCTGCATCCTGGATTTCTTCTCAAGCTTACAATGCAAAGTCTCAATATGGTAACAACCTGGCCTCCATTGACTACTCAAAAGACTCTGATAAATTCGATTGCTCATACACATGGAAAAACTATGATGCAAACCCAAGTGCCGACCTCTCTGGAGCTTACTACAAGGGGGCAGCTTCCATTATCGACATGCAGTTGGCAAAAGGTGGATACAGACTTGCTGCCCAGCTAAACGCTGCTTTCGCCGGATGTGCAGGCACCACTCCTACCAAACCTACTGCTGTTCCTCCTGCTGGACCAACTGCAACCACTCCAGCAACGACCTGTGCTCACGATAAATGTGTTGTAGGTGTTAGATTAGCCACCGGCTGCGATTCTTGTGTCGATCAAATTATTGCAGACGATGCTTACTGTGGAAGAACGAGATGGGCAAAAACCTGCGTCGCTAGAGTTGCTTCCGTTTGTGGATTAACTTGCTAAACTAGAAACTACAAATATATTCCTCTGTCTTTAATTCTTTTTTCTAATTGGAAGTTTTCCTTCCTCCACCATCTCTTGGACAACGACTTTTCCTGCAGGTCCCAGTACATCAATGTGAAGTCTATTTTGATCACGAAAGATACCGTCGCCCAATTCTTGATTGACCAAATGGGTAGTTATAAATTCTACTACACCTTGTTCGTCCGTGTCGTAGTCTAGCACAAAGACTGAAGTCCCAACTTCAATTTCATCGAGCATTGCCAGCAGATACTCTCCATAAATATTGGATGGAGATGCGTAGTGAGTAGTAATAAATACCGCGTAAATACTGGTATCTTTGGATGTTCGTTGCAAGAGGCTGGTAACCACTTGGTGAAGACTGTTTAAACTATCTCGCGTAATATTCAAAATCAAGCTCTCCAAAATAGGTCGCACGGTATCAAGGTATATTTCAATCAAACCAATCTCCAGAGAGAGGTTTCTATGGCCGCACAACAATTTTTCAATCAGATCCAAGGAACAGTCAAAGATAAGCCGTACTTTCGCGTCTTCAATATCAAGGTTGTTTTCAATTGCCGTTTTAATCGAGTTCAATTGTTCTATTTTATCTCTATTCCACTCTAATTTTCCTACCATACTGATTAATGCTACGGTATGGGCTGCAATCTTTACATTGTGAAAGTGAGGATCCTGGAACCGCATCTCAGTACGTTTTGGATTTATATTGGTAACCATTGGTGTCTGTCCTTTAATTGGCGCTTCTGGTTGGTATTCCAGCAAGATAATATTGGATCTATTGACAATTATTACCGCAGATTCATCTAGATGTACATTTGCTATTGATTGCTGGTAGTTGGTGTGAAACATTTGGTTCAGGTACTCCATTTGTGTTAGGTTTTGCATTGCCAAGGCATTGCAGGTCAAGGGGTAAACGCAGGTCAGCAAGGAGATTTTCATTCGTGTCAAAGAATGATGAAATACCACCAAAATTTGATTATGCAATATGCGATTATGCAATGTCTGTGATTGCTTCGCCTTAACCACTGTGTTTTGAAACTGGGGGAATTTGGCGAAGCCTTGGTAAAAGCCAATAGTGATTTAAAATCAACACAAAAAAGCAAAACCGTTATGTATATCCTTCAGCTTGTATTTTTGAATTCAGTTTTTTCTAGCTTAGCGCTTTCATCATCTTGGGGCAGCGAAAATTGTAATGGAAGTCCAAAAGTTATGTACACATTTGACATCAGTTCAGCGACAGCTACATCGCAGCCGGTTGGAGATACTTGGCCCCACAGCTACATCTTTCAGGCACAGGAAATACCAATTGGAAATCAATGTAGAGGACGAGCGTTAAAAGTGCCAATATCTGGTGGGTGTTGCGTAAACAGTTTGGACTTGTCAAACTCTTTTGGAATCCAGAGTGCAGTGACTGTCCTGGCAAACAATAACGTTACGAAATCCATGCCTCGCACAGCGAATAGCCATCAATACTGCACACTTCAAGGGAATATTTTTGGATTTTCAAGCATAATGTATCTAGCAGACAATAGCTGCAATTCAATTGATAATATCATATGTACAGAGCATGGCGTGCTGAAAGTATTCCCAGGAGCACTTTGTTCTGGAAATCCTCAAATCTTTCAACTTCAAGATTCTGCCCAAATCATCAGCTCCAATACTTTTGCAAACGCAACAGCCACATTTATTGGAGTATCAGGGGGAGAGGTTGATATGAACTGGATTGCAGTTGTACCATTTAACGACTTGACTCCAGATTTCATGTGCTGGATAGATATTCTCTCGGCGATATTCACAATAGGATCAATATTCATGGTAGCAGTTGCAATTATACCTTTGACGAGAGAGTTTATGCATAGTCTCTCACCATTTCTCCTTGCAATGCTCGCCAGTGAAGTTCTGTTCCTGATTACCACCATTTTGATGTGTGCAGAGTTTTACACCAAGAATCCGCCATCAAATCTACATTACACTGTTAATTTTTTTGTATCCGTGGCTACTCTTGTATCCGTACTAGGTGCTACATTAATTTTGGTGCAATTCCACGACCTTGGCAGCAAAGGAAGGATAATCGCATTGGGAACTATAATTTTGATTAATGTGGTATTTTGTCTGAACAAATACCTATTTTTCATAAAATCCACTGCTCTCAGTCTTATGTTTGAAATCTGGCTTATCTTTTTTGGATTATACGACATTATACCTTCAATCTATGCATTCTTTTCGTTCACTCATGACCCGGAAAGGCCAAAAACAATGTGGGAACGGCTGCGCGATCTAGATACTGTATTCCTGCTGTCGATGGGGATGCATTTCGCTAATTTTGCCTCATTCTTTGCCCTCATCTACATTACTACCTTTACTTCTTGGCTTGGATCTGATAAAAACTGGAAATCCATAGCCGGATTCTTTACGGTGATCCTGGCAACCCACGGATTCCTCAATGTGATTCTCCTTTTGCGAATCCAATCCATTTCAAAAAAGGCAACAGAGAAATTGCAGCAACTTCAGGATAAATATGGCTCATTATCTCCGCTATACGCTTAATAATACGTTGTTTGTCAATTATTAATTTATCTAATAAAATATTCAAGAAAACACCAAGATCCTTGTCAGTCTAAAGACTTTCAGCACTGTCTGTTTGAATAGAGGTGAAGCCTCCTTGAAGTTTTCGATATTCTTTTCCCTTTTCAGCCCTTCTTTCATTAGTGTATACACATCAGCAGCAGTCTAACGTGAGCACCGATTACCTTCAAGTTTGGGGCATTATCCACTGTAAAGTTTGCTTCATCGGTAACGTCAGTGCCGGAAGTAACGAATGAAAATTGGAATGTTTTGTCTCCAACTTTGTAGTTGTTATTATAAATGATTGATTTCCAATCCTCGGTAGCAGTTTCAGCACCGTTTTCGTCGACTGTAACTATTGGGTCGGCTCCAACTTCTTTGCACTGGAAAACACATTTGGTTGTTGATTCAACCCCATTTTGTGGACTTTTTCGAATATGGTATGCTGCACATAACTGACTGATCCCGTCCAAACACACTGCCTCCGACTTTTGATGCTACCATTAAAAACAAAATACTTTCAAGATCCAATCGCCAATGTCGATATTGTTCATGCTCTTTGGCCCCATAAAGTTCAGTCCTATTTGAGATAATTTCTATCGTGAGCAGCGAATACCTTTAGCAGTAATGCAGGTGGGTGCCAATCACTAAACATTTTTCTGTGATAATCATTCACCATATTCAATACTCTGCATTCACCCTCTCCAATTTCAATTTTTAATTCATTGTTTTTTCCTCTTATTGTCAAAATTGCACTATTGTAACCTTTCGGTTCCAAAGTCCAGTCTTGAAGCGGATATTCCAGGTATCTGTTTTGTACCAATGCAGTATCCAAGAATCTCATTGTTCTAAACCTAACTCTTCCTGACTGTTGGTCGTATTCGACGTCTTTGATTCCGTCCGAACTCCATTGTTTTAGTTCTGGGTCGAAAAACATAACAGTAGCAGAGCTGTCAATAAAGCAATGTGGCATTATTGTAAATGTTACCTGAGTTGCCCACACTGCTAAATCAGTTGTTTGAGACTCTTCATCGCCTGCCACTTCCTTATCTGCTTTTGTAGGATATGGAATCCTCTTGAAAGAGCCGTCTTGAGTCAGCACTAAATTAAAATGTATATACCCGGTCTAATGGTCCAAGAATCTATTTTTCTAGCTGCTTCTGGCAGTTCAACCAAATCAAACAGCAATGCTCCTCCGATTATAGCAACAGAAGGTCCTCCATTTGTAGATTCATAACTTGCAGCAGATCCATCACCACTTTTAAATAGCATTCGAATGCCAACATTATCCAATGCCAACGGCTTAGGAAGCGAAAAGGACATTGTGATTTCTGGAAAATCAATAAACTTGTGTCTAGGATTCCTAGTCAAGTTTGCCCAAATACCAATCTTGTAGTCGGTAAGATCACTAGTGAATTGAAAATTGTCTGTGCTTTCTCTCTGAAATAAATCCAGGTGCTGTTGTCAGCTAAACTTACTTGGTAAATATTTTGGCAAACTTGCTCAATTTTCTTGAACATTACTTGGTTTAATTTGTAAACATAACGAGAAATCTTGTCATAGTTGGCCATGTCGTCATCTTCAAGGAATGTACATCGTTCCTGTTCCAACAGCAATACCAACTAATATAAAGAGGAACTTACTTCTCTGGCAGTTGGCAATTGCGTCAACAGCAAATCCATCGACTGCTGGAGATCTTCCAATACAACAGGCTCTTGTTCCCACAGCAAAATATAAGTATTGACATCTCGCTCAATTTTGGTGGAGGGCAATTTACTACATTCCAAGTATTTGTTCCACTATATTAGTTCAATCTTACATCTACTATGCTTTGTTTCTTTTCCAAAATATCCTTCAGCGCTTGTAAATGTTTGCTTTTGACGTCTGCAACTTTAGCCAGTTCTTCTTCAAATCTTGGAGTTTCCTTTCGTTAATTACCAAATACTTGTTCCAAATACTGGGTAATAAATTCCCTATTCTTTTGTTCCTGCAGCTCCTTTTCCTTTCTAAATTTCTCTTCCAGAAGTCGTTGTTCTTTAGATTACGCGTCTATTTACCTTCTTCAGCAATACGGCGCTGCTCTTCCAGCTCTTTTTCTAACTATTAATAATCCGTACCTCTGTTCAAGTCCTTTTTCTTTCCCTTCTTCTTTGGAGGCATATCAAATTTTTTTAGCGCGAAACTTTTTCAAATTTCAAAATGGCTACTTTAGGAGTGCTCGATTGTTAATTTAGGAAAAGTCAAAGAGTGATGAGAGTGTAAATAGCCCAAAGGAAAGGACAAGGAAAGGGCGAGGATCATTCAAGTCACCAATTCCAACCACCGTCATACTTAAAATGGCAAAGTCCAAGGAGAGCTTGGATGATAGAAATAAGGATATAATTGAAACCCAGAATAATAATGAGGATATTTTACCAGAAATCAATGATCTTGCTGTCGATTCTGACCAAAAAAGCACCAGGTCAAATTCAGTTCATAGTATAGAGGAGTGGGAAAGGTTGGAACTTGAAGATCAAGAGGAAAAATCCCCGCAGGTAGATTTTGAAAGCACAACTGGCCTGGACGTCTCTGGATTTCCGCCTCATTTTAAAACCCACGATGTGATAGCAATTTTTAAGAGTGTGGACACCTCTGGATTGAAATTGAAATGGATAAATGATACATCAGCTATTGCAATATTTCCTAATCAAGAATTAGGTAATCGATTCACTAACCAGCCAAACGAGCATACATTGCAACTTGCCAATACCCTTTAGCAAATGTATTTAATTGCTAACAGCAGATTAAACCTTGCCAAACACCAGTGCAAACCTCGAATTCACACAATGCCAATAGCATAAGGCCAACGACAACAGATATGGTCGCAAGGAGGCTAATTGCTGGGGCATTGGGAATGAGGCCGCCAAAGAAATCCCAAGAAGAAAAACAGTCTGATGAACTTAAATTATACAACGCCAGAGGTACTATTTACTAACGGCAGAAAGGAAAGAGCGGGTGAAGCGGGATAAGGAAAAGAGAGAAAAGGAACTCGACGACACCTGGAATTCTTAATATTAATATTTGTATAATAAATAATGCATTTACGCTGTCCAGTTTTGAATTTTTGTCCAGACAATCGCAAATGCTCTCTGACAAAGACAACCAACCACAGCTAGTAAACAAGAATTTGTTAAGCAAACCAAAGAGGTAAGATTAGATTCATGAAGCGTACTTAAAAGTCCAACTGATAACATGTTTTCCCCAATGACACAGAAAATTGAAGCCAAGCGCAACCATTTGATGAAATCGTAACAGTTTACTCATGTAGCGCTAAACCAACATCGCTGAACAGCAGGTTTATGGAAGTTCAGAAAGAAGCCGAGAAAAATGGACAGGAATAAAGTTTTATTAGTTATTAAAATACAATTAGTCTTCTTCTAGGCGGTTATCAATATCTTTCGGCATTCTAAGAGAGATCAGATAAGCGACAAAGATGATGACAGCCAAAAGGTTAAACACAAAGTGATAATCAAATGGATATGGCAAACTGCTCTCCAGCGACCAAGTGAATAATGTGCCAGCAAAAATTGGGCCGAGCATTCTATAATTAACTACTGACTACCTTCCAATACTACCAAGCGATTGCGCAGATCCGTTGATTTGGCCTCTATAGTTGGAAGTAACAGAGTTGGACACCATGATGAAAGTGGAAGTAAAGGCCTGAACACCGCCAATAGTTCTCAAGATATTACATGCCCCAACAAGAGTCCACATGAGATATTCAACTCTTCCTTCGTGCAACATTCCATATTTTCCAATCAGCGGCAAGATAATAAACGCAGGCAGGGACAGCAACAAGCCGGTTTGAAACGTCTTTAAGCATCCCAAAGCCTTTTCAATTGGAGCAAACAAAAAGATTTGGTAAAAAAAGAGCATAAATCCCCCAATAGCAAATGCAGCACCTTGATCAGAAGAGGAAAAGTTCAAACCGCCTTCTTCAATCGGTAAGCGTGACCACAAAGCAAATAGCTCGTCATATTGGATATAGATAAACGAAGTTAACATATACAATATGAATGAATAATGCACTCTTGGGATGCAACACAGGTGCCAAATCGAAAGCCGTGGTTCAGATTCGATTTCTGTAATTGAATCATCGACTTGGTCTTGTAATAGCGGTGATGTTTCTTGTCTATTATTGAGCCATGTATAGAAAAATGTACGTCTCTTGGATGCCATAGCAGCTTGGTTTGTTTCCTCCAAAACAAAGAATCCAACCAGAGTTCCAATCATAGCAATTCCCCAGCCAACCACGCAGGGTAAAGCATACGGAAACATGTCAAACAAGGAACCTTTTGGAAAGACATTTGGGTACTTTTCGGCAGGCAAGCAAAGGAACCCACCAACTATTGGTCCGACAATCTGATATTAAAAACAATTACCATTCCTAATCCACGCATCACACCTAAAAATGCAAACCCTTTAGCTTGATTGGTGCTGTCTGTGATTTCCGATAAATAAGTTTTACACACACCAACAATCCCATTTACAGATCCGTTAACTAATCTCAGGATAATCGCCATAGTGTATGAAGTAGAGAATCCGAACGAAAGGAAAGAAAATGCCGTCAAAATCAATCCCACAATTAATATTGGCCGTCTACCAATACGATCGCTTATAGTGCCCCATACGTATGAAAATATTAGCTGCCCAAGCATAAAAGATCCGACTAGATATCCGGAATATTTACCGATTTCATCTGGATTTGGAGTTACATTGAAATCTGAAATCATGAATGACAGGAAAGGCAATAATACAGTTGCCATAAATCTATCTTTAGTAATCTTGTTACGTATTGCAAAATATTATAGTTGAGATGACGGCAATCTTAATTATGGGTAGCGGGGTTGGACTGTCGTTCATTTTTGATAGACTTTTTTTGCTCTACAATTTTTGTAAGTCTGAGCTCATTAACCAATCATTGTTCGAGCCTAGGAACGAGGCTCGAAATCGGAATTGCAAAACGTTTAGTGGAGTCTTGTGCCGCCATTGAAGGAACAGATGCTATGAATCAGCTCATTAGTTTGACGAAATGCGCACCCTTATTTCCCACAGAATTGGTGGTGACTTGAGAATTAAGAAATATGGATATTGACAACTACTTTGGGATAGAGAACATCTATTTGGAATTTAACGGTGCGTTTACAGTCGGTGCAACTCTACCCTTGTGAAATGAAATGTATATATTCTAATTGGCCCACACGTTAATTTGGCTGTACGTGGTTTTTGACGAAGATCGAGTGGAGCTATCAAATCCGACAAGAGATTTCTGGGTTGGAGCCATCGCGGTTAGCGTGCTATCAAAGTAATTAAAAGTGCTAGGTCTAGCCAGAGGTAGAGGTGCTGGCAGTGCACTCTTGGAAACGATTGATGTAGATTGCGATACTCGTGAAGTTGAGTGTAGCGGCCCTGACAAGTGGTAATCGTCTGAACTTGAAAACATACTACGTTTTTTAACAAATATTCGTAGCCGGATTATCAAATATAAATTGAGCATACAGTGAATACTGAGGATAAACATTGCAATCATTTGGAATTCTGTCCAATTCCGATCAGTTTTCAAAACAGAAGTGTATTCGCGAACAAATGCGTAGCAGATATAACTTACGACTAAAAGCAAGTTGAGCAGCATTACTGCAAAGAACCACGGGTCGTATTTTACCAGCTTGCGTGCTCGTTTTGACAGAGAATCGGAATTGATCTTTAGTAGCGAAAACGAAACATATACTGGAGGAAAGCAGTCCCAAAAAGCAAAGAATGTGAACCACAGCATGTTAAAGCGATTGAATAGCACCCTATTTGGAAAATTCTTGATGAAAAACAAATACCTACTGGACGCGGCTATGGCATTGACAACTATAATGCACGTATAAGTAGCGTACTTTACTCTATCCGAATAACCCAAAAATTGGAACAGGAAAGCAGTAACGGTGATTACAGATATGACGGTCGCAATGTTGATTGTACAGAAAGCCAAAGCAGTGAATGTGTCATATTCAAACTTTGGAAAGTCGTTCATGCCAAGCAAAACTAGCGTGGCCGTCCAAGCTGTTTGACAAACCAGCGATCCAAGCATGTATCCGGTTCGTTTAGTCAGATATTCCTTTGCTAGAAAGTAGATGCCATACACCATCAATAGGAATATCATGCAATAAACAGATGCTGTGAAAATGATTAACGGGTTGGTAAAGTCTGGGGACATTTGACTTAGAGGAACCGATATCGTCCATCCAACAGCGAGACCAGTTCCGTTAAAAGTAACCAGCGAGCCATCACCGACAACCTTGTTTTTGACAGTAATTGATCGAGCAACTGACAAATTATATGTTTGCGGATTTCCTTGGCAATTTAGATTCGGGAAGATTGAGACGTTTCCTTCTGGAGTACAAATCAAGCTGTCCTTGGCACATGTACCATCTGCTAAATACCACACAGCATTGAACCCGAATACACTTGCTGATGTTTTCCCTTGCAAATAGCAGTATGTGTTTCCAGTAGCGCTTTCAGGTACCGCTGAGGAAGGCGTGTCCGAGATGTATTCTGTTATACTGCTTGAGGTACCGGCGGTAGAAGGAATATCACCGAGGAATTGCGCACAGCATGCTCCAACGAATGGTACTTTGACAGTTATCCCCAAACAGCCAGTTGAAATCGGCCTTTCGGTTGCTTGCTGAATATACCCAACTGGCCACTGTTCACCTACAGGAGCAGTAAAAGCATCTGGCGACCTTAAATCGAATTGATACATGTAATTTGGAGGGCCGCTGCATGAATTCTGTTCAGTCCATTCGGTAGTTAGTGCTAATTTGGCAGCTACAGCAGTTAGTAAAAACACCAACTCCATTTGCTTTTGGCCCACGATCCAAGTAGCTTTTATGTACTGTTGGTCCCAGAAATGGCTAAATATAGGTTACTGCGGAGGTCTTCTATTCTTGGCGATCAATCAAGTAGGTAAATACTCATTCAGATATCGCACAGATAGTGGCATTACAACAGGTTTGGCACACACAGTTCCAGTCTCTGGGTTCTATCTTTGTTTTATTGGAATTGGATGTCCAATTCGGCAAACAATGCCAGTTAATCAACAAATGAAAAATCTCCAATTTTGGATAGTCCGGCCTTACTCTTGCAAACTAAGGCCTATCGTTACTTTAGATGAAACCACCAATCAATGCCGTAAACGAGATAGTGCGTTGGATTATTATAACCAAAAATTACCGAGTAATACATTCTAATTTATTATTAATATCCAATCTAATTTTCCCAAATATTTAGTTGATTGTACTGGGGTTTTGGATTTGCAGCTCTAGGAGAAGGTAGTTTCGAATCAAAGTAAGATCCATTTGCCTTTGAATTTCCTAGCGGAGACGCGGATGGAGGGTAGTAGGAATCGGTATGCGATGGTTTCGAATTGCCTTTTGATGGAGGTAATGGACTCAGCATCATAGAGTTTTTAGCATATGAGGTGGAAATTCGTGAAGTGTAGGCTGCAGAGGTGTATCCAGACAAGTGGTAGTCATCAGAGCTGGAGAAAATGCTTCTTTTCTTTACAAATATTCGCAACCTAATTATCAGATAGATATTAAGCATTGCGTGGACCCCAAGTATTAGTGTAGACAGATTTCCAAACTGGACCCAAAATTGATCTGATTTGAATACTGCCGTGTATTCCCTTGCAATCGTGAACGCAATGTAAACTAGAACATTGAAAATATGGGCAAACATAGCGGTGAAAAACCATGGATCATATTTGGCCAATTTACGACATCTTTTGGAAAGAGAGTCGGAATTGATTTTCAACAGTGTTAGTGAGACATAGATAGGCGGGAAGCAATCATAGAAAGCAAATCCAAATATCCAGCCCAATGCAATTCTATTCATTCTGACAGAGTTCTGCAAGTTTGGAATAAAGAAAAGGTACTTGCTTGCACCCATAGTTAGATTCACCAACACAATTACTGCGTAAAGGATGCACTTTGCTCTCTGGCTGTATCCCAAAAACTGCATCAGAAACGATGAAACTGTGATTACCGATACCAGCGAAGCAATATCCACAATAATAAAAGAAATCCCGGTGAAAAAAGTACCATTGAAAGCCGGGAATTTACCCATAGTCAGAGTTACTATGGAGATAGTCCAAGCTATTTGACATATTAGCAATCCGAGCATGTATCCCGTCCGTTTTTCCATGTATTCCATGTACAAGAATCTTGTTCCGTATAGCATGGTGAAAAAGATAGCAATGATCAGGACAAAGAATATAGGTATGATTGGATTTGTAAAATTTGGTGCAATCATAGTCAGCGGCACCGAGGCAACCCATCCTACTGCAGTTTGCCCTGAAGAAACTGTTGTAAGTGAACCTTGGACGTCCTGTGCCTTTGTAAATGATATGGTTATGGGAGTAGCTGGCAGCTGGAATGTTTTTGCAGCACCTTGGCAATTCGGATTTGGGTAAACAGATAATACACCATTTTCTGAACAAGATACATTGTCTGCAAGTGAACAAGACCCATCAGCAAGGTACCATGCGCTGTTAAATCCAAAAACGGTATTATTTCCATTCCCTTGAAGATAGCAGTACTTTTGGCCGTTAGCACTTGCTGGTGCATCAGTTTTAACAGAATCTTGAACGGAAACTGTTGATGCGCTAGAAATAGAGCTTGAACTTAAAAATGATACACAGCAAGACCCAGAAAAAGGTACTTTTACCGTCACACCAAGACATCCAGAGTATAATGTTCGTTCTACTGCTTGTTGGCTATAACCTACCGGCCAAACCTCACCTGCTGGCGCAGTTCTGCTATCTGGAGACAAAAGATCGAAACTGTACATTGCATTTGGTGCGCCAGAGCAAGAATTGGCTGTATTCCACTGAGAAGTTAGCGCAAGCTGGGCAGCTGTTCCGGCAATCAATATAAATTCAAACATGGCTAAAAGTAGAATCTAATCCGTATTTATTTGTGCCTAGACCCCGTTGCCCCAGAATAGACGCCAATTCCTGGTGAAACAATTGAAAAATTTGTTGCGCTTTTTCATGTAGTATTTGGGAGTGCCCAATTAAGGTAGAGTGCTGCAGTAGTAGCAGAGTCTTGTGGCATATTGCAGTTTAACTGTCTAGCAATATACAGATTATCTTTCTTTGTGTTCATTTAAAGGCCGAAGGTGCCTCCTTTGCCAATCCAAAAGTGCTGCGCCATAGGCCTGCCCCTTGAAATTTGACTTTGCCACCCGAGAAATATCTAAAGTATATGGCTCCGTTATAATACTATGTATTTATTGCTTTTATCGAGTAGATAGGGTGTAATTACCAACACTGCTCTGCGACAAAAGTAGTCGGATGGATAATCAGGCGCCTTTGCGTATTGCCAAATAGAGGTCCCCACTCTTTAGTATGGTATCGAGAATGTTGATTGAGAACTTTGACGGCTGTTCAGTGTTATACAAGCAAGCTTGATTACCAGGCCGTAGTTTCCACCTTCCTGGCTCAGACATCCAGTCTTTAAGTTCCACCAAAGGGCTATCATCATCATACTTGCTCTCCGCCAAACCACCATTTATCCACATTGGTGTTTTACTTTCATCTAGATGTAACAGCTGCATTCCACAGATTTCTGTTTCTCCCTCTACTTGCTTTGATACTCCTGTTATGCCGGGCAAGTGTGGACTAAATGCGTATTTTTCATCAACAGCTTCAAAGCCTGTCCAAAATGTTTCCTTATCTCCGTGGAAATGCTCATATGACTGCTTTCGATAGAGTTGGCCATTCAAAATAGCGACAGCCAACAATCCGACAAGCCTTTCCTTTTTGTTGATTAAAACCACACCAGATTCCATTTCATGGCCAGTCTTTTCGTTAAACATTCGCAGCTCTCCTACCGACGGCGATAAGGGTTTCGGGAGGATACTACGTACCCAATCCAGGGTTTCTTTGCTGGGTTTGAACAAACTGCGATCATGATAAAATAGAGCTGCATTTTCTTTATAGAGTTTGCTTGAAAATAGCTGTTCTGGCGATTGCAGGAATACAACGTCAGCATCAATCAGCATTGCATTTTCAAAGGACGAAGCAAGCATCGCAAACGGCTTTATTGCCCATCTAAGTTAACTTTTACATACCCTTTCAGCTGCAAAATATCATTATTGAATACTTTTGTGATATCTCTGGTGTTTGTAAATGGAATCTGTTCAATTAGTTTTTGGTTCTCGACAGACAAATCGTCATTCCCAATAAAAAATACTTCAAACGGTATATTGCATTTGTGAACCTTCCGAATCATTTGCATGGTTGAAATTGCAAGCTTCGCGTAAGCATCATACACACACAGAACTATTCCCGTCCGATTAAAAGAATTTTGCAAGCCAATGGTTGACAAGTATGATGGCTGTATCCAATTAAATAGCTTTTCATCCAACAACCCTTTAAAATGGTAAAATTCTGGAGATTGGCTTGCATGATTCATTGAGTGGTATTTTTTGAATAATCGCAAGTGCTCTCCTAGGACTGCGACATCTGTTGGATGATATTTTGAAAGAGTTGCTTTATCAGTGTTTGAAATCCCTGTATGCTCCTGTGGAATTTCTTTCGATTGCTTGCCCAAAGTAGCTGCCGGTCCTTTTCGATAGAATACCAAGTATAAAAAAAGTACAACTAGGAATCCATGAACTAAAAATCTTCTTCTCATATCTTGCTTTGTCTTTCTAGATAAAGTTGAATGGAAAAGGGATGACATGAACAGAAAAAAAATTGCTGAAATAGCCAAAATTTCACTTATCTGCAATTAAAGATTATAAAATAAGTGGTATGTGATATTATATTTGGCGCAGATGATCAAACCAGGCATAAAATGAGAATGGAGTCTTTGCGATTCGTTTTCCAATCAGTGATATATCTATATAAGCACGCAAGACTGTATGGAGCTCATCCACAAGGATCATGGAATCAACGCACGCACTCTCCATGACCATCTGTAGCAATTCATCTGGCAGCAACAATACCCTAATGGATATCAGGCTGCTAATCAACTGCTTACAGCGCTCGCTCTTGTAATGTATATTCCGCAGATTCAATTGGTTTATTGCTTCGTCTTTCAAATTCGTAAATTCAAATTCCGTGATATAAAAGTTTTGTTGTAACGCCCGTATTACTTTATTGTAGACTGCATTGTCATCTATTGAAATCCGCTGACAAGTTGTCTTTGAAATATAGTCACAAAACCGGGTTAGTGAATCTGGTGTCCAATAGATCAGCCCTACAACGTACAGCCGCTTTATGAGTTGATTGCGGGTTAATACTTGGCACAGTTTCATCATTCGTTGTGGATGATTAGTTGTTTGCGCTTTGGTAAAGGAATTTGCGTAGGAAAACGTTGACTGTTGATTCCCAGATGAAACTCTGATTCCACGGAGCGATTGGTTTTTTGTTAGTGCGTCAAATCCTTGGGCGATATCGTCTGTTTCCAGTGATAGATTAATGAGCCGTCCATGTCTGAACATTTCAAGCTTTTCTTCCATTTTTGTAATGAACTTTTTTGCAGTTACACTGGGGTTATTATCAAGGAACTCTCGCAATAATTTTATTTATTGTATAGTTTGTTTAACTGATTTAGTTCTTTGTTTTCATTAAACTCTTTGAAGATTGAAAGCGTTTCATTGGCGATATCGAGAAATAGCAAACCCAGAGCATCCTGATTGCTATTCCAGCATATTTTAGCGCCAAGTAAACATTCTAGCCCAATTAGAGGATGGTGGGGCGGGTACTGCATTATCAGAGTCGCAATTTTAATCACTGCGAGGTGTGCACATGTTGCAAAATCACCGTCATCTAAACACTGGCTGAGCAACGAGGATGTATTCTTGTAGGAATCCAAATCTGCGTAGAAATCTGAGGCTTTGTCCAAAACTTGCCGGTGATTTTTGTATTCTTTGATGATAAGCAGTCCATCCACCAAAAATTTGTTCGTATCCTGTTTGATTTCTACTTGCTGGTATAATTTGAGACTGCATTTCTCGCAGGTGCAAGTGAAATAGTATTTGGACAATAGGACGCATCTATTGGCATAATCATGAATTGGATCAATGTAAGATATGAATATTTGTTCATTTTCCTTTATATCCCTTAGTGCCAGCACATTCATCTCTCTATTATTGAATATCATAATTGCGTTTGGCACACAGGAGTGGTTTAGGAGCGATCCAATACAAAAAGCTCCCTTGGCAATATCAAATAAATTGTAATCGTAAATTCCAAAATTATTCCTCCTAAATTTCGAAATGAATTCAATTTGCTGGGCAATTGAATGTGAAGTTATCCGAGAATATTCTGCTTTCAGTCGTATTTCGTTGTATTCGTCCTTACTGATTTTGTCGGCGTGAGAAACAAGACTTTTGAAAAGCTCCTTCTTGGAAGTGTCCATTATTTCAACATGGTCTTGCGGATCAGTTTGTAGGTAATGACAAACTTTCACTAGCATTTCTAATTCTTCGTCCTGCATCCCACAGGTCCTTGAATGGCATGCCCAGTCATTTTTCTGGCACCTTGTACTGCAATAATAGAGCTTACACTTGCCACACCTCTTTGCAGCTTTAGAGAGACACCATTGGCAATGTGTTTTGGAGACCACCGCAATTGCGCTGTCCTTGAACAGCACCGTTCCCCTTGATGTTAAACTAGTGGCAAATATCCCTCTATTTCCATCCTTTTCCTGTACTTTAATCATCAAAATATTTCTGTGTTCAAAATTTTCCAGCTGATCCTGGAACTACCCCGACTTTCGAGGTCCTTAAAAGATCAGAATTCAAAGCAGGTGCGTAGGTTGACTTTCAATTATGCTCCTGCTGCACCTCTTCATTCAACCCTCCTTGGGGCAATTCAATAAAATTTTCATGTCGCCAGGAGATATTTGCAACAAAATGGTAATGGACGATGTAAACACAAACGACGTTTATTTTGCCAGCACTACTCAACACCAGTACATGACAATCGCCTCGGACTTTGCCAATAATACCGATTATGCCTGTGGGAAAAACTTGTGTCTGTATGACATAACCAACCCTCTAGGTGTCATTGCCATAAATGTAACTTCTGCTGGACAAGTACTTTCTATTAACCAAGTGCATGCCGCCATACTGCTTCAAAGGTACCAACCATTTCTACGCTTCCAAAATTCCATTCGACATCAACCATTTCCTGAACGGTCGTCATTATGTCATGCCGTTTGCAAACATCACACTTGGAACCTGTGATATGGGTGAAGCCTTTTTAAAATGCTTGACTGGTGACTGTGGTGGTTTTATTAGTACCCTTTGCTAATTATAGTTACTCCAAATACGCCAACGCCAAATACAACTACTCCTATTTCTCAAATACCTATCCGTGGCCCTGGACCAAACAATGATCCTGCCAGTACTGCCATAGTGCATTTCCCGGGGACGCCCACAAATGCTCCTGTCAGTCCATCTGGAGATGGCAACCAAATTAATCCAAACCTCTCCCCAGGAAATGCTGGCAACTTGAGAAGTGGGAATCCAGGAGCGCAAAACCCGCCTAGCAATCAGCAATCAGGCAGTACCGCCGTTAGTAACCAGCAATCTAGCAGTACTGCCCAGATCACTTCTACCTATGACCCTCCGAATCAACAGCCCACATCTCATCCAACTACGACTAGCAATAGTGTTACTAGTACTCTCCCATGGTTTATTTTAACTTTATTAAACTTGCTTTAACCGACCACTTTTTTGAAAATCTTTCTCCGAAATCAAAAGCAAAAAATGGCGAGGTATCGCAGCTCCACAATGAACCTTCTCGCAAGAATCAGATTCAAAAAGAGAGGGATCGTCCTTCTACTCGTCCCAATTCTCCTTTTTATTGCTTTGTATTATTCCCAACAAAATCAGCCATACCTTGAACAGCCAATAGTGGAAAAGCCTCCAGCACCACAGAAAGAGAAATTGGATAAACCAGCTAATCCCATGTATGATGATGCAATCCCCAAAGTTGAAAAGATTATAGCAGGAACGGACAGTTCCAACAAGGAAAAATCCAAACCTGAAGACAAACCTATTGAAAAGTCAAAATCCAAACCTGAAGACAAACCTGTCGAACAGCCAGCACCAAAGCCTGCAGACAACAATGGCAAAATAGCAGATGGCAATTCAGATAAAGGGTCAACCACTGGAGACTTTAACTTGGATATTTCAGAAAAGGATGAAAAGATAATGTCCTACGCACCAAAAGGCGATGATCCAATCGATTTTAAAAAGGTTGGACAGCAACTCCGCACCTACAGGAAATATCATGAGCAATTATGGGATCAATACAGAAAGGCAAGTAAATCTGAAAAGAATTCCATGATAGATGCAGCTAAATCATTGGACAAGACTCTGTTTTCGTGGATCAAAGGTTTCAAATCTACAATGGATCTTCGTGATTCATTTGAAGGCACTGGGCTAGTAATCTGCGCTGGAAATCATCAAACAAATTTAGCAATTTCTACGTTGCGAATGATCAGAGATGTTCATGGCAGCAAGATTCCATTTGAAGTTTTTTATAACGGCAATGGTGATTTATCAAAAGAAAACAGGGAAAAGTTTGAAAAGGTACCGAATACAAAGACAGTGGACATTCAATCTATTTTGGATAACAATCATATCAAGATTGGCGGATGGGCTATCAAATCTTTTGCATTGCTTGCCTCGTCATTTGATAAAGCCATGCTGATTGATGCTGATGTTGTTTTTCTCCAATCTCCCGATGTTTTATTTGGTGGTAAATTGTTTGAAGAGCACGGCGCACTATTTTTCCATGATAGGTCACTCTACGGCCACGGCGATGAAACTCTCAACTGGTTTAAAGCGCTTATGCCTGATCCAATGTCCAACTATGCTTCCAAACTCCGTGTGTTCAAAGGCACAACTGCACATGAACAGGAATCCGGAGTTGTCTTGATCAACAAGAGAGAAAACATGCTGGGGCTTCTTGCTACCTGCATTTTGAATGTGGATAATTACAGAGAAATTGCTTACAAAAGAGTATTTGGCGACAAGGAAACATTCTGGGTTGGATTTGAATCTATCGAAGAAAAGTATATTTTCAATCCTAGATATCCTGGTGCTGCTGGTGTGGTTGATGAAGTTGATGGCGAGTACAAATATGAAATTTGTGCGCGACAATTGATGCACGTTGATGAAAACAGTGTGCCTATCTGGATCAATGGTGGCATAGCAGTTAGCAAGTATGAAAAAGACAGTCCACTTGCTGATCTAACCGATTACAACTATGAACCAGGTGTTTGGACCTTGCACACCGAAAACAGAGCTTGCCTCAAAGTTAAAGAAAAACCTCCAAAATTCAAAGGCGAGCTTGCCAGAGTAATTAAAGAGAGCGGGGTTATTGTTAAAGACCAACTTGCTAAACCATAATAAAATTGTGTGTCAGAATTCGGCAGAGTTTTTCACCAGCCTTCATTTTTGTTTCTTTAAATACTCGATACCCACACAAAAACAGCCATGAAACTATTCTTCCTGGTAGCGCTATTATCTGCAACATACACTGGGGAGCAAGATCCAGAAATTTTCGCTATATTCAAGGGTTTAATGGACTTGGAAGGAGCTGACGACCATTTCGAACCAATGCGGCTGTCGAATAACTATGAAGACGAACCTCAAGAACCACAAGCCCAAACCCCAGGATCGTATCTCAAAGGACAGTATTTCGCTGGTAAGTCACCCTCAAAGCAGAAATCAAGTTCTTGCAATAATTGCCAACAAAGCGATATCGGTTGTTTTTCGAATTGCGCAAGTACTATCGTTCGGGGAAAGGTAATGGACTCGACCTCCACTGGAGCAACCGTTTCAATAATGTGCAGCTACTCGGGAAATATTGATTCTAATCTGCAGTCCAAATCATCTAAAAACCAAGCTAAATTCATTCACGCTAATGATTTGCACTATGCCGACTACCAACCAGATTTCCGTAAAAGAGACCTGACCAACTCTGCTACATCTATTTCTGTCAGCTTTGATAGCTGCTCGCTTAATCCTGGATCTACATACTACTTTTTCCTTGACAAATCAGGAACTAGCTATTCAACTGCAGGCGGCTGCAATGGAATCTTTGATGATAACGCTGCAAATGCCAACGTTGTAACTCAATCCCATCCAGATGTGACAATGGATACACTTGGAATCTGTAGTCCGCACTCTACATTCCAAGAGGGTCTAGAATTCATGTTTCAAAGTAGTGCTGTCAAGATTAGCCCTGTCTGGTTATTAATGGCGCTCTGTTTAGTATAATAAAGCCATTGTATAATTGAAACGTGTTGGGAACAATCACCAAATAACAGAATTAGTACTGAACCGTCCATCTGTCGTTTTTCCAGCTGCGCTAAACGACCAGCTGCTTTGTTTCGCTAATGCGACTGGTTTGCAATAGGCGTTTGATTTACTGTGCTCCTTATTTCTGTTATTTTCCATTTGGTTGGTTTGCTTTACCCCTGGGGGGTTGATTTAGCTCACAGCCACCGTGTCAGGTTGCATATAAATTCGCGGAATATTCCAGCAATCCAACCAAAAAATGGGATTACTCGATTTCTTGTCTGGCCACCAAAACAACAATGCTATGGTTTACGGAACCAACGAATTCGAACCACACCACAAAGCTTCCCTTACCCACGAAGTAGTTGCTGGTGCTGCTGCGTTTGAAGCTGCTCGTTTGTACGAACAGCACTGTGCCGCTCAGGGCAAACCACAATCCCATGCGCTTGCCAAGGAGCTCTTTGCTGGTTTCTTGGGTGCTGAGTTGGACAAGTTGGTTGAAACCAAAGGCATGGACTGGATCGACAAGAAGAAGGCCCATGAACATGGCTTGACTTTCTTCAACTTTTAAATACATACAATATATTCTATTTGTGATTTGACGTGTGTCCAAAGATAATGTGAATGCTAATACTCGCATCCACATTAGAATGCCCGCTGTTCTCTAGCGATATGCTGGAATCCATGAATTACATCCGCATAAACCAGCTCACCGCACAATTATCTCGTTACAGTAAATGTTGATTTTGCAATCTGGTCACACGAAACCTATTTTAGCTTTTCAAATTTTTACCAAATCTGATGGCGGAGGACAGAAAGGAAGTAGGTCTATCACATTGGGAAGAGCAGAGAAAAGAATTTACGAAAAATAATATACCATACAGTCCAAACAAGAGTTCTATGGACGCTTATAAAGAAAATCCGCTATTGCAGGATGTGGAAGAGTGTCATTTCGATGCTATATACGAACTTATGGTCAGCGGCAGGAAGTTTATCAAGCATGTTCCGCTGTCGTTTGTAATTGTAATTATGGTACATGGCTGGAAAAAGGATGGACTGCTACCTATAGACTGGCCAAAGAACGTTAAAGATTAATACCAGATAATTCACTTAATAAAAACACATAGGATTTATTTCTTTGCAGGGTTAAAGTGCTTCTTGAGTCCTTGCCAGCATTTGTAGTAGTCTTCCTGGAGAACTTTACCGCCAGAGTTTTCAGATTTTTCGAGAGCCCATTTGCTGACAGAGAGCATTAAATAAGATTCAAACATGAAGGCGAGTCCGTCTGGTCTTAACTTGAGTGGTTTCAATTCTTCGTTGGATGCAGCTTCGAAAACTTCGGCATCAGGGCCATGTGCTGTCATTGTGGAATGCAAACTGGCTCCACCAGGGACAAACCCTTCCTTCTTTGCATCATATCCACCAGAAATCAGCCCCATGAATTCAGACATGCAGTTTCGGTGATAGTACGGCGGTCTGAATGTGTTTTCAGCAACCTAATATTAGAAATATGCACCATCCAGCGAGGTGGGAAGATTACAAAGTCGAGCAACGCAACTCCAGGGTTTCCTGACTTTACAGTTAGCACAGTAAAGATGGATGGATCAGGATGATCAAATGTTACTGTATTCATTGCGTTGAAACGAGACAAGTCGTACTTGAATGGTGCGTAATTTCCGTGCCATGCTACAACATCAAATGGAGAGTGTCCCTGCATTAACTGTAAAATACTTGTTGCGCTACGAATAGATGGCCCTGATACTTGTTTACAATTTTATAGGTATCTTCAATATCTTCATAAGCTGCAACTGGATACAAAAAGTCCCTTGGGTTTGCTAATCCGTTTGCTCCGATTGGTCCTAAATCAGGAATTTCAAAATGACGGTCATAGATTTCACAAACATACCCTCTTCTTGGCCCGTCCTCAAAGTCAATTGCAAATCGGATTCTAATTAATGCAAATGTACCCTCGCTATCGTTAGAAAGATCTTACAGGAATAACAACAATTTCACCTGGTTTTACTTCCAAAATTCCCAGCTCAGTCTTGCAAATAAAAGCTCCATCTTGAGGAACAATGAGCAAATCACCGTCGGAATTGTAGAATGCCTTCTTTTTCATACCAGTATTGCAGGCGTATACATGAATAGCTAAACCGTTCCTTGATGATGGACTTCCTTGCCCACAAACTGTGTGAAGTCCTTGAACAAAATCCACCTTATCAGTAGGGATCTCAAATGGAGACCAGCGTAATTGGTTTGGAGTAGCGTGGCATTCTGCGCTAGGGTCATGATCATTTTCAACGCCAAATTGACGAGTAAGGTTTGAGGATTCAATCCTTTTGAAGGGAGAATGCATTACGCATGGTCTGATCCTGTATAGCCAACTACGGTTAAAGCGAAACACCTGCGCTGATTGTCATGTCTTGGAACTGTAAATGCAGTACCAGAAAGCTGCTCTGCGTACAATCCGTATGGGCATTGTTGAGGAGAGTTTTGGCCTTTGTTAGTCCACCCCTACCTACTGGTAATGCACCTTCAAGACATTCTGTTGCGAAATGGCTCCCGAATCCAGAGTTGTACTTCATTTTCGTTTGGAAATTAAAAAACTATCACCCCACGATCAGCTAAATACGGCGCAACACATGATCAACATTAATAACTATGAATAATCTGAAAGCAAAACCAAACCAAAACAGAATTAATGAAATACGCGGTGCAGGCCGGTTAGTCATACGATAAGGACCCAATGAGTGCAAATTTTGTCCTGAACAATGGCGATTATATGGGGGATTTGACGAGGGACCAAAATGAGAAAATAATTCGCCATTGTTCCTGTTCTCCATGGATGTTGCTTATAAAGCGAAAGACCCATTTCAAGTATTAGAAAATTATTCATGCAGCAAGCATTTAATGAAAAGTATGAGCTGCAACACCAACTAGGAACGTAAGTAAAACTAACGTAGTGGGGCATTCTCTGAAGTTAAGCTTGGCATCGAAAAAAAGACTGGCGTTCACTTTGCAATCAAAATTATCGATAGAACCAAATGCAAGGGAAAGGAAGACATGATCGAGACAGAAGTGAAGATTTTGCAGAGAATAGACCATCCAAATATTGTTAAATTATATGAAATGTATGAGTTTGAAGGGAAAATTTACCTGGTAATGGAACTGTAAGTAAAATTAACAATAGTGTTACTGGAGGAGAATTATTTGATCTCATCGTTGGTCGCGGCTGTTTCCAAGAAAAAGAAACTGCAGAGTTCGTCAAAAAGATCCTCCTTGCTATCAACTACCTGCACGATAATGGAATTGTCCACAGAGACCTAAAGCCTGAAAATCTCCTGCTTTCTGAAAAATCAAATAGAGCAGAAATCAAGATAAGTGACTTTGGCCTGTCAAAGATCTTTAATGAAGTAGAAGTAATGAAAACTGCATGCGGCACTCCTGGATATGTCGGTAAGACTGGGTTTAATCGCAAGCTCCTGAAGTTTTGAAAAGACAAGGCTACGGCAACCAAGTTGACCTGTGGAGTTTAGGCGTCATCACCTACATCCTCTTGTGCGGATATCCCCCTTTCTTTGACCAAAAGAATGCTGAGCTATTCAAGAAAATCATGGCTGGTAAATACCAATTTGACCATCCATGGTGGGACCATATTTCTGAAAGAGCAAAGGATTTCGTTCGTAGATTACTAGTTGTCGATATTAAGAAGAGATATACTGCAAAGGAGGCTCTAAACCATCCATTCATTGTCTATCACTGTGGCGAATCTGTTGCTACTCCAGTTCCAGTAGTGCCAGTTTCTCTTACAATTTCACCAAGACAATCGGCTGTCGACTCTTCAAAGTCTTCAAAAAATACCGCTTCCACCAACTCTGCCAAGGAAGCTGCTTCAAATGCTGCACCGAAATCCGAGCCAATCCCTAGAGCTGCACCAATTCCAGTAAGAGAATATTTAACATTAGCAACCAAGAGAAGTCGAAAGAATTCCTGAACCAAAACCACTGGAAAGCAAGCCTAAAGACGATGCAGCAGTTGCGAGTAACGAAACTGTTTGCACACGATCCACTGAAGTACTCTCTTCAAAAGCTGCGATTAGAGAACCTTCTGCAAGCAAGCGCTTCTCAAACAAGGTTAATAGACTAGCATCCTGGCTACGCACTGCAACGATATCAGATAGAAAAAGAAAATAAGCGTAGTTGCACAAGTAATAAAGACGATTTTCAATTTTAACTTTTTGATGGATGAATCTCAACCACTGGTGAGTCAACCCAGTCGATCTGGACCGAAAAGATATAATTTTATATACGTAGTTGGTATGGCAGTTACAGCCGCCATTGCTCTGACGATTTATTTCACCAAACCCTCTGTTCAATACACGGTTCCAACGACAATATTTAATCCTCCACAGCAGGGGAGGATACCGGAATTCCCCAACATGAATCTGTCTTTGTACAATCTAGCCCAAATGCAATCTGTAATTGATTTTGAAATTGATCAAGTTGTCGTCACTTGTACGGGAGATATTAAATGTGCTATTGCAGTGGAAGAATGGGAGGGTTCTGGTATAAAGATGGACTATTTGATTCAATCACTAGAATTGATAGGGGCAAACAACTTGAAAATAAGGTAATTTATCAGTAACTAGTCAAACGGTCAGGAATGGACGATATTTTTTTAGTCTGCAGTCATTCAAAAAGCCAACCAACCCCAAGCAGTTGCTCCTTGTCAATTTGAAGTTTCCAAAGGATCACGAGTACGATTTTAATATGGATGGAGACAACGGATCTTTATTTTACAATGTTGCTGGAAAAGGAACAAGAATGGTTGAGGCAAGGATACTACAAGGAGACATTATGGTAAAAGTAACGGTTTTTTAACGTGGAATGCCTTCTCGGATCTGTTCTATTTTAATGTGGATTCGGGTAATCTCACCCTGCACAATCTCATTGCCAGTTCGTCACTATACGCTCGAACGAGTGCGGGGCCAATAAATATCACACTGGACTTTGTAGATTCACGTTACGGAAGTGCAGAGGTTCAATCAAACGCAGGATTAATTACTGGTCGCATAGCAGAGTATGACGAGCTTTTAGTGAGGAGTGACGCAGGAAACATCGACTTGGATCTTGTGCCTGGATATAAGGGTGGAAATAGTGACACGTATGTGTATTGCGATGCTGGGGTGATAGATAATCGCGTGGTAAATCAAGATAACGTTAGTTTGGTTTCGAAGGGTTTTATGATGTAGAAAGTGTTGTCGGAGGAGTGCTTGTCTCTGTATTTGGAAAGAGCATTCATAAACCATATGGAGTTATCAGTGGAGAGATATCAGATTCCAAATCATTGTATAAATCTCAAATTTCCGCCGGGCCAAATACTGTGCACTTTTACAAATAAATATCATCGCCTCTGGTTATTACGATCTAATGCACATGATGTGAGGATTTTTGGGGTGGAGTGGTTTGTTTGGTCGTATTGCATCCTGTCAACAAAGAGCGAGCAGGGTCAGTATCATGGATTTGCAAGGAAAATAAAATAAAACTATTTCCATCCACTTCTCTAAATATGCAGAACCAATCACAGGCAATCGAATCCATATTTAATGCAAAATATGAACTTCGAGAAATAATTGGATGGTAAGCTAGATTAATGCCAGTGGTGCTTTTTCTGAAGTGCGAGTTGGGATTGAAAGATATACCGGGCACCAATTTGCAATAAAGATCATCGATCGGTCCAAATGCAAGGGCAAGGAAGACATGATCGAGACAGAAGTCAGGATATTGAAAATGATCAAACACGAAAATATAATTCAGTTGTATGAAATGTTTGAATTCAATGGCAAAATATATCTCGTTATGGAATTGTACAAATATTCTAAGATAGGGTTACTGGAGGAGAGCTGTTTGATGAAATCACGCAAAGGGGAACCTTCAATGAACGCGATGCAGCTGCAATCGTTCAAAAGATTCTAAGCGCAATCAAATACTTGCATGAAATGGGCATAGTTCATCGGGATTTAAAAGTAATTGAAAGGTTAATCAAGCCTGAAAATCTGCTGTTGTCCGACAGAAGCAGAAACCCAAGAGTAAAGATCAGCGATTTCGGTCTTTCAAAGATTTTCAAGGATCAGGATATACTAAAAACTGCTTGTGGCACTCCTGGATACGTCGGTATAACAAATTTAATTCCAGCGCCGGAAATTCTTAAAAAACGCGGTTATGGCCCCCAAGTAGATATGTGGTCACTAGGTGTAATTACTTATATATTGCTATGTGGCTACCCTCCATTTTTTGATAGCAGTAATTCCGAGCTATTCAAAAAAATAATGGCTGGTCGATTCCAGTTTGATAGACCGTGGTGGGATAACATTTCGGAAAAAGGTTCCTGTGATTAATTTCAGCCAAAGATTTTATTTGTAAATTGCTCATTGTTGAACCTAAACTCAGATGGACCGCGGCAGAAGCTCTGCAACATCCGTTCATTGTTGAAAATTGCTATTCACAGAGATATATTCCTACTATGGATATCGCATCGAAATTACCTCCTCATGGAATCCCAGCTACAACCATCTACCGCAACCCAGGCAAATCAATCAAGGTTTGTCACAGTTAATTATAGGTTCCGACTATTATTCCAAAGCACAAAGTCAAACCGTTCCAACCGAAAATGGACATTGACTCAAATATCAGTGTAGAGACTGTATGCTCAAAACCACAAGCAGTTGATCAGAACAAGGCCAAATTTACCGCCAAAGTAAATAGAATCGCGTCCTGGTTCAGAACTGCGACATTCGTTGAAAGAACTGCTGCAAAACCGAAAACCAAATATACTCCAAAATGATAATCGCTATAATAAATTACTAAAAAGTGTAGATATGGTGTTATTAGAATAAAAAATGAGCTTATTTGTCCAAGACATTGCGAGCAAATTGCGGGAGGACGAATGCAGCAGTATGAACATCGCTGTTGTAATAGCGAAGTTTAGCACGTTCAAACTCTTTGGTGAATTGTCTGACTGGGGCTTTCAAGGTTCTTCCAGCTTCGTTACAGCACAAAACAAACCCAATTTGACCACTTGGATAGGTTGGGACAGAAGCCCAAGCGTATTCCACAACTGGGTAGAGTTTCTTTGAATTGTCCAAAACAGTCTTGATGAGGTTCAAATGCAACCATTGGCATTCACCTACAATTAGAAAAAGCATTACCTTGGGTGCAAATGATGCCTCCTGGCAACAATGCCTTGCGCATCAAATCATAAAAGTTTTCAGTAAACAGGGCTTCAGCAGGACCAACTGGGTCTGAGGAATCGGTAATAATAACATCGTATGATCCAACGTTGTTTTTCAAATATTCAAATCCATCCCCGATAACAACTTTAACTTTTGGATGTTGGAACCCAGCAGCCATGGCTGGCAAGAACTTTTTGGCAACTTTGACTACAACTTCGTCAATTTCAACCAAAGTAACTTCTTCAACACACTCGTGCTTGACGACTTCGCGTAAAACACCACCATCGCCTCCTCCAACAACAAGCACTTTCTTTGGGTTAGGGTGAGCGTTTAGTGGGATGTGGGCAATCATTTCTTGATATGCAAATTCGTCTCTTTCGGTACATTGAATAACACCATCGAGAACCAAACAGTTTCCGTGGTTTGCAGACTGGAAGACAAGCACATCTTGATATTTTGATTTTTCATGGTGCAATACTTCCTTTACTTCCAAGGTCATTGCCTGTCCAGGCCACAGCGCAGTGGTTTCCTTGAACCAGCCGTTTGAAATGTTTGGGTGTGATGTCATAATTTTTTTTGAGGAATACTTTTCCCACTTGCCACAATTCCAGCCATAGTCGGTGATTTTTTCAGCGACCAATGAAAAACACCCAAAATTGAAGGAAAGAAAAAACCTCTGCAGTTTTTCTTTCACATTTACATCCTCCTTTAATCATGGCTGTAGGAAAGAACAAGTAACTAAATCATTAAAATAGGCGTTTATCTAAAGGAAAGAAAGGTCTCAAGAAGAAGACGTAAGTAAAATATTGCACTTGGTCCTGTTAATTTCTGGAATTCAGGATCAAGAATCAAAATAGCAGGTCTAACGATAGCATTGATCCATTCCAACGTAAAGATTGGTACGACATCAAAGCCCCTTCATACTTTGAAAACCGCAACGTTGGAAAGACTCTTGTCAACCGCACTGCTGGTTTGAGTAAGCGTTAGTTAATATAGAAAACTCCAAGGATTTCTTGAAGGGAAGAATTGTCGAAGTTTCATTGGGTGATTTAAGCAACAACCCAGAAAACCAATTCCGTAAAATTAGACTTCAAGTTCAAGAAATTTCAGGAAAGAACTGTCTCACCAACTTCCACGGAATGGACTTTACCACCGATAAACTCCGCTCCATGGTCAAGAAATGGCAATCCCTTATCGAAGCTTTCGTTGATGTCAAAACCACCGATGGATACTTGATCCGTGTCTTCACCATTGCCTTCACCCAAAAACGCAAGAACCAAGTTCGCAAGACCACCTATGCCACCTCTGCTCAAATCCGTGCTATCCGTAAAAAGATGTTTGAAATTATTCAAAAGGAAGCTTCCACCTCAGACTTGAAGGAACTCGTCCAAAAGTTTGTCGCTGAAGTTATCGGAACTGATATTACCAAGTCATGCCAAGGAATTTACCCACTTCAACATGCTCATGTCCGCAAAGTAAAGATCCTTAAAGCACCAAGATTCGACTTGGGTAAACTTTTGGAACTTCACGGAGAATCTGGAGAAGATAAAGGTACCAAGGTTGTTGTTGGAAAGGACTACAAGGAACCAAAGATTTTGGAATCTGTATAATTGCATTTCAATGAAATAAAAGCTTTCATTTTAATCTAAAAATTTATCAGTATATATTTTTAGCCAACTTATATTACAAAGAGGTAGTCAAACAGACTGCCTAGCGAAGCAGTTGTGGGCTGCCTCGCCCTTCCGTCCTGCAACAGAAGGGATACTATTTTGTCGTGTCGGAACTGCACTGCTGATTTGATGCAATAATCATTCACATCAGTCGGGTCAACATTTGGAACATTTAGCAATATTTCCACAACTTCCACTCTGCCATACCTACATGCTGTACGGACAGCATAGTTCTTGTCATCTGCAGCATTGACTCTTTTGTCCTGCAATAACAGCTTTACAATTTCATGATGACCATTCTGCGATGCACTTCGTATTGCATAATTATTCCTGTTTGATGGGTCAACTCGTCTATCTTCTAATAACAATTTTACAATATCGTATCTGCCCCTTTCTGCTGCGTGTCTAATTGCATAGTCACTATCTGCGGAAGGATCAACTCTTGGCACTTGAAGTAGGTATTTAACAATCTCCAAATGCCCATTTTCGGCAGCATAACCTATCGCCGAACTAGAATTTGCACTTGGATTGACTCGATTATCTTGAAGTAATCGCTGAATTATCGGCAAATGGCCATTCATTGAAGCAATTCGTATAGGATAGTTATTTCTACAGCCAGGATCGCATCTTTCATCATCCAATAACAAATCTACTATCTGCAAATGTCCATGCTCGCAAGCAAATCTTAGCCCACAGTTTTCGTCGTCAGAGGGATCAACTCGAATATCACAGAGTAACCTTTTTACAAGTTTCCAATGACCAAACCTACAGGCATTAATTATTGCCAAATTTCTACATGCTGCCGGGTCTACTTGAGCTTTGGTCAACAGGCTATCGAGAATATCGTAATATCCATACTTGCAAACTGAAATTATGGTGTGGTTATCGTTGGCTGACAAATCAAATTCTGCCTTTTCTATAATTTCTTTGATGATTTGCTCTACACCCGATTCAACTACAAGCTTCAACAACCCTTGGTATTCTGCTTTCGTCAAACATAGGGCATCCCGTTGTTGCAAATGGACAAAGAGAAATAAAGCAATGTTAGGATCAAAGTCATTGAAAAATCCGTCAACCAGTTGGTTAAGCACTATACTTGATACCAGTGCATTGTTGATGGCGGTTTTTGAGATTTGGGGGTTGTTGATTGAACGCTGTAGTTGTGCTAGATGACCTTGGGAAACTATATAGAAAAACAAGTCATCGCAAAGGTACTCTGGTAGCAGCATCATATATCGAGAAATGTCATTAGAGTTTTTTCCAAAACATTGACTTGATTCCTTGTAGGCTCCAACACTGACAAACGGCACTTTGGAAATACAATTCATTGCATTGTACAACTGAATCCAGTCTTTCAAATTCAGGTTTGTTGCTACTAGTTCCCACTCGGAAATCATGAAACAAAATTAAACTTTTGAAACAGGATTCTGCTGATAGCTGTAGATATTACATATCCAGTGGCTCAAAGCACATTTCCAAATATTTTGTTTTCAACTTATGCATCTGACGATTCCCTCCACAGGAAATATTTCGCTAGAAGCCGTGTTCACTCTTGGAACAGTTTTAAAACATATATGCGTGGTAATATCTCATCCATACGGACCGGTATAGAATAGATTGACTTTAGCTGGGTGGAAATCTGCACAACAATGTGGTATATGCCGTTCACAAATACTTTAATGAAAAAGGAGCGTCTACACTACGGTTTAACTTTCGGGGAGTAGGCCAGTCTACAGGCCGTACATCATGGCAAGCAGCCGGAGAAACAGATGACGTGGTATCGGTTGTCCAGTACATTAACAAACACTACAAAGAAAACAGCCTAGGGGACGTGGAGATTATACTCGTTGGATATTCTTTTGGGAGTGTATGCACGATTGCGGCAGCGAATCAATTGGATATAAAGGCGTTGGTGTCCATATCATATCCGTACCAAGGTACTTGTCCGTTAATGAAGTGTTATGGGCACTTACATTCTTCAACGCAGCTCATTTCGAAAGTCAAGCGCAGAACTTGGCCCATATACCAAAGCTGTTTATCATTGGAGATAGCGACAACTTTACTTTGACATCTACCTGGAAATCTATGGTAGAGAAAGTACCAGAACCAAAGAATATTTCAGTTGTGCCCCAAGCTGATCATTTCTGGGGAAGACATACCCCAGAACTAGTTCGGTTAATCGATCAGTGGGCAGTTTCCGTGCTTTAAAGATGAATAGAATTAGATTTTATTGAAAAACTTTTGTATTTAATCAATCTAAAGTCAGTAATGATTACCTTGATCGCTCCATATATGGACCTAACAAAGATGAAGCACGACAAGAATCCCATAGTGCCTGTCATTAATCCCAAGCCGGCAGACATTAAAGCTGTCCAACCAAAGAACAAGATGGTGGATGTCATATCAGATATTTCTAATTTAGTTGCGTAGAATATAATTCCATAAATAAAAACATAGAAACCGCAGCTGGCTCCAGAAAAGAATGATCTCCACCACCAATTATAGTTTTCCGCACATAATGAAAAGTAGCAGACAATAATTGAAATCAGAGACGTTGTAACTAGCAAAATTACAAAAACAAGCATGAGGAAACCGAAAACATAGTAGATTTTGTTACCCCATAGTCCGTTCATAATGTACATCAACTCAATTAGCAAACAGGCGAACGGCAATATTCCAGAGAGTGCTACTGCAGGAACGAGTTGTAAATAGAATGGCTGGTCTGGAATCTGTCTTGGAATTTGTAAAGTGCGCACTGGAACTTGAATCTTTGGCTTCCGGAACCCAATGTAAGCACCAATCAGCGATAACGGAATAGACAAAAAGACCCACAGAGCAAACAATGAAAACAGCGTCCCAAACGGAATTGCACTGGACGAGTTTTGAGCAATCCAGAAAAAGTTTAAAACCAGCAATAATAGAAAAATTGATCCTGGTACGAGTGCAGAAGTCAGTACCAGATTCTGTCTCCATGCTGAACCACCACATAGTTTATACACCCTTGCAGATATGTAGCCAGCAATGCATCCAAATAGCACATAAAATACAACCATGACTGTCGGCAGAGAACCTCTATTGGACGGGGAAAGGAATCCTAGTGCTGCCAATACTACAATTAAAATCGATTACCAATGGTAACAGCAGCCATCCCAAGCATCTGAGCTCCATTTCCAACAAAAACAGAAAAAAACATTCTGTTACTTGGCGACCGAAATACATCCCCATGGATCATCTTCCATCCAAATTCTTCTTGGCTATCCTCAAATTCAATGTCATTGTATCTTGAAATATCCCTTCTTAGCGCTCGTATTAAAATACCAAAAACAATTGCACTTAGGAATATGGCGACAATAACTGAGTTGATAACGCTAGATAATTAGCAATTGGTACCTAAACCAGTGGATTTTGTTATTGTCGGAAGTCAAATAATGGTCCCACCGAGATGCCCATTCGATTTCGGATGGGATCCAGTAAACGTCATAGGTGTAGGTGAATGTGTTTGTTTTTTTGGAAGATAATTCGAGTCCGCCATCATTATCATCTCTTTTGCAATTGTCAAATGCTGTACTACTTGGATTCACAAACGCTCCAACTATCCTGAATTTCTTGCTGTCTTTTGTGTGGTACAAAAGGTAAATTTCATAATGATTATTCAGCAGTTGGACTGGCTTCTAATCTTAGCATAAATTACATTGTTTGCTACCGTGGTTTGTCCAAGAGGAAATCCAATAGTTCCAGTATTGGTTTTTTGTGCAGCTGGCAATCCATCAACCATCCAGTTCATTAAATAATCCTCTTTGATTGCGTAATTGACAAAATCGGCATCTTCAGGAGGTATTTCTGCTTTGCACAGCTCCACACACGATTCGTTCTTTAGCATTTTCAACTACATTAAAGATGATTTACGTCAAAACGAGAGTTGAATAGACGGTCTCCAAATAATTTTGAGCCTAGCGATTCGCTTTCCATTTCGATTTTCTCTGGCTTGCAGAAATGAAATTGCTGGTGATAGTAGTCATATGGGATGATTGTCTTTTTGAGTGACGATAGAGCGTTGACTTTTAGGGCTATCGTATCATTTTGTTTGTAGTCGGAGGGTGCTACTCCAGGCAAGTAGAATGAATTTGCCGCAGCGATTAGCAGCGAAAGCATGGAAAAATGCGTTTGCTTGGTCTCAACAAAAATATTTAGGTAATTTATTCATGCTCTACTCTCGTTCCTCAGGGAATTGGAACTTGAAATAACTTTCATCGAAATGATGTACACGAACGAACCCATCTTCACCACCAGATGCGTAACCTTTTCCTGACGGATGGAACGCAAGGGTATTGATTGGCCCGAAATGTCCTTTTACTCTTCCAATTTCTTCTTTGAATACCATGTGGTAAAATCTAACCTCGAATTTCCCTTGCTTTGCAGATGTAGTGGTAACGCTCATTGCATCTTGACCACCTCCTAAAATTAGGTGCGGTTTCAATGGAGAAATTGCAGCAGAGTTGACCGGTCTTTCAGTTTTAAACTTTTTGTATACTGATAAACTATCACTTTCAAAAATAATCGCACAGTGGTCTTTTGAGGAGGTAATGAAATAATCTTGAGTGGTCCCGAATTGAATGTCAGTAATAGGGCCGGAATGTTCCTTTACACTTTTTAGTACTTCGCCAGTCTGCGGTTAACTAAGAATACCTTGGCATCGAAAATACAAACAGTTCCGTCTTCGTGCCCAGTGATAATAGTCTTGTTGAGCTTACCCCAAAGCGCTCTGGTGGCCTTGGAACCTTTTATTACGAATTTGTCCAGGATTTTTGCTGTTTCTACAATTAATGAAAAAGTACGTTTGGAGCTGTTTTCCGCAATTTCTACGATGTGAATGGTAGACTTTTGTCCCATAGTTGCATCAGTAACAAACAATGCCAATTTATCACCACTGGCAAATGCAACTGCTCTGACTGCGGTCTGAGTTTCCCATTTGAATAGTTGTTCACCTCCGTTTACATTCCACAAAATCATTGAATTGTCGGCCGATCCCGTCAATAGCCTAGTGCTGTCCCTGGATATATCCAAAGTCCATACTGTACCATTATGTCCCCTAAAAGTTCCCAATCTTTCTCCGTTGGAAGAATACCAAACGCATGGCACGCTATCCTTTGACACTGAAAAAATCAAATCTCCATCATGGTTGTATTTTACAGTGGTTAAAGCTCTAGTATGCCCATTCAGCAATATTGGTCTCATTTTTTTGAAAGTGCAAAAAAAAATTCAACTTGAAATCATTTAAATTTTGGATTTTATTTGAATGCCTCGGTCATCTTGCTCTTTGACTGATAAGGTTGGGAATTCGAGTGGGAGCATTCTCCTTGGTTCAACATCTGGATCGCAGCGGTACTTTCTAAAGTCGGTTACTCCTTTGGAACGCAGATAATCCTCCTCAATTACACACAGGCCATTAATATTTGCCGGATCATCTTCAAGCATCACGTCAACTGCATCAGCAAAAATCATCGGAGTGCGCAGATGGCCTTTATCCAACTCCTTTACATCGGTAACATAGCTCTGGATTGCTGTAGCTGGCCAAATGCCGGTGATTGAAATGGCTGGCGGCAGTTCCATAGCCAACCCCTGTACTAGAACAGACATGGACACTTTGGTCATCGCATATGCGGTCTTTCCTCTGAAAAATCTGGAATAGATTGGAGGAGCAACAGCAATAAACTTTCCAAAGGTTTGCTTGGTAAAGATTGGCAATACTTTGGAAACAACAATATACAGCCCACGAGAATTGACCTGGTGCATCAAGTCATACTTTTTTACACTTGATTCTGCAACTGTTCCCCAGTGAATTGCTCCAGGGTTATAGATCACAGCATCGATACGTTTGAATCTCGAATATACTGCATCTATAGCAGATTCAATTGCGTTTTGGTCCCGAACATCGCATTGGATAGCCTCGGCAGTACCGCCATCTTTTGTGATATCATTTACAACATCTTGAATTGTGCCTGGGGGTCCATTTGATCCTGCGACGGTTTTCGAGAGTACGATTACGTGGTACTTGGCACCAAGGTTGAGAGCTATTTGCTTTCCGATGCCTCTGGAAGCACCAAATACCATAGCTACCAATTTTGAACTGTTTGCCATTTTTGAGAAAGAATAATCGGCGACTCCGACAATTATTATACCTCGGCTTCCCCGCTGTGTAGTTTCGTTGAATTTGCAGCCCACGGTAAGGATACTACCAACGCACTGTTTTTTCTCATGAATCTGTGGATTTCCAAGGCTATTATCGTGGCTACAATGGTAAATAAAAGTGCTGACACCACATAATTTGTCTTAATTACAAGGAAATCCCGTGGATGCTATGGACGAGGTAACAAGCCTGTATACTCTAAAAGATACAATTGGGTATGGCCAAGTTTCTGAAATTAAAAAGGCAAAAGTTATCAGAAGTGGTAAAACTGTCGCGGTCAAAATCACCAACGTTCCACCAGAGTCTAGATTTGAACTGGAGGAGAGAATAAAGCTGCGAATGCAGTTATGCCATCCGGCAATGTGCAAAGTACTCCAGATCGTTGAATCGCCAATTAATATTTTTATAGTGATGGAATATATCAAAGGCATGGATTTAATGACATATGTTGCCATCAACGGAAAATTGCCAGAAGATACTGTGTGCCAAACGTTAAAGCAATTACTCTCGCTGCTGGTTTATTTGCATGATAAAGGAATTGCGCTGTGTGACTTGTCCCCCGACAATATTATGGTAACCTTCGATGAAAACCACAAACCATCCGTTTTAAAAATAGTTGGCTTTGATCATATTCAGTCAGAGAGCACAGCGACCACGAAATCGATCCACACGCCATTCTTTGCAGCTCCAGAGCAAATCCTGTACAAAGAAAGCTCAAAAGCTTCAGATATGTGGTCTTTAGGTGCCATTGCTTACATGCTGGTGTGTGGATATCCTCCGTTCTTTGAAGCTAGCGATTTGGACCTCTACTCAAAAGTTTTGACAGCTGAATATCAGTTCCAACGACCTTGGTGGGCTGCTGTATCCGCTCCTGCACAAAACTTTATCCGAAATCTATTGCTAATTGATCCAAACGATAGATACACGGCGAGAGATGCTGCGGATCACTATTTCTTAAACCCGCCGTCAATAGAAAATCCACGAATATTTGAAAGCCATACTACTCTTGCAAGATTATCAAGGGCATCATTTGGCCAAAAAGAAAAGAAAAAGTCAAAGTTTATGGATTTCTTCAAGAAATTTTTTGCAAAAGCCAAATAAAGATGGATTATTTTGCTTCCCTATGGTATTTGGATCCTAACACAGTTCTGGAGCTATAGCCGGCACTACAGTGGACGTAGTATTGTTTCCATTGGATACAATTAAAACGAGATTACAGTCCAAGCAGGGATTCATTAAAGCAGGAGGCTTTAGCAGGATATACTCTGGGTTATCATCAGCAGCATTAGGCTCAGCACCGTCAGCATCGCTATTTTTCGTAACTTATGATACCTTAAAGAGAAAGTTTAGCGGAAGTAGCTATGGAGTAATGGCAGCTGCTTCTGTGGGGGAAATGGTTAGTGTATTTAATATAGGCAGCATGCATTGTTAGAGTACCGACAGAAGTAATGAAGCAGAGACTGCAAGTTGGCCATTTTCAAAGCTTGAATGAAGCAGCAATGGATATTTTCACACGACAAGGAATACTGGGATTTTATCGGGGATATGGCACCACTATATTCAGAGAAATTCCATTTGCCTGTATCCAGTTTCCATTATTTGAAAGGTTGAAAGCGATTTATGGAAACACCAAAGGGAAAAAAATCAATGCTGTTGAAGCTGGATTGTGCGGGATGGTTGCTGGTGGTACGGCTGCCGGATTAACGACCCCGCTGGATGTAATCAAAACTAGGATTATGCTATCAACAAAGGAAGGAAAGCATTTGAAATTTTCAAATATTTGCATAGATATTTACCAACAGGGCGGATACAGGAACTTCTTTTCTGGTATTGGGCCGAGAGTTACTTGGATTTCTATTGGCGGAAGCATCTTTTTGGGAGTATATGAAGGGGTCCATGAAATGTTTCAATAATATATTAATCACAATCTTCCAACTGCTTCTTAATTTCTTGATCAAACACGGAAATAAATTCGTCCAACGTTTTGCCATTGGACATGTCAAAAGCATCCTTTGGGAGACGATTGTGCGAGTACTGTGGTTGAGCACAGGCAGCCTGTTCATTGCTTTCCACAACCCGCATTTCAAGTTCTTGCATGTTTAGAATTTCATCCCAGTCAAAGAGTAATGCGTCGGTACACGCTGCAAACGGATTGAAATCCATAATTAATGCACGCAGATCTCTGTTGCAAAAAATGTCAAGCACATCTACGATTAATAAACAGTACAGTTTTCACATCCAAATTTCGAATTGACGGAAGACTCGTAAAAGTCCATAATCGCGGATCTGATGTTATCCTTGTTGTGCACTACATGTGGATAGTAATTCAAAACGTCCCGTTGAGAAATTCCAACCAAAATATTATTTTTGATAAAGCACCGGAATTCAAGAGACGGATATATCCCAGAAGTGAGGTATTGCCTGAGCACTAGTTTATACTGAATTTCAGGTTGATCTGGGCAGTGTTCAAATGCCTTTTCCAAGTCATGTACAATGAAATCTGAAGATTTAAGTAATAGATAAATATCGGATGGAGATTTGCATTCAAGGGTATTATTAAATGCAATCCAAGCTGCATCTTTTGGAGAGCTCCAATTTAATTTTGGAAAGACTGAACCACCGAGCTCGTCAATTGCTCTGTTAATTGCAGCCTCAAGCTGCTGGAACTGCATTTCTGGCTCCTCTTCGGCAGCGTCTTCGTCACTGTCAGATTCCACATCGTATTCGCTTTTTACATGCTTGAGACCAGGTATGTAAACAGAATCACTTTTCAAGTAGTCAATAAATTCATTGTCCAGCGGAACTATCCTACTTTTGATTGTCAAGTGTTTGAATTTTGGAAACCAATTTGAGAAATCACATTCTAACTTTTCCCTTGTTGACATTTGGAGGAAAAAATTTTCGAGTTGACAGCTGCAAATGACTCACGATAAAACGGTATTTCCACCTTATCTGAGCAAATTATTGAACTAGAGTGCGGCCCATATCCGTTTGGCCAGAATCAGAAATCTAGAATTATCCTGCCCCCTGAATTTTCCGCTTTTTTTCAATCTATTGTTTACATGGGTCAAGACCCATGGGTATAAATAACCGAAATATTCTTAAACGGACGAAAAATGAAATTAATTAACTCCATAAGCGACTATTATCTGCTTCACGAAACTATTGGGGTTGGCTCTCAGTGTGAAACCAAAAGGGCGACTTCCTTAGAGGATGGTCAACGTGTAGCAATCCAAATATACAATCTCCCCAGAGAAAAGAGACAACCGCTTTACGATACGATTGAGCTGCGTATGAATCTTGACCATTCCTCCGTCTGCAGGCTCTTTGGATCGTTCGAAACCGAGTCTGCTCTCTACTTGGTCCTCGAGTATGTAAAAGGAGTTAATCTCTTGGAATTTGTTGCAAAGAATGGCAAAGTTGGGGAATCCGACCTTTCCACCCTTATCAACAGTTTGGTCAGCGCATTGAACTACCTGCACGCTAGGGATATCATGGTGCTGAATCTGTCGCCGGAACATCTTGTTATCACATCAGACTACGATTCCAACATTCTGCTGAAGATTATGAACTTTAGATGTGCGCAAACCTCAAAAGGCGCCAATTTGCCTGACACTGGCATTTCCCCGTTCTTCAGTTCTCCGGAAGTAATCCTGTGTTCCACCTGCACGACCAAAGCTGACATGTGGTCCCTGGGTGCGATTGTTTATCTTATGGCCTGCGGATACCCGCCATTCTTTGCAAACAAAGATTCTATATTAGTAGTGAAGGCACTGAAAAGTGAATACAGATTCAGCTCGCCCTCATGGAAAGATTCTTCCGATGCAACTCAAAATTTTATACGTAATACATTAACTGCTAATCCTGATGACCGGCTATCGGCTAGAGAAGCCCGTCAACACCTGTTTTTAAATCAAAATTCTCAGTCCGACTTTGGATCTGATGATACGCTTGCTGCTGAAGACGCTGTCCAACCTACCAGAGAGTTTGCCTTCTTGAAAATTCCTGTAACTAAGGGGAAAATCACCTTGAAGGATAGATATTTGAAGGCGGTGTCTCCATTTTTGCGGTGTCGTAGATGTAAAGAATAAAATAAATCAAATGAAACAAAATCTGCAAGAAATATAGCTATATTTCAATCAAATTTTATTGGATTTGTTTTTGGGTTTGATAAATGCATGTTTGATCTTTGAAAATATCCTGAATATCTTTGGTTTGACGTCCACTGAGGCAGAGGTCACACTAACCAGGGTATCTGTGAAAGACCGGCTCGATCTTTCCGACTCTGGCTGTTCGAAACATCTGAGTTCCTCTTGCAAATCTACTTCGGATTGGCGAGGATTGATGAATTGATGATCTAATGCCTCGCTTGCGCTGAGCCGTTCGTCCACATCCACCAATAACAAGTTACGGATCAAGTTTTTGGAACAATCTGATATGGAATTCCACCACGGCTTGTTGAATTCGTATTTCCCGGCTATAATATCTTTTTCCAAGCATTTTAATTTTGTCCTGAAGAAGGGCGGGTAGCCGCAAATCATCAAATACGCTATTACTCCGACTGCCCACATGTCTGACTTTGGTTGGCAGTGGCCATCTATGAGGATTTCTGGTGCAGCAAACACTGGGCTGATCTCTTCAAAGATCATGTCCCTTCGCTTGGCAGCAGATTTAAAGTCATTCAATTTGATAGTAAAGCCCGAGTCTGGGTCCTCTGACACTAGCACCGTTTCCGGCGATAGATTGCATACTGTGATTCCTTTAGAATGTATGTATTTTAATGCCAAAAGTATTTGAGCCAGTATGTTGGAAGTTTCCTTCTCTGATAACTTGCCTCTTTCCGCTATTGTTTCCATCAAGTCCTTTCCACTAAATAACTCTAGTACCATATAAACAACACCGGCCTGTTCGAAAACATCAAATAATTCTATTATTCCTTGGTGTTGTAGATTGCTTCTTACTGATATAGAATTGTACACTGAGGCTCGGAGCTGCGGGAATTCGTTGAGATTTACTGATTTGATTGCAACATGCTGTCTCGATTGTCGACACACTGCACGTCTGATTTCAGAAAAGAGTCCTTTTCCAATCACTTCTTTGATGTCATAGAAATCTGTTATGGATAATGCTTTCATTAGGTGAGAATGGAAACTCGACCATGGGGTAAATATAAGTTTGACAACAATGGGCCAACTCCTGTGGTTCCAGTTTCACCCTTCCCAAATCAAAAAATAATTATAATAGATTGAGATCACTGACGATTCTAATCAGAAAGTTGGGGCTCTATCGATATTATCTTCATGATCTCTAGGTTTGCTGGTTACTTTGAATTTTTTGCTTAAAGTTACACTAGCAACATAAAACCAAACATGGCACCCCCTGTACCAGAAACTAACCTGTGGATTATCATATCCGCTTATGAGTAATAATGAATTATTTTTTACTCTGTTTACCACCGTTTTGGGAATGGGAAAGCGGGAGAAATTCCACATGAACATTTAGCGTCCTAATCCAAGGCTAATGACCTGCAGTATCAGTGAATTTTGTCAGTAGGGTCAGTTTGAGTAATCCTGCAATCTTGGAAATATATTTTTGCGCAATGGAAACCAAGGTCAAAATACCGAGAGTGCTTATGAGCAGCACCGCATCCCACCACTTAATTCCAATCCCTCTTGTTCGGAGATGCGGCCATTAGGATGTTTCAAAGAAACAATATGGATTACACACGGTGACTTTCATTGTTACCTGAAGCAATGAAGAGCTCTTGGGAATATTGCGTTTGAAACTCATCATACCTTGACGATAATATAAACGACTGCGCATAAACCGATACAAGCTAAAGTTCATGTTTATTGAAAGACACTGTCAAAGATTGAAAATACTACTAATCCATTATTGATATAATTACCCAGCTAGAATTTGGTGCTTCGTTCCCTTGAACTATGAGAAATCAGACGGGAGAATTCAGACTTGAAATCTACAATTCGAATCAACACCAGAGACCAACTGACCGATTGGAATGGAGCAATAAAGTTTGGATCTACCAGCCGTTCAGCTTGGCAGAATACTTGAGCTACAAAAATGACTGTGATTACTATTGAAAGGGCCAATGAGTAATAATGCAATCTTTTGGCAACAGAGTTTTCGCCTGTAAGAATCACAGAGTTTCGTAACGTGTAAGTAATAAATGTTTCGAAATACAAGATTACAATACACGCTGACACATTCATTCCCATTCTAAAAATCTGCTGCACCACCGATGATACTGGGTTTGGCTGCCCATTGATTTGGGCAAGATCAATTGTAACATTGAGACCTGTCAAAGTTGTGCGCATGAACAAATGAAAGGCTGCCAACCCGAAATTGGCATACTTGGAGTATTTGTAATTTGAAAGACATTCTGCTCGAAGGGTTAGCATGTAGATAATTATATAGACTGCTACCATATGGATCAAGGCTTGGACAATATCCAAATACGGGGCTAACGCGCTGCTGTATGCGTTCGCAAAACTAGACAAAATCGAAGAGGTCATTTGCAAAAATAAAGCACTGATAGCGGCTATACTGTATCTGCTGAATCCTTCAAATTCTGTCGTCATTTTAAGCAGACTGAAAAACAAGTTTCCTACCAAGCATGCATTGCAGAAGGCGTTAATCATAATACTAGCGTCGACAGGTGGTGTGGAAGCTGCCCCAGCTTTCATTTTGTTGTTTTTTCCTGTCTGCCATTTTATAAATAAGGAAATGATGGGCTTCTTGAGTCGCCTCAACAGGCTTAATGATCCCAGTCCATGCACCATGAACGAAGAGGATATTAAGAATAAAACTCTAACTACTTTATTGTATAAAAATCAAATATACGACCGCTCAGCCCTCTTGTAATTTTCAGAGGAAGTTGCAAATCTACTGCTGGAAACCAACTGCTTGAATTCCTCTTTAAACTCTACTATTCGAATCAGAACCAAGGACCATGATAAGGACTGGAACGGCGCAAGGTAGTTTGGATTGACTAGCCTTTCTGCTTGGCAGTACACCTGAGCAATGAAAATCGAGGTGATAATAAACGACAGCGCAAACGAGTAGTACTCTAACCTCTTTGCAACTCTGCTTTCGCCAGAAGTGACGATAGCTTGACGTAAGGTGTAAGTGATGAATGTTTCAAAGTAAAGGATGACAATGCACGCGGTGACATTCATTCCCATTCTAAAGAATTGACGGACGAATGGCGAAACTGGGTTGGGTTGGTTGACAATTTGACAGTAGTCGATCACGGTGTTGATAGAGGTGAGCGATATCCGCATAAACATGTGCACAACTGCCAACCCATAATTAAAGTATTTTGACACTCTTAAATGGGAACAGCACTCTGCTCTAAGAGTTAGTAGGTATAGGATAAAGTAGACTGCAATTAGATGAATACCTCCTTGTATGATATCCATATACGGTGCTAGTGTGAGTACGTATGCATCTGAAAAGCTGGAAATTACTGCCGATATCATTTGAAGGCTTAATGCTGCCACTGCGGCTACTGCATACTTTGAGTTTCCCTCCCATTCCGTTACCAATTTAAGTAAGGAAAAGAAAAGGTTGCCGACAATGCATGCATTGCAGAATGCATTCACCATGATATCAGTGGCTACAACTTGGTTTCCTCCTGCTTTCATGCCTGTTGAAATCTTTTTCCTTCTTTATATCCTCGCCACGGTTACTCGGTACCTAATCCAAATTGGGATAGGGATCTAAGAAACGTTCGAGATTTGACAAAATAAACATCCTTTGCGGGCAATGTAAGAAATATGCTAAAGATCTGTTGAGTGCAGCTTTTTTTAAAGACCCCCACTCTGATATAGCTCTGGCATGAAGAACAGCATTTTTCCATTTTTTCAATTAATCGATTGGTGATGCCAAATCGGGAATTGCATGGCACAAATGAACTTGGAACGAATTGTATTTCCATAGCCGCACCGCATCTAATTTAGATATTTACCAATGCGATTGTTAAGCTATTACCGATCAATAGAGCACTAAAGTTTAGAGTATTGACTATTTCCTTATTGTTAATTGGTAATCCAAGCAGGTTAATCAAAGCTTGATGAATCGAACAAGTAGCATTCGAATTTCATTGGATTACTTGGGGAATTCAATGTTAAAAAGTTAATCCTCAGCGCTTTCGAGACATGACTTTATTTTTTTTTCGAAATGTCTAACTGGAAAAACCAAATATTGCAGAATATATCGATCAGCACCGCTCAAGGAAAAAAGGCACTGCAAGCACAGAATCATTTAGCTGCCATAAAAAAGCCAAATTGGAATCACCATACCTCAGCGCTAAGTTCAAGAACGCTGCCCAGAACGCATTATCCACCAACTTTAAAGCATGGTCTTGAACGAGTATTATACCAGCCCGGACCTCAGTTTTTGCTTGAACCTAATTCATCCAAGTACAATTATCCCCAGTATTTATCGCAAATCCCAGAACTTGACAACTTTGATTTTTCAAAAATTGCTTCATTCCAATTGCCTCACGAAGATCAAGTGCTAGCTAATGTAGCTCTGGAACATAATGCCAAATATTACACTTCAACTTCATCTCTCAGTGACTGTTTACTACAGATGATCCAACTATTGTCTCCAAGGAAGGCAATGTTCAAAGCCAGTGAATCATTTTCAGATAAATTTGGCCGTTTTTCAGAGTACTTGCATTCTGGAACAGAGTTTAAACTTGTGCGTAAGAATGGCGCGATTTCTATCAACAAACATGAAGTACAAAGGTACTACAACGTACTTGCGAGTATGGGACATATGTTGGAAGCTTTCTTAACAGAAGAGCCCCAGAATTTCAAAAAGTACATGATAGCTTCATCTGAAGTGCCAAATACCCCGTCGGTATTCAACTACAATATTGTAATATTTATTAACAAAGATAAACAACAAGATTTTGGTCAGATCACAGTTAGATGCCACGCAAGGGAATAGAATATTTGACTTGAAATCAAGAGCAGTATACGCTATTAGAAACAACATTCAGAATTACAAGGAATTTACAAATTGCCGTATCCAAACCAGATTTGGATTAATGGATTCCTTTGAGAAAGAATATAGAGACATGTTGTTCAAGTCGTTTATGAAATACAAGTAAACTTTGAATAATACTAGTCTACAAGGCAGAATGGGTTCGATGGATGGGTTTTTCATTACCTACCACAACACAAAGGAGATTTTTGGGTTTGAATACATTACGCAAAAGCAAATGGATGTTGAATTGTATAAAAGCGAAGAAATGGCAGTGAAAATGTTTAATCACGCCGTCCAACTGCTCACGGCGATATTGGAACAGATCACTAGCGAGACTCCAAGCTGCCATGTCTTTTTCGCAAAACCGCAAGATAATGTAATTTCAAATAACTGTAGACAATGAATGTATATGTTTATATAGACGAGGAAATGTTGCAGTATCGGGTTGATGTCCAATCATTCGTTAACGATAACTATGAAAAAACTCCATTAAAGGCGAATGGAGACTGGAGGGTGTATTATAATATCGAGCGAGTTGCTTTCGACAAGCACCTTTATGAATTACAGCGTACAATGTTTGACGAACTACAAGATGGTGGCAGCAAGAAAAGCAAAAAGAAATCTACGTGATTTGTATTTATTATAACAGAAGTATTTATTCGGTTTTTTGTTTCTTTTTCCTATTAATACTAGCGTCGATGATCTCACGCTTCTTTTTCTGATTGACTTTATCATACTTTGCAACTTGCTTAACTTGATCTCTTTTGATTCCTTTCTTCAGTTCCTTCTTTAATGATTTGCTAGTATTTTTCAATTCTAGCATCCAGTCAGGGACTTCACAACCACTATCTTTCATCACATTAACAATCCTATTGTAAGTAGATGTTACATTTTCAAATATGGCGTATCTTCTTTGGTGAAATAGGTTATCGCTTCTCCTTTACGGCCAGCTCTGCCAGTTCTCCCAATCCTTGCGTCAGAATAAATTACCTATGAATATAACTAGCGACTGTTTGGGGAAAATCATAGTTGATCACCATATTGACACCTTTGAAATCGATACCACGAGCCATCAATTCAGTTGCAATAAGAACCCAAATCTTTCCTGTTCTGAAGTTGTTAACGATCATTTCTCGTTGTAATTTTGTTCGTTCACCATGGATAACATCGACATTGATACCGTCATACACAAGTTCATGGAATAAATCTTTGGCTCTCTCAATCGATTGCACAAAAATTAGGCAAGGTGGGACCATCCCTGATTGCACTAATTGTCTAATAGCAACTAGTTTTCCTTGCTCCTGGCCAACATAAAGCAGCTTCTGGTTAATGGTATCTGTGGCAGAGTTCCTGGCGTTACCAATATCTTACTTTAACCCTACAACGATTCTCAGCGGATCTTTCATAAAACTTTTAGCCAGCTCTTCCACTCCAGATGAAATCGTGGCACTGAATAAGGATATCTGGAGTTTAGAGTCTGTACAGGCAGAGAAAATATCATCCACTTGCTCGAGGAATCCAGCTTCTAGCAGTTTATCAGCTTCATCCAGCACAAGCTGCCGTACTCTGGCGTTAGAGCGAAATTCACCTGTCTAATTTAAATATTTCATGCTTCAGTGCGTTCACAAGGACAAGAGGCGTCGTAATAAGAATATCTTGTTAATCATTGAGTACCATAGCTCTTCAAATTGCTTGCAGTATTAGCTTTTGACAATACACAGACTTTAAATGGCTTCCCAACAATCAACTTTTGTATCTCACGGTGAATCTACATTAGAAACGCAATACCTGAGCAGCTAACTCTCTCGTTGGAGATATAATTACTGCTCTGAACCCCTCTTTTGCTGGTGCCTTCAAAACATGTAAAACAGGCAATAAGAATGCTAAAGTTTTACCAGAACCTGTTGGGGCACACGCAATCAAGTCTCTTCCATGGAGAATGACAGGAAGGGATTGCATTTGAATTGGCGTTGGGGTTTCATACACACTGGAAATATTTTTCTGCAAATAGTTTTTAAACTGAAATCTCTCTCCTAATTCCTCAAAGGTTTTGAAAGGATGAGGAACATCTGTCCCATATACTTTGATGTTATTCTTTTTTCTCCATTCATTTGCGTCCTGAATTGTTTCCAAGATTTTTGGTTTTGGTTTGTCATTAAAGAAATCTAATTCTGGTTCATCGTCATCCACCTTCTTGATTTCCTTAGTTTCCTTCCTTTCTGGCTTGTATTTCCTGTTGAATTTGGCTCCAGCTCCCAATACTTTGAAAAAATCCATCACAAAAAAGAAAAAAAAAGTTAATTTTAAAAGACAGCTAACCTACAGCGCAGTCTGTTTCCATAGCCACTGGCGATACAGATTAGGTTTCCAGGATCTTCCAGACTTTAATTTCCCAAGAACATAGCGAATTGGCTTTCAGATGCCTTGGTAAAATATCTGGCAATAAACAACTAACGGATGAAAATCTAGCTTTATTACGTCGTGCAGACTCAGCATTTTGCAAAAGCTGCACTTAGGTGTTTGGCCAACCGATAGCCACCCTTGGCCAACTGAACATCAACAATTGGTGCAGCTCCTTGATAGTAGGAGCCAGAAAAGTCTTGAGAAGGGTTTGCATCGTATTGAACCCATGTATAAGAGCAGTCGTAAATATCAGAATCTTTGGAATAGTCGATGGACGCGAGGTTGTTTCCATAAGATGACGCTGCATTGTAGGCTTGAGAAGATACCCATGTTGATTTCACAGAGCTGTACGCACCAGAGTCGATTGCTTTAATCAGATTGGAAACATAAGCCGCTTGGTCGGTATTTGCAGCAATGCGATCTTGGACCATTTCAGTATCCCAAATATGGTGAAGATTGGTAGACGCACCGTTATAGGTAACACTGTCGCTGTTGCCTCCGACATCTCTGTAAGAATTGTGGAGCGGCTGGGTGATGTCCCCAAAGAAGTGGATCAAGAACTTTAATGCGTTCAAGTTCTTGGTCGAATCACATAGTTGTTCTGTGTAAGTTTGGATAGCAGTGTTGATGCAGTTGGCGTTGGAGCAGTCTCGTTCTTCGTTGTAGCCGCAGCTGGTTGGTGGATTGTCCTGGATATCCACAAAATGAAGTGGTTTTGAAAAGGCTCCTGCTGATGTATACTAGAATTAAACGCCAACTACCTTGTAAGAGTCAGCCCAGGTGGCAACAGCTGACATTTGTCCTTGGTTAGCAGATAGGATTGAGTTGACGTGTGTGGCAGCATTGGTGTCCAGATAATTTTGAGCAATACTTCCAACGATTTGATGCCCTTCACTTCCCCATGCATAGACAGAGGGTGCACTAAATAGTAGCGAGACAATCAAAGCCATTTCTGCCTGCCTGCCTTCACCTGAAATTTATACTTTTTCTGTCTTTGCGCACAGATTAATGAGGCTGTACAGACGGGAAATCCATTTCAAGAAAAGAAAGATTGGAAATAACCAAATCCATCAAATATTATATCCGCTAGTAGTTGAGCATTTGCATTCTTATCCGAAAGCCTTTCTGCTTCAAATTTTGGATTTGTGCGGAAAACTCACCCAGCAACGTGTTACCGGTTACAGCGAAATCCACTGGTAGTAGAGTCCCATGATACCAATTTCATTAATCAACAGGGCCGAATAAGATAATGCTACATTGTATTATATTTGTATGAAATCAACAGCTTCATCCCAGGCACATGTTGCGATCAGTCCTGGAATAAAGAGTGAGAAATCTAGCCCGTGAACAAACTCTGTGTGTTTATCATGCACAAACGTTTGCTTACACATTGCCAGATTCCACAATCGCATTGTCATATCGTACGATACACTTGCAATCATATTTCCATCGTGGGGCGAACATTTTATCTTTTTCACAGCATATTCATGCCCTTGTAGGACGAGCGTAGGTTGATTGGTCATTCTTAGATCCCATTGTTTTATGGTGGTATCAACACTTCCTCATGTTAACAAAACCTACCTGTAACGATGGTGTTCTTTACATACTTGTTCCAATCCAGAGCCAGAACTTCGTTATTGTGTGCTTTGAATGTCTGCACTGATTGCGGCGATCTGATATCCCATAGTTTAACGGTATGGTCGCCAGAAGCAGAAGCAAACACCTCGGCACTGTGGGGACACCAAACAGTTTGATAAATACAATGTCCATGTTCCTGCCACGTTTGAATAGAGTGTGGGATTTCTGGATTCCACTAATATTAAGTCCAAATACAAGTTTGATTGACAAATCCCATGATCCTGAAATAAAAGTATTCTTTGCTACCATGTTCCAGTTTACCGAGTAGACTTCCTTTGTATGCTCTAAATAATTCTTTACTGGAAAATCCTAATATCAAATAGAATCTACTGGCATTGTAACATCAAATAATTTGATTGACCCATCTCCAGACCCAGTAACCAATTGATTTTCATGGTTTTCTGCCCAACTAAGATCAAAAAGTCCGTCTTGAGTGTCGTATCTTGATTAGTAATTATTACAATTGCTGGACAGTGTTATTGTGCAGAATCCACAGTCTTCCATTACCAACTATTCCGAAATTTGCTGCGGATGCCACTGCGCACCGCTCTTTAAAGAACGGACTGAACTCTACTGCGTATCCGTTGAATCCTTTTGTGTGAAATCTTTGCATCAGATTGTTGAAATTTAAAGTAAAGCTCCATGTGACAATTTTCAAGTAGAAACTCAATCCAAATCACTTGAGAGTATCCTGGATGTATTATTGCCCATTTAACATTCAAAAATTACACTTGACGATAATTTGTAAATCCCTTCCCCAATTCAAGATTTAAATCAAGTCAGATATTCACAAAGTCAATATATTAGCATGTGATTGCTCTATATCAACTTTGACACGAAAAAGTGTTTGATAAAATGGGGTGTTGCGCATCAAAAGTAGAAGATTATGGGAGCGAATTGGATTTGTCAAATCAAAAAATCAAGGAATTGCCGAAAAATGTGTTGAAAATGAAGAAGCTGAAAAGATTAAAATTGAACCAGAACTCATTGCAGCTTCTGCCAGAGATTGGCGAATTAGACTCGCTAAACTTTCTTGATGTCAGTGATAATAATCTAAAATGCTTTCCTTCTGGATTACCAGTGTCGATAGTTACGATACTGGCGAGTAATAACAGACTATTTTACTCTCAAATTACCGACACCATTGGAAAACTGGAGAATTTGGAAACCCTCAATCTTGGTTCGAATCAGATAGAGTACGTAGCTGCTAAACTAGAACGATTCCGGAACAGTTTGGATTGCTGAAGAATTTAAAAACTTTGGATTTATCAAAGAATTTATTGACGGTATCTCTACTCTAATTGAAGGAAATTCCAGAATGCCTATTCGACCTGCAAGAGAACTTGTCCAAGCTGCTACTGAATGACAACAAGATAAAATCAGTAGGACAAAAAATTGACAGAATATCTAATCTGAAGGTAGTTTACGCTTTACAACAGTATCTCGATCTATCAAAAAACACTATTTCCGGACTCCCATCATCATTTGGATCGCTTTTTAATTTAGTCGTGCTCAAACTATCTGGGAATAATCTGCATGAACTTCCGGATCAAATTGGCAACCTGTCGAATTTGGAAATATTAGAATTGCAAGAAAACCACAACTTAATTGGACTGCCAATATCTTGCTCTTCAATGACTAACTTAAAATCTTTGATTATTTATAACACTAAATCGGAACACTTCCCTTGGGCTCTGGAAAACTGGGTTAACCTGCAGGAACTGATTATCAGACAGCATCCAAGGATTGAAGAAATGCCAGGTATTTCTAATTTAAAGGCAGATAGTATTTGTGATTTAGTCAACTTGAAAACTTTGGATTGTCAAGACTGTTCGATCACAGCTTTACCATTGAACATTGGAAACCTTATCCAGCTGGTGAAACTGGATGTTCGCAAGAATAGAATCACCACGTTCAATCTCCCCGAATCTTTATCCAGCCTTTCCAGCCTGACGAAACTCTACATTAGCAACAATAATCTCAGTACCATTTGCGATGAAATCTTGGAACTGCCGTTGCTGGAGTTGGATGTCGCTCACAATGGATTAAATTCTATTCCAGAAAATATAAAAAAGTTGGATAAGCTGCAAAAATTGTTTATCAGCAACAACAAGATTGAAAAGCTCCCCGATTCAATTTGGTAACTGCTGCTTAAATTAGCTCTCTTGCAAATCTGACCGTTCTTGAATGCAGATTTAACTTGTTGTCTGCCTTGCCAGGCGGACTAGGCCAATGCACCAAATTAACCAGATTCGCTGCCGATAATAATCACTTGTTGGACATTCCAAATGAATTTGTTGGGCTGAAATTAATCTCAGTAACCATGCACTAATGTAGTACCTGGATTTGCGTGACAACAACTTTTCAATTGAATTAAATGCAGCAGTAAAAGAAGGGAAGGACGCTCTCATGCTATTCTTGGAAAAGAGAATCGAAAAGGAAAAGTACGTCAAAAAGGAAAATAAGCAATAAATATTGAAGCCAATCTTGTTGATCCGGTGGTAGCTGGCCATTGTCTCGACTAATTTTTTTAAATTTATCACTAATCTCTACTTTGAATCCAATGGACGACGATATACCAATGCTAGTTCCTGACGTGCAAAGCGTATCTATCACATCAATGAGGACTAGTCCAGTCCCCGTTACCATTATTACTGGATTTCTAGGCTCTGGAAAAACCACACTCATCATGGGATTATTAAATGACAATACACACAACAAAAAGATTGCTGTTATATTAAACGAATTTGGATCAAGTTCAGGCATCGACAAGAGCCTCAGTTTGAAGGATGGCAAGATCACAGAAGAGTGGCTAGAGTTGGCAAACGGCTGTTTCTGCTGTTCAATAAAAGATTCAGGAGTGAAAGCTATTGAAAACTTGCTGAAAAGAAACAAAACATTTGATTATGTATTACTAGAAACTACAGGCCTCGCTGATCCAGGGCCAATAGCTTCGATGTTTTGGCTGGACGAGGCACTTCAAAGTGAGCTGTACCTTGATGGTGCCTGTATCTAATATTAGGTATTGTAACTGTCGTAGACGCGAAAAACATCTCCAACTATTTGGATGAAGCCAAAGTTGGTTTGAATGAAGCAACAAAGTAATAATGGCTAATTTAGACAGATCGCACTGGCCGATCGAATCATACTAAACAAGATTGATTTGGTAGACCCTCCTACGCTTTTGGCACTCAAAGCTCGAATTGGTGCCATCAACTCTGTTGCCAAGATTGCAGAAACAGTTCAATCACAGGCAGATGTCGACTTTATCTTTGATTTGCATTCGTTTGATCACCATCACAAAGATCCATTTGAAAAAGAAAACAAAATACACGTTGAGCATGCAGTACAGGTTGCTTTCTCTAATTTAGACTGTCAAAACAATCGCTTTTAGTCTGGAGGGAACAGTGGACAACAAGAAACTTGACGAATGGCTACAGAAAGTATTATGGGAAAGATCGATTGGCAAAGATATGGAAATACTGAGGTTTAAGGCGTTGGTTAATATGGGCAATCATCACAAATATGTAGTTCAATCCGTCTTGGAGTTATTTGACATTCAAAAAGGGCAAGAATGGGGAGAGGAAAAGAGGACAAACAAATTGGTGTTCATTGGTCATCATTTAAATGAAGAATTGCTGCGACAATCTTTTACAGAGTGCTTACAGTGAATCTATTAATAAAATCAATTTCATTCAAATAATTACTTTATTCATCTGGTTCTGGCAGTGTTGCGTAAATTGGAAGTGAAATTGATTCAGTGAGTTTTAAATTAATTGATAAAATGTTATCCCACTTGCCGGGTATTTTATCAAGTTCATTCCAGATGTCAACGACATTCTCTACACATTGCTCTTGAGTCATTTCAGTAGTAGCAGCGTAAATAGACCTAGGATAAATAGCAAGTTACAAACAAGTTCCCATATTGAAATGAATGAATGTGGAGTTGCGGACTCTGTCGACTTCTGGTTTGATGTGCTCCTTGCGCAAATCAACAGTAACAGGGATTCTAAATCAGACAACAAATACTTTTTCTTTTGAAAGAAGGTCTTTCCCAGCAACTTTGGCAAGAATTCAACAATACGGTTGTCAGTCACAAACAAGTCGTACGATGCCGCCAATTCCCTTTTAGCTTCATATGGCTTGTATTTAGCCTTCAACTTGCTTAATCCTATTACTTTGACATTTTCTACTCCTTCTGTGGTGAGTTTTTCCTTGTAATCTTTTTGGGGGTCTTTTGTGAAAAGACAGATTTCTTTATCGTTGTATAGCGAATTGGTAATTAGAATTGATTCTGGTTTGACTCTCTTCCTGTCTGGCATTTTTTTCGTTGTTACTACCAGCCAAACTTTGTCGTATTTTTCAATTAAATCGTTTTGCTTTCCTTGCTTTGCATTCCATTTAAATAGCGCCTTGATTGCTTTATCTATCTACCATGAGTTATAACGCACCTGCTTTCTGTCAACATCTGGTGTGTCCATTTTATAGAATTTTTTCTTTTTTTTTTGAGCTTAAAAAAGTTGATGCAGGGTTAGGGTTACTTGTATAATTAGAGTAATCTGGATGATTATAATAAATTATAAGGATCAGCGCGAGTTATTTTAATAGTAGATAAATTTATGATATCCTTGGGCCAGTGAATATTGCTTGGCTGGCGTTCGGACATTGCGCGGTTGTATCTCTGGGACTAATTCGCATTTCTCGCTCTGGGAATCCATCCGCAATCTTTAGATACCTGGTTGATATCGTCAATCAAGGATATCGATTTTCGGCCAAGCAGAATCTTCCAATAGCCCGACACGCAAAGTTGATGGCAAAGTTGATGGCAATGTAGATGACATTCCAACATTCCAAGCGACATAAGGCCTCAACGATATATCTAGAGCCTCAAATTTTTGAGCTTACCCCAAAAAAATTTTCTCAAAACAAAAAAAAATATGAGCGAACAAACTACCCTTTCAGAGTACTGGGACTTGGCAGCTATTGATCCAGAAAAGAGAAATAATGCTGCATTCTCTCTTATTAACAAATTGACGGCGCTGCATGCTGAATATACAACTGAAATCAAAACAGTACAAGATTTTCAAACCCACAGTGCGCCTGATATTTCATACGCATTAAAGAGATTATTAAGAGGTTTGTCTTCTTCAAGAGATGGCGCAAGACAAGGATTCGCAGTTGCATTGACGGAGGTATTGTGTTTTTAACCAAGCTTTTGCGACTATTGAAACTTCCAACTGTATTTATTCTAGAGTTATTATTTGACATTTCAGAAAAGAATGGAACTAAAACTGGCCAAGAAGAAAGAGAATTTTATTTTGCGAGATTATTTGGATATCAAGCTATAGCACAGGCAGGAATTTTGGGGTTGGAATCAACCACAGAAGCTGATGTTCAAACTATTACCGGCTCGATTGTGAAGATTAGCAAAACCAAGGACTACCTTAGAGACGTTTGTGCCCAAATCATGATCACCGTCCTTGAAAATGTACCTTATCCTAACCGTAGTGTCAATCCAATCCTTTGAAAAAAGAGTTTTCCCAGATTATTTTAACTTTATACTTGAAAGATGGGATTGTAGACGCCGATGATTTGTGGTTTGCAGTTGAAGCAGGAAGAATTGAAGGGATTCCGCCTTTTGGAAACTTGCTCTCTGAGTGGAAGAAAGGAGATGTTCTGTATCCAAAGAACAAGCATAAAGTATTGGAAATATTGACAACTTCAACTTATCACAATACCTCAATGTTGCATCCCGTGTTTAAGAGTATCATTTCAGCTATTTTAGAATCTACCACCACCATTTCCTTGTTTGAATTTTGGACCGCAATCGAAGGTAATTGCCAATTAAGACAGAATCATTTTTTAATTCTTCTCATGAACGCAAATTCATTGGATTCCAACTATTTTTGGAAATACTCTCCAAAACTCCTAGTGATAAAGTGCCAGTGTTATTTACCCAAAACTTTTTAAGGTGCTTGATCAACAGTTTATCCAGCAAAGAAACCTTCCTGTTTAAGCAGGCTCGCTATACGACTACCCAGCTGTGTGATTTTGCTTCAAAGAACCCAAATGCAGCATTACCGTTAGTCATGCAGCTCTTGGGAAAACACGGCCACTTTAAATTCGACCAAATCACAAAAACAAAGACAGTGGAAACTATCTTGAGTGAGCTGACATCCGAAGGCATCCAATCATTCTTGGAATATCTGACAAAAGTCTTTTTTGATCCTTCGTTGTTATCTAATGGGTATTTTTGAACTAATTGTAGTGCTGACGGAGATCAAAATAGCATCAGACTCTGGACTATTGATCAAATGTACTTGTTTGTTCGCACTGGCAAAATCAAGAAGGAAGAAAAATGGATTACATATATTGTCGAATTTATGGTTACCCACGGGTTCTTTACTGTTGTCAAAAACGAGAAAGATGGATTTGTCAAAGTAGTAGAACCAGAACTCTCCCTTGCATGCCAAACATCAATCAGGGAAAAGTGCATCTCGTCTTTGGCTTACTTGAAAACCATTTCCTTCAAAACCGATGAAAATTCTTTGAAACCAGGCCAGTTGGCTAATGGAAGCTCTTGGGTTTATACTATCCTTGAAATGATTGAAAAAATGAAGAAAAATAAGAATCTGAAATTGTCTGTTGCCCTTGGAGAAGAAGGGGTTGCTGCAACCGAACATGCCTGGTCCAGCATCCAAAATATTTCCTCGCAGATCAAACTAAGAGAAGATATCAAGAATGAACTGGAGGGATTCAGGCTGCTTTTGGCACACACTGCTATTTACATTCACCACGTGCAGGATGAATCTGTTGAACTGGTAAAAGAAATCAAGGATTGCTATAGTTTAATGTACCCACAAGAGGTAAAAGGAAAAAACAAGAAGAGGAAACAAGAGGAAACCGAAGAAGAATTGGCTCCTGTTGAGGTTTTGACTGATATCTTGATATCTTTCCTGGCAAAGCCGTCTGCAGTACAGCGTGGGTTGGCTACCGATGTTTTCAAGCTGTTTGCTGATAAAGCTACTGAAAAGGTTGTTGAGCTCTTTTTCGATGTACTAACTGCCAAAGCTGGTGTACAAGGCGCTGAAGAACTATTTGAAGACGAAGAAGAATTGGAAGTAGATGAAGAAGAGGATGAGGAAGAAAGTGAAGAGGATGATGCAGATATCGAAGAAGACGATGACGGAGAGCCTGTTGATGAAGAATTGAAACAAAAGATTCAAGAAGCACTAGAAATTGACAATGATGTTGAAATGTCGGATCTTGATGATGAAGGTATGGCAGCTTTCGACGGCAAGTTAGCTGAAATTTTCAGTCAAAGAAAGGCTATGAAGACCGTAAAGAAAGGTAAGAGCATTTTAACCCTTGAAACAAAAGAAAGTGTTTTGCACTTTAAACTGCGTGTCCTGGACTTGTTGGAAATCTTTTTCAAAGTAAATATTAACAAGCCAATTGTGTTGACTGCTATCGCACCTCTCATTGATATTTACTCGGAGATTAGTGGCAGCGAAGACAGCAAAGTGCTGCACAACAAAATTGGGGCTTTATTGCAATCTAGAATATCAAATGCAAAAGAACTACCTGAAATCGATGATTGTGCCACTTTGCTGGAGCTGCTTTCCAACATCCACAAACTTTCTTCTAAAGTTGCTGACCTTAAATCTGCTTCTATTTATTCTGGGATTTCTATTTTCATTACTAAAGCCATTTGTCGCGCTTCTTCAAAGGAAGACACTGCTCCAACAAAGAACAAGAAACAAAAAACAGGCTCGAAAAAAGTATTTGAATTCTAATTTAGTCTAATGTTCGAAAGGCCGCTGAAATTTATGAAGCTTCATTCACACAATTTATGACTGCAAAGAATTCAAAAATTAGACATGTTCTATTTGCAGGCTTGGCACAAAGATGTAATGCGGTCGCATGGGAAATATTGCCGCATATGATAGAGTATACACTTCAAAAGAACAAACCAATATCGTTTTCCCTAGTCAAGGCGTACGAAATAATAGTAGCAACTCTCAAGAATTTGAGTTTGGAATCGGAAGTATCCTTGAAGTCTGATATTGCAAAGTTATTATCAAAATTGTCGCAAGGCGTTGTTGAAGTGATTGAAAAGGCACCGACAGTTAACGAAGGAGGTGTTTACGGGCTGCCAAAAGACAGGATCAAGGCCATTCTAAAGTCGTTTGCAGCCGCTATCCGCAGGTTTAAGAAGCTATATGAACCAGCTGAATATTCGAAAATTTTTGGTGTTGAAAAGTTAAAAGCTTCCTTGCAAACCTTCTTGGAACATGAGCGGTACCAAAAAGTTGCATCGCTCAAAGGATCAACTGCTCAAATCTTACAGCTATTTTAACATCATCTAATAAAATACATTCATACAGTGTAGTTTTGCTGAAATTTGTGGTGACGTGCAAAGTGACATGACACTGTAACGTCAGATTAACTTTGAAATGTCAACTCCAACGTTAACCCCGAGGTAGCCTAATAGCTCACACCAGTTATGTTTTCGGTATCAACAACGATGTCAACCAAAATATTGCCTTCTTGGACGATTCGACAGTAATATATCCTGTTGGGAACCAGCTGATCCAATATAATACGGAAAAGAAAACTCAGCATATTATGCCAATCCAATTGGATGATCTAGAAATTAGCTGTATGGCTATCAACTATGCGGAAAATTGTATTGCGATTGGAACAAAATATCCTGCAGGGATAGAATCTGGGAAAACAAGACCGTATATTGCCATGTTTGATATCCTCACCGGTAAGAAAAAGAAACTATTTCGGCCACTAGAATCAAATGCAACAACGGTAACTGTTTTTGACGCAGGGATTTGTATCTATTGCGTTTCCAACAGATGGAATTCATATTTTTGGACAAGGATTTGGGCCAGACTGGTATTTGCGGCTTCATTATAGGAATATATATGTATGGACAATAGACAAAATGAAATTGATCAACAATACTACCAAAGGGTCTGTCAATAACAACACAATCAGGCATATGTCCACCAATCAAATAGACATTGGGCCAACACAGATTATTTTGACAGGAATCAACTTGTTCCGCCAGTTCAGATTCCAAGACGGGTTCCTGAAACTAATCCATCAGTCAAAGATAGAGAGCGTAAATGTTTAGCTGATAACAGGATATTAAATGCCATGCGTGGTATAATGAGGCAATTGTGATTTGTGGCACAAGCAAAGGCGATGTTCTTGTATTTGAAAACGGCGAAATGGTGTCTGAATTTACTTATGTATATCCGATAGTTATCAATAACGGCGTGCTTGAACAGCCTCCTAAGCCATCTGTAACAGCAATAACAGCTTTCCCTGGGGGTATTTTTGTAGGACTGAACACTGGGCTAATGGTATATTACGAAAAGACTGCTGAATCACCCTATTTCAAAAAGAAAAAGGAAGTGCTGGTTGATGAAGGAGAAATATACACATTTGCCTGGAATGCGAAACAAGACAAACTGCTGGTTAGTCTGAAGAATAGTCAGATATATTACATGAACGTCGAGTTTGATACAAAGGTAGCTAAACAATAATATCAGGGAATATCGATAAGACTCGATCGTATAGGTCAGCCATTCCACATGGGATCTGTTTTAAGTATGGATGTGTGTGTTAGCAAACCACTGTTTGTCACTAGCGGAGTCGACAAATCAATTAGAATTTGGAATTATATTGAAAACAGTGTCGAAATCATAAACTACTTTCCTGAGCCGGCGCAGTGCGTTGCAATTCATCCCAACGGGCTGTATTTGCTAGTTGGTTTCAGTTCAACTCTGAAGCTAATGGCTATTCTGATGGATGATATTCGGCCATATTGGGAACACAATATACGCGGGGCTCGAGAGGTATAATTGTACTAAAGAAGTGCAAATTTTCTCACGGCGGTCAATATTTTGCTATAGTCTCCAACATTAATGTATTGATTTGCGATACCTGGTCTTTTGAAGTTCGCGGAACGCTCAAAGTTTCCTCTACAAGAATAAAGACACTGCAATGGTCTGAAGACGATACAAAGCTATTGACAATCTGTTCTGACGGCTCTATTCAGCATTGGAACTTGTTCACCTTCAAAAAAGATATGGATTTGACTGTGGAAGCGCAATTGATTTCTGCAACAATGAATACCTCGGCAAACTTGACTTATGCAGTAACAAAAGACCATGGAATACAGGAAATATCAAAAGGAGTCGTTACCAGAGAATTCTTTACTAAAGAGCAATTCAGCCACGGTATTTTGATATTAATCAAGTGCATATATCCTCCACAGGACAAATGATGATGTTGGTTACCAAACGGGGGAAATTAAGAACAATGAAATACCCGTTTGCTCCAGAAACGAGTATCCCTGAAGAGGAATTCTGTGAATATGGGTATCAAACCTCTCCTATTGTGCAGATTTGCATGACTTTGAATGACCGCTTCCTCTTTACGGCAGGGGAAGATGGCAGCATTTGGATTTTCAGAGTTCATGATAAAGAAGGAAAACTTATGAAGAAAGAAAAAGACTGGACATTTTCAGATGAAGTATTCGTTTCTAATGTAGATTCTCGTGACAAAGTCTGATTTGAGAGAAAGCTATAGAATTATGAACGAATTGAAGCTGAAAGTTGAAGTAATCTGCGCTAATACCAGGAAATTAAAACTGAAGGCGATCAACAACTGAAGAACAAGGATTTGTTTCATAACTCCAAACTCAATGATATCACCCAAACATATGCATTGGAAATTAACACTTTAAAAGAGGTTACTTGACCTAATTTAGTTGATTCAAAAGACTATTGCCGATAGAGACGAGAAAAACGAAAAGAATTTGGTCGACCTTACCGAAGTAAAACATAAGCATAAACTTGAAATGGAGGAAATGAAAGACTCTTTTTATCAAAAGTTGGAATCCGAGGAGCAGAGATTTGCTGTACTCGAAGCCCGCAGAGCGCAACTAGAAGTTCAATGGCAGGATCAAATGGCTACCATCCAGAAAAACTACCTTAATCGCAAGGATGAGATTACCGCCTTTTACAAAAGAAAAATTGATGAAAAGGCTGCTCAAATTCAAAAAGTATCCCTAATTAACTCCAGCTGAAAAAAGAGTTTTACCAAAACAAAGTCAAACAGGAAAGCTATCTTGGCGAGATAGACAGGGATATCGAGGAAGAATGCCTGGAAATCACCTATGCTTTTGAAAACAAACTAAAAGAGGAAAGATCTGCTCTGTCGAAAATCCAGACTGATAATCTTGTGATGAAGCAGACTTATGACGCTTTAATTCAGCAAGTCGAGGAACACAAGAAAGAGTACATGGACTCTGTAGCTGACAACAAGAGACTCCAAATAAGCATCAGATCGTTGGAAAATGACATTTTAGGTCTTACAAATGAGGTCTGTAGTATTAATTGCAGGTGAAGGAAAGAGACGACACAATTGTAGACAAAGAAAAACGCATCTATGATTTGAGAAAGAAAAACCAAGAACTGGAAAAGTTTAAATTTGTCTTGGACTACAAAATTATTGAATTGCGAAAGCAAATTGAACCTAGAGAACAAGACATTGTAAAATTGGGCAATCAGATCAAGGTATGGCACAATTAACGTGTAGGATATGAAGCTGGAACATTCAAACTATGTGATCACGCATTTGCAGCTAGATTCAAAGTTCCAAGACCTAGTAATGAAAAACTATGCCGCCCTTATGTACAAACTCTCGGAACAATGGAAAAGCAAACACTTGAAATCTAAAATTGCTGGCATAAAGAATGATATAAAAGGAATGCAATCAGGACTCTCGCAAGTCAGTAAGATGAAAGTAAGTTGAACCTTATGCAGGCGGAGAGCATACGTGTATTCCACAAATATCGGGATATGGAAGAGAATCCTCCTGAAGCTGTTCCAAAAGATGCTATCCCCAAATTAACAGAATCTGAGCTGCTGGCCGAACTTGAAAATACAACAAAGAATACTACCAAAGCCAAGAAGGAAGAGCCGCAGCCAGAAGTCGGAGAGGAAGTCCGCATTCGTGAAAAATTGGAACAGACGTTACACATCCTCACTGACGAAGCCGAGAGGAGCAAAGAAACCCGTCGTACGACTGCCTTCAAACTCTTGGAAGAAGAGATGATGCTGACAAAGTAATCTAAACTTATTCTAGTGAAATCAACTCTCTCCGAAAAGATTTACAGGACCGCAGGCAAAGAATATTTGATTTGGAAGAAGCCCTAAAGAGCGGCGAAACACTAGCTGGATTTCTGAAGGATGAGCTGCATACAAAGGGTTTGAACAAAATGGTCCGTAAAGGTGCAAGGTATTAATGTTAGAAATATCTGGTGAGATAATGAACAAGACGAATCTACCGCTTCCCCCAATCTTGTCCAAATAGAGCCGGGGAATATAATAAAGATTTATTAATTATTAAACAGGTATTCAAGGGCATCATTCTTGCTGTTTTTAGAATACACAAGGGCTTGAATGATTTTGTCTTTAAGGAACCCCATTTCACTTAATGACTCAAAGTTTTCCAGAAATAGTTGTCCTCTAGTTCCAAACAGCTCGTAACTCTTCAGCACAGCATCTTGATCGTAGTGTTTTTTGGTCTCTTGGAAATATTCCATAAATTCTCGCTGTTTGCCAGATGGGAATTTGGAAGCCCTACGTAATGTATCTGGTGAAAACTCTGGCTTTGGGGGAGGGACGGGCGGAGAGTTGTAGTTAAATTTAACTTGCGTCGGCGATGGCAGTTTCTGGGATCTGGGGTAGTTGCTTTTCGATATATTCATGTTTTCCATCTGATGTTGCAGATCGCTGGGGTTGCTTTGGAAATTTACATTGTTGGTATTTGACGGAAATTGGGGGATGTGTTGCTGATGAGAATTGGTTGAGCTAATATATGATCCTGGTATTGGCGCATTGGTGCCAGGGGGATGTCCGAACTGATAGTGATCCGGACTAGGAGAATTGGATCCGTATGGCGGGGTGTTGGAATAGCGCTGATCGGTAGTAATATTGGTATTCTGAGGTATATTTATATTTCGAGTGTTGTCGTTCTGCGGTGACTGGGCAGATTTAGACATGATCTCTTTCAAAGCCTGTAGATCATGAACATCCTGGTTTTCCCAAGGATCTGGCGATGCAAGGCCAGGATCAAATTCAGATACATCTACCTTATCCTGTCATTAAGGTAATATCACCTTTTGTTGTTCAGCTGGCAATTCTTCAGCCGCGGTTTTCGAGGACGGCTTTAAAATATCATTCGACAAACCGGGAGCTTTCTTTTTCATTTCTGCAATGCGTTCCTGTTCCTTGATCTCTGCCAATTTCTTCTTGTACAGCTCCCTGTCTTTCTTTGCTTTGGCAAGATTGTTATTGTAATTCACAAACCCTTCATACTCTTTGATAACGTTGGTTTCAAGTGAAAAGTCCACCTGATATTGGTTTAGAATGTCGTCTGGGATCAGTTGATATTTATTCAGCACCGGTGGAGTCGCCTATAATTAATTCAAGGCTACAGGCACTTGAGGTTTAATGAGTGGGATGTTGGCCAAGTCACGATAATGCATTTTTTAATTTTTGCGTGAATTATTGAGATTAGTTGCTTTGACTTTACGCCATTTTCCAACCGTAATTTCCACAACGAAAATCCAAACGACTTTTAAAGGTTGGTTTAAAATACCATCTAGTCTCTGTCTCCCATCTCGCTCTTTCTTCGCATATACGGATTACATCACTTTGGAGGTTTCAGCCAATCATTTGATGTTCTTGAGAAATCTGAGATCTGATTGGGGGTATTTTTCATTCTCGATTTTGATTGGCTCTTGTCACATGTCCGAACTCTGTGACGTAACGGCGATAAAATGAAAAACCTACACGAAATTTCTCAGCATCTTCCAAGCAATCTAAAAAAGTAAGTAACGAAAACTCGACACGCAAGGAGCAAAACGCTAAAAAACACGAACAATCTAACAGCGACAATGTTGCTGCAGCGTTTCCTGCGGGTTTGCGGACAGTGCTAACCTTTTAGTGAGAGAAATCGTTCACTTACAAACTGGTCAATGTGGTAATCAAGTAAGAATAGAGTTAACAATAGATTGGTGCAAAATTCTGGGAAGTTATCTCTGATGAAGTAAGTTGTTTGTCTGATCTATAGCATGGTATTGATCCTACTGGTACCTTCCATGGTGACTCTGATCTCCAACTCGAGCGCATCAACGTTTACTTCAACGAAGCCTCTGGTGGTAAATACGTCCCTCGTGCAGTCTTGGTTGATTTAGAACCTGGTACCATGGACTCTGTTCGTGCTGGACCATTTGGTCAGCTTTTCAGACCAGTAAGTCGTGTTTTATGTTAGGATAACTTTGTTTTCGGGCAATCCGGAGCTGGTAACAACTGGGCCAAGGGTCACTACACTGAAGGTGCAGAACTGGTAGACTCTGTGTTAGATGTTGTCCGTAAAGAAGCTGAATCTTGTGATTGCTTGCAAGGTTTCCAGATCACACATTCCCTTGGCGGTGGTACTGGTGCTGGTATGGGCACACTTTTGATCTCCAAGATCCGTGAAGAATATCCAGATAGAATGATGTGTACATTCTCTGTTGTGCCATCTCCAAAAGTATCTGACACTGTAGTCGAGCCATATAACGCTACCCTCTCCGTCCACCAATTGGTTGAAAACTCTGATGAAACCTTCTGTATCGATAACGAAGCTTTGTATGATATTTGTTTCAGAACCTTGAAACTCACCACCCCAACCTATGGTGATTTGAACCACTTGGTATCTGCAGTTATGTCTGGTATCACCACCTGTCTCCGTTTCCCAGGTCAATTGAACGCTGATTTACGTAAATTGGCTGTCAACATGGTTCCATTCCCACGTCTTCACTTCTTCATGGTTGGTTTCGCTCCTCTCACCTCCCGTGGATCCCAACAATACCGTGCCTTGACTGTCCCAGAATTAACCCAACAAATGTTTGATGCCAAGAACATGATGGCTGCCTCCGATCCACGTCACGGCCGTTACTTGACTGTTGCTGCTATGTTCCGTGGACGTATGTCTATGAAGGAAGTTGATGAACAAATGCTCAACGTCCAAAACAAGAACTCATCCTACTTTGTTGAATGGATTCCAAACAACGTCAAAACCGCAGTCTGTGATATCCCACCAAAGGGTCTTAAAATGTCTGTTACTTTCATTGGTAACTCCACTGCTATCCAAGAGCTATTCAAACGTATCTCTGATCAATTCACTGCCATGTTCAGAAGAAAGGCTTTCTTGCATTGGTATACTGGTGAAGGCATGGACGAAATGGAATTCACTGAAGCTGAATCTAACATGAACGACTTGGTCTCTGAATATCAGCAATACCAAGATGCTACCGCCGAAGAAGAAGGAGGTATTCAAAATAATTAACATTAGAATTCGACGAAGAAGAAGGCGAAGCTGAAGCTGAAGCTTAAATCTAATTTTATCCCGTAATTAGTATTCGATGTTTTGTTGGATAGATCAATATATGTTTAAACTTCGGTATTTCAATTGTTTATAAGTGGTCTGCAGTTGAGACCAACCCTAGCCCTCTCGGACATTTAGCGTGTCGATAGACATGTCATTACTTTTCGGATGAGCAAAGCCTCGGAAAACTTTCATGGGACGACAAGTACATTGAATTAACTCAGAAAATCCTTGTGCGGGGATAATGAAGTTGCACGGACTGGTTCTACGCGACTCGATACAAACTGAAGAGCTTATCGCTTTCATCAAGCAAAGAATTCAAATTGAGGAATTATATTGCAAGAGCCTGTGTGATTTGAAAGCAAAGGGTTTGGGATCGAACGGGTTTGCCAATTCAGACAGGATAACCGCCGTTGTATTTTTGAAATACAAATCTGAAATGGGCACAATAGCAAATGGGCACCAACTAATGATTGAAAAGTTACAAACTGCGATACCGTCGCTTGAAAAATACCTCGGGGAATGCAGAAGCAGTCTTACCCCGCGAGCAGAGTCAATTCATCATGGATGGAAAAAACACGAGAAGATCTTGACAGAGACATTGCGATTAGAGGCAATAGCTTTGAAAAGGTTTGCTGAATTGGAAAACGAATTGGACAACCACAGAGAACCTTTGGAACAACAAAGAAACGTGATTATAGCCAATCGAGCTTTGGACGTAGATTACTTTAACGATTTATTATCTGAATTACAAAATCAAGTGAATTCTGAAGATATATGGAGAATATTGGGGAACCTGAAAGACTGTTACAACGGCGAAGAGTTGTTCAAGTACTTGAAGCTAAAGGGCTGGTCAGTTATGGAAGTAAAAGAGTTTCTCAACTATCTTGTTCAAGAAGGGTTTCTCAAAGCATGTACAGGAAGAGCGCTGCCATTTTCCACTTTGTTGTTCTACCAATGGAAACGGTCAGCAATAGAGGTGCAAAACGAACCATTGTATAAAAAATTGAAACGAGAAGCTACCAGAGCAGCATTTGAATCAAACAAAGCTGCCAGGCAACTAGAGTCGCTAAGAGCTACCCTTGATTTACAAATGTCCGAATATATTCAAATTGCAATTCCATTGCTCGCAGAGCATGTAAAGCTGGTTAAATCTACAATTGCTTTCTGCGTGGATACGGAAAAGATACCTGGGAACAGTATGGGCAACGATATTCAAGTTTTTTTGGAGTCGCTTGATCCTGAAAAGGAAATCAAATCTATCGTTGATAACGAAAAGACCGGCGTGAAACCGATCCCGACTTTTGTTCCAAAAAGCTTCCCTCCCATTCCGTCTAAAAAAGTGTTTGGAGTCCCACTCGTTGAAACAAAAAGGATACCAAAAATAATCAGAAAATGCTTGTCTTACTTGGAAGACATATTCAACCAAACACCAAGTGCTCACTTGGAAGTATGGTAAGTATTTCTAATTTAGGCTGGAATCAAGTGTTAATCTCTCTGCGGTACATACATTACGACAGATATTGAACAACGGCTCATTCAACAGGAACGATCTAAGAAAGTTCCCGCCTGAAATTATCGTTGCAGTTCTGAAGCAGTACCTTTTGGAGCTCCCAGTCTCCCTGTGCAGTGACGAGCTATACGAACCGCTAAAGATTTTGTACCTTTCAAAAACAGATGACTCAAAGAGCAGGTTAAACTCTGTAAGAAATATGATTGCGACTTTACCTACCTGCCATTTCCAAACGCTAACTTATTTCATCAACTACCTGAATTCGTTGATAATTAACCTCGATCAAAACGATATTAGAATTACACAGCTCAGCAATAGCCTTGGATCGTACATCCTTAGACCAAAAGTATTTTCTATTAACACAGGTTGAAAACAGCTTGACCATCTTGGATAAGCATCCTCAGAGATTAGTCAAAGATTTGATTATGCACTGCAATGAACTTGTAGTGTCTGATGTCACGCCATGTAATTCACCAGAAAGCAGCGAGGATGAAAGCGCTTCTACTCGAGTGATATTTTTGGATGAAGACAACTGTTCGCTAAAGAGTTTTATTACCAAAAAAACTGGCTACAGCTTGACGATAGATGACGGATCTTGCAAATCTATTAACGAAAATTATTGATTTTTTGAATATAACCTTGTAATTTTTAGTCTAAATTTATCAAAAGTTTTGTCAATGAATCCAGACTTTTTGCTGTTGCTGCTTTCAGATTCAGCATTACCCGTGGGAGGATTCGTTTGTTCGAGCGGATTAGAAGCGTCAATTCAAACAGGCAATTACACCGACCTCACGATTTTCATCAAGCAATCATTATTATCCGTCAATTCAAGCACAATTCCATTCATCAAGTCTGCATTTCATTGTTTGAAAGAGTTGAATACAAACAAAGATGGCTTGAAAGAGGATAGTATCTCGCAAGCAGTGACTGATAGAATACTAGAGCTGGACCATAAATTTGATGCTATGGTGGGGCTAAATCACATTTCAAAAAGGGCTTCGGTGCAGCAAGGAATCGCATACCTTTCATTATCAACTAAATCATTCAGTTTTACAAATGTGTTCAAGCGATCGTTATTGAAACAAAACGGCGGCCACCTACCGATATGTTTTACCATCGTATGCACATACTTTGATCTACCACTTGAAAGGATTATATTCCTGTATTTGTTTCTGCAAATGCGCAGTATTGTTTCAAGCGCCATTAGACTTTCTGTCATTGGACCGTATGAAGGACAGCAGATACTCTTTGAGCAGCGTGGTTTGATTGATGAACTAATGAAGCTTGGGAGTGCTGATTCTGAAGATGAAGGGTATTCCACTTGGCCGCTCTTGGATATAGTACAGGGATGCCATGATCGCTTGTATACACGCATCTTCAACTCTTGACGTGTTTTATCCAATAAAATCATTATATTTACTCTAGATAGTTGAGTACATTTCAGCAACTTGAACCGTTTTCTTTTAGTTGGCTCAACTCTGAACACTAAATTGTCACCGATGGGCTTGGGTTCAGAGCATATCGATGGGCTAGCACTAAATCAACAGGATACACACTTCTTGACTGGAACTCCAAGACGTCAAGACTATCAACAAATCCAAGATGTCTCCTGACAAGGCTCTGTTCTTAAAAAGGAAACTGGAGGCGCTAAATGAAAAGAGGAACAAGAAAAACTTTACCTCATAGAATGAATTGGGAACAACAAGATATCATAGGTTACATTTACTGCCCGCCAGATTGGGACGAAACTAGACTCCGTCAAGGCCAAGACTCGGAAACAATAATGTACAATGATTCTAACATAGTAAAATAGCTTTGGAAACATTTACTGATATTACATTCGTACATGACAAGAATGCGATTCAGATAGCAGGAGATACGCAAGAAGATGTATTTAAAGCACAAAGTCAGTTGAATTTATTGTTCTTTCCCGTTAACACAAAATCAAAAAAGAGTTGGGCCAGACCGGATAAACCTGGAGCTTGGGGCCAGAGAAGGGATTTAAAGAAGGACAAGAGCAGAAACAGCTTTGCCTCCTCAGGTTCAAGTTCAAATGGCTGGGATAAACACTATTAAATATACTCATATTTGTTTTGCAAACTTTGGATAGATTCATTTAGTGTTTGAGGACTCGTTGAACAGCTTCTAACTCGTTGAATAGCTTCTAACTCGCTGAACAGCTTCGGACTCGTTGAACAGCTTTCGGACTGCAACAGGTTTCTGAGAAATATGAACGCATTTATTACGAACGAGCAATTAATAATCATTGATATTCACTCCTTGGTCTTGATCAAATTCAAGGTCCAATTCTTTCTTCAATTCCTTTGGCGCTTTCGATTCGCACAACTGATCAAAGAAATTGTAAAACATTCGTCTTCGCTTTACCCATTCCTTTTTCAATTCCGCGTACTCCTTTTCTATCTTGGGATCAGCATTCGTATCGGTGTTTCTTAACTCTTCAATTTCACTCTGCATGGCTACAATTTCCTTTTCCATTTCCTCAATCTGATTGCTGGCTTCTTCCAATGTCGGGACATTCTTGAGTTTTTGTAAATCTAAATTAGTATTCTAGTTTAGCGAGTGTATGTACCAGTTACATTTTTCACTGGATCGGTTGGCTGATTTCAGTTCCTGCACTTTTAATTCCAATTCTTCATTATTAATTACACCATTTTCTTCAACTGGGACGTAGATAGGTGCAAATATCCATTGCTTCCCGTACTGTTTTCCAGTTACCAACTCCTTATCCTTTAACTCCAAGAGGATCTTTTGAATTTGCGCTTTTGGAATTGCTTGCTTCAAATTCAAGTAAATGTCGCTGGCATTATAAGGTCTTGCTTGAGAGTTCAAATAGTCCAACACTGTTTTGGATTGGTTGGTCATTTTGTCCAGAAATAATCCAAAAATTAAATTCGGCCAATTTGAATACACAACAGATAAATTGGTTCCTTTTCTCTGTTTATTGAGAATTTCTTTATATCACAGGTGTGCATAGCAAACCGCATCAATCAGGCTGGCACGCCGCACTATCAATACACACCTCTTGATTGCTGATTAACCACACATTGGTATGGGTATAAATGCCTGCTGCAATCATCTACACGCGTGTGAATTAAACGATTTATAATTTGATTGATTGCTTTGTTGAAGTGTAACCAACCACTTTTATTTCACGCCTAAAAAAATAGTTTTCAATCTCATGGCAGACAAAACGGACTCACCAAAATCTACAACACCAGCAAGGAAACCTAAACCAGTCAGACTTAATCTAAAACCTGGAATTACAGCTACCGCAGGCCAAGATATAGAATCGCCATCTTCAATACTAGCACCGCAACTAAAAGAAATTCATATTCCCAAAAGTTTACAGCTTGATTTGAAACCAGAAGATATCTCAACATTAGTAGAACTTGGATCAGGAGCAGGCGGCACTGTTAGTAAAGTACTTCACAAACCAAGCGATATAGTGATGGCTAGAAAAGTACCTTTAATTTAAATTAGATTATTCACGTTGAAGCAAAGAATTCAGTCCGCAAACAAATATTGAGAGAACTTCAGTTTTTGCATAAATGCAATTCACCATATATTGTGTCTTTCTACGGAGCCTTTTTGTTTGAAGGCGATATCAGTATTTGTATGGAGTTTATGAATTGTGGTTCGTTGGATCAAGTGTATAAAAAGACTGGAAATGTGCCTGAAGATGTCGCTGGGAAAATAGGATATGCTACCCTTGCTGGGCTAGCTTATGTATATGACGAGCATCGCATTATTCATAGAGGTTAGTGTTTATTAACGAGATATCAAGCCAAGCAACATTCTTTTAAATTCACAAGGAGAAGTAAAGATTGGGGATTTTGGAGTTAGTGGACAAACCATTAATTCTGTGGCAAACACATTCGTAGGGACTAGTGGATACATGTCGGTAATAGTTACTAATGTAGCCTGAGCGTATTCAAGGAGAAAGCTATACCTCTGCTTCTGATGTGTGGAGTTTGGGAATGACACTAGTTGAACTAGTGATTGGGAAATTCCCGTTCCCGCCAAATGGCCAACCGTTATCAGTATTTGAACTGCTAGAATATATCGTTCACGAACCCGTTCCTACACTACCTCCTGGCGAATTCTCTCCGGAATTTGAAAAATTCGTTGCTAGAAGGTATTATTATTTTAATCCAGCTTGATTAAAGATCAGACTAAACGGCCCGCACCAGGTGAACTGTTAAAAGATCCTTACTGCGTAGCTATCGCTGCCAAGGATGTTGATATGATTTCATTTGTCAAAGTGTTGTACAAGGAATAATACATTCAATAAATCTGCCAATCTTGATTTTAAGAAGAATCTTTATTCTTATGATAGTGTGTATCCTCTCACAAGTTGCATGACTGTTCGGTTACACACTGTCAATGGAGACAACAGATATCCATTGAAACTTGCCATCACTGTACCATTATAAATAAAGGCACAGAACAGCCCAGCAAGATAAAATAATAAAAATTGTATTAAATTCAATCAAAACACAAATTAACAGCAAGATGATTGGGAAACTGGAGTTTCAGAAGCATCTACTTTGACTCTATCTCTTGGCTTTTCAGGAATAGTTTCATCGCCCAATCTTTCAATAATACTTTTGGCCAGGGTAAAGAACGCTTCTTCAACACCAATATTAGCCTTGGCACTGGCTTTTACGTATTTCATTCCATGTTTTCCTGCATATTCAGCAGCTTGTTCGTCAGAAATTTGAACTTGGTCTACCAAATCACATTTGTTGCCAACCAACAATTTATTGACTCCTTCAGGTGCACTGTCTTCAATATTCCGCAACCATTGCGGGAGACCTATATTAAATAATAGTACTTTGAAAGCTCTTTTCGCTGGTTAAATCAAAAGTAACGGCAACACCCATTGCACCTCTATAATAAGATGAAGTGATAGTTTGGAACCGTTCTTGCCCGGCGGTATCCCAAATCTGCATTTTGATTCTCTTTCCGTCAACATCGACAGTCCTGACCTTGAAATCAATTCCAATTGTTGTGATGAATGATGGGGTGAATTCATCGCTGCAGAAGCGCATCAATAAACAGGATTTCCCAACTCCAGAGTCTCCAATTAATAATACTTTGACAACATGGTCGTATAATCCAGTCATTTTGAAAAAGAAATCAGACTCCGCCACCTGAATTGCAGACAGTCAGAGATGAATCAAAACTTGCTGAAAACCAAAATAAAGTGCAGATAACGGACTGCTACGGCCAGCAAATATGATCTACTAGTGGATTTAGTTAAACTCTCTTTATTTTCGGTTAAACCCGTCACTGTGTATCGTTTATTCTTGGTTGTATCCACCATCACTGTCTTTTCAGCTGCTTCCGTTAAGCGATCGATCTTTCCCACGGCTGGCAAACCGGAAGAGTCATTGCACTGGATAGTCAACTAATATCTGGGATGCAACACAGTTTATTTCAAATCAATGCGTTTATCAATGACATGGTCAACCAAACCAAATTTAAGGGCTTCATCTGCGCTAAAGTAGAAATCTCTTTCCATTGTGCTTTCAATCACATCCAACGGCTGCTTTGTGTGCTTCACGTAAATGTTGTTCAAAGATTTCCTGACTTTCAATATCTCCTGTGCCTGAATGGCTATATCTGACGCTTGCCCTTCAGCTCCTCCGCTTGGTTGGTGCAGCATCACCCTTGCGTGGGGCAAGATATATCTCTGGCCAGGTTCTCCGGCAGCTAACAGCAATGATCCCATAGAGCAGGCTTGTCCAATACACACCGTTGATACTGGCGAGGATATGTATTGCATCTATAATCAATCTACTATTACAGTGTCATAAATAGCCATCCCAGCAGTTACTGATCCACCGGGAGAGTTGATGTAGAACGATATCGGCTTCTTTACTTCGTCCAAAAATAGTAGCTGAGCTACAATGATTGTAGACGCAGCGTCGTTTACTCCACCATTCAAAAATATTATTCGTTCCTTTAGTAATCTTGAAAATATATCAAATACTCGCTCTCCCCTCGACAAAGATTCGATTACATACGGTATCCCTATGTTTCTGCGCTGTGAGTAAACTGCTTGCTTGGCCAATCGACCAGATACCAAAAACATTAAAAAACTGGAATAAAAATCTTCAAAATTTTATTGTTATAAGAATAAATAGCTAGATCATCCGCCTAATATTAGCATCAGTTACAGCAAGAGCTTTGCGCAGCAGCAGCTTTTTGGTTGACATTAACATTTCCTGAATTCTTATTTTCTTCCTTTCCAGCGGTATCAATTAACCGTTTTTTAATATCTCTAGCAAGTGTGAAAAAGGCTTCTTCAACACCAATATTTGATTTTGCGCTCGTTTCCATGAATTTGATACCGTACTCGTCAGATAGCGCTTGACCTTGTTCTTTTGTGATAACCTGGCGTTAGATGGAATCACCTTCTTGTCGAGCATATCGCATTTGTTTCCAATCAAGATTTTATTTACACCTTCGCTAGCATGTTGCTCGATATTACGGATCCAGTTGCGAATATCTACATCAATATTTATTACTGTTAAATGATCTTTCATCTGTTACATCATAGGTTAATAAGATCCCCATGGCTCCTCTGTAATATGCAGTAGTAATGGTTCTGAAACGTTCTTGACCTGCTGTATCCCAGATTTGCAGTTTAATACGTTTGCCATCCAAATCAATCGTTCTGATTTTAAAATCTATTCCAATAGTTGTAATAAAGGAGGGAGTGAAAGAGTCATCAGAAAATCGGAGCAGCAAACAGGATTTTCCAACACCTGGTGTTAGATAACTTGTTACCAGAGTCGCCGATAAGTAAGAGCTTTATGAGATAGTCGTATGAAGCTGACTTGCTGGTGGCCATAGCGTTTAGAAAACAAAACTCGCGTAAAAATCAACTATTTGTCATCACGTGATATTTATGACTGCCAAGTGTCAGAAAACAAGCGGATTTGTCTCTTAATCTCAACCTGCAGTTGGTTGTTCCTTCCCATTCTGTCCGTGGCGCAAGGGTATAAATTCAATTTTTTTTCTTTTTGAATTTCACAAAAGTTGAAGCTCTCACTGGGTCAAATGCGATGGCAAACAACCTGTACCCGCCGCACTTTCTATATAAACTGCCGCTGGGTATTCAGTTGCAATATGATGAAACTTAAAGACATTGCACGTCAGTAGGATTCTCACGAATATGACTGCCAATATCTATACCCAAATTTCTGATTGCAATTCTTTATATCCCTTTGATAACTGAGAGATTCCACTTTTGCAAAGTCCTAGTAAACCCATTGGTGGCGGTAGCTGGATATCTGTGAGGATGCTGTATTGATAACCAGCCTTTGAGGAAATATTATGACCATCCAAATACAAAGCCCAAACCAAATACCAATTATATAAATCTATTACACTGTCATTACACCATAAGTTCCAAAGGTCATAAACCCAAATCCAAATACTATGATACACAAATGGCCAACTCTGTTCCACCGACCGATATTATTCCAGGCCAATCTAACATAGCAAGCGGTTGGCATAATCACTACTGTCATAAAGGACAATGCTGCCCCAATAAAGCCCATGACTTTGTAGAACGACGGAAAAATAATCGCTATTAACAGGACCAAAAATGACAGAAAAGTCCTTGAGAGAATTGTGAGAGTATGAGAGGAGATATTCAACAGTGATTCTACGGTAGAATTTACCGGATGTACTATGAGCGCATACTTTGTCAAAGGATTAATAGCTATAAAGGACAAGGCGCTTTGATTCAAAAGCACGTTGAACGAAGGAACCAGAGGAAGGTTTTGCGATACCTGATATTAATATAAAGTACCTCTGGCTGAATTTCGTTGCCAAACATTAGGTATCCACACGCTCCAATCAAACTATAAAACATGGCAACAATCGTATAGGTAACAGATACGGACTTGCCGAATCTCTTTTTCTCAATCATGTCCAAATATAAGGATGGAAATACTGCGTGCCCTACAATTAATAATCTTCATACCATCTAATCCCACAAACAATAACCCAATTCCCAATCCAACTTGATTAATATCTTCAGGCCACATATTTGTTTGTTGCGGATGAAAGATAGATCCAGGACCAGTCGGGTTAGTAATACCATCCCATAAAATGGCAACTGTCAACACAATCAACGACAAAACGCCAACAAAACTGACCCAAGATATTTTGCTCATTGATTTTTGCCAAGTCATTGGAGTTAACAGCAATATTGATCCAATCATGATCTGCGGTTTGAATGGCGTTAGTACTGGAACAAGTGAAATCAGTGAATCAGCAAACAAAATTAACATTGCTACAGCTGCGGCTAGTAATTCAAGGGAAAACAAAACAATCATAAAATACTTGCCAGGAGCTCCGTAGGCCATATAAGCAATATCGTAGAATGAAGTTGGTTTTCCAGCAGCAGTTTCAAACTCCATGCAAGTACCAATCAAATAAGCGGTATAGCAAGCTAAACTGCAAAATAAAACCAACAGTGATATTCCAAGTACCCATCCTAATTTGTAAAAGGCAAATGGCAGAGAAAGCAGTCCCATACCCATCAACAAATTTAACGAATTTACTGTCGTCTGGGTGAACGTTGATTTTGGTCCTATTTGATCATAGACTTCCAATAGTGGTGTGTGTTCATCTGGTATATCCGCTGGAATCGATACGTACGCCATTATTATTGATTTCTGGTGTTACGGAATCAAGCTTTTTTCTCAGATTTTTTAGCATTGACTCACACAGGTGATTGGTGAAAAATTCGTCACAATCAAAGTAATGGTGTTATTCAGATTATATTACTTTTCAGGCTTTGCTTTTTTAGAGATTCCGCTCGAAGATCCAACCTTTGGTTGTTCAAGCGGCCGTTTTTGCTTATTCGTGCCTGATCTAAGTCCTACTTGATAATCTGATTTATCACCAAACTCCTCTGCTTCTTCAAATAGACCAGCAATTTCATCTTCAATGATTTCTTCTTCCTCCTCTTCTGATGTAAATTCTTCACTGTCGTCGTCATCTTCAACAAATGACTCGTCATCTGATTCTTCTGTTATCTCTGCTGGCGCTTTCCCCTTATCTCGTATCCGGGTCTTTCCTTGCTCCTTTTCAGGCAGGACATCTGCTTTCTCTGGATCCAGTGGTTTCTTTCCCTTTTCTTTTTTCAGTTCAACCATTCAGAAAACAGAAAAAATTGTAAATGATATTTATTCAATTATGTCATGCTATCAATAAGCGAATCTCTGAATTCATTGACAACATAGGTTGGTTTTCTATCTTGTAGCTTAAAGATACTTTCGATAACCGAAAGTTCGGTACTTGTAGTATCGTTACCCGCAAATGCTGTCCAATCATTCACAACTAACCCACCGCCAATCAAGTCTGAACCTCTGTTTACAGTCCCGGCCTAAAATTAATGATTAATTACCACTAGGGGGATTTGCAAGAGGGAAGATAATTCGTCTTGATCTTGCACTGAGGTGCGAGGATGAACAAGACCGCCTTGATTGCTTAGGGCACAGAAAGAGCCAACCAATACATTACCAGCAACAGTTTCTCTGAATACTTCTACTTTTAATGTGTCTGCAATGATTTCTTCTGTTTCTCTGTCAACATCAGGATGAATCAAAGCTGCATAGTCGTTGCAAGCAATAACATTTCCAAGGGCGGATAAACGCTCTTCGATTCTCTGAATAGCTACAGAGTCTGGCAGCGCATTTCTGATATGCTGTAATTCTTGGTCGGTTGTGCTGTTTGGGACAAGTAATCCATGTCTGTTTCCGGCAGTTAATCTACCGACAATTCTTGTACCTCCGATTGTAGTGTGGATAAGTGGAATAACGTCGCCTAACTCGCTTTCGAATACACTGTAAAAGTTTTCTGAACCACCGATAGCTACTAGGCCGTATGAGTTTGTTAGTTTGGCAAATACACCAATGTCATTAGAGTTTTCGAATTGAGCACGAACTGCCATTTTTTAATAACTTATTTTTTTTTCCAGTTGAATTTTTGCTGAGGCTTTTATTGGAGCTGGGAGTGAGTCAGCGAGTAGGACAAAGTGTGTAAGCAGTGAGTCGACTGGGGCTACAATTGATGCTGGCTAATAGCGTTTCAAATAGAGTGTTCGATGGGTCTGCATTAGCCTTGCTTAATCTGTATGCTGTATTAAATATATCCACCAGTGTGTAATATTTATTCTGGAATTACTGACGGAATCTTTCGACCCCGACATCTAATGGTGTGCGATAACAGGTTGCGTTTGATTCTTTGACCTGGATTAATTATTAAGGTTTCACATCCAAAATCCATTTGTAAAAGTTGGCTGCTACCCCAGTAAATCCTACTCTGAGATCGAATATACCTTGGCAGACACCGTTTGCTATTCGATTGGTATGTTCTCTGGCATATCGGGCTTGTTTAATCACATGTTGGCTCTGTATCACTTTGAATCACCAAAAAAGTTATACCCCACAGCAAAAATATGTCGAATTGCAAACATTTAAGAGTCGACTTGCACACTCATATTCTCCCAAAACGGCTGCCAGACTTGTCAAAAAAGTATGGCTACCCTGGGTGGATTTCAACCGAAGAATTGCCAAATGGAAAACAGCGAATGATGTTGGACGGAAAACCTTTTAGAGACATTTGCTGCAATTGCTGGGATGCAGAAGAAAGAATCAAGGAAATTGCAGAAACAAGCGTTGACGTGCAGGTGCTTTCTACCATCCCTGTGCTGTTCAATTATTGGGCAAAACCAGACCACTGTCTTGACTTGGCTAGGTATTTAAATGATGATATTGCAATGACGTGTCAACAATACCCAAGCAAATTTATTGGGCTTGCAACCCTGCCTATGCAAGCGCCTGATCTTGCTGTCCAAGAGTTGCGTCGCTGTGTCAATGAATTGGGAATGGCTGGGATTCAAATTGGTAGCCATATTAATGACTGGAATCTTGACGCACCTGAATTAGAGCCAATCTGGGACGCTTGTGAAGAGCTAGATGTTGGAATCTTTGTAATTATCTTTTTATAGTAGGTTCACCCTTGGGATATGGAACAAACAGGTAGAATGGAAAAGTATTGGTTCCCGTGGTTAATCGGTATGCCTTGCGAAACTACTATCGCCATCTGCTCATTGATCTTTGGCGGTGTGCTTGAAAGACATCCTAAACTTCGTTTCTGCTTTGCCCATGGTAAATTAGCCCTAATTTTAGCTGGAGGTGCTTTCCCATACACTCTGGGAAGAATTGAACACGGGTTCCAAGTTCGCCCTGATATCTGTGCTGTTGCAAACAAAGTCAATCCATCGTCTTATATTGGTAGATTCTGGACTGATTCACTTATTCATGACGAAGATGCTCTTGAGTTACTCATCAAAAAGATTGGCATTGACCGTATCATTCTTGGCAGCGACTATCCATTCCCGCTAGGTAATTATTGTTAATCGTAGGTGAACATAAGCCTGGCGAATTGGTTGTGAATGCAAAGAAATTAAGTGAAGAAGACAAGGCCAAGATACTGGGTGGCAATGTGTTTGAATTCTTTGGGTCCAGAGTAGACAAGAAGTTGTTCCTGCAATAAAGTTAAATTTCATTGCAATTACATGTACGGATCCTGATGTCCGCTATTCCTGTTCAACTCTCCGTTTGCAAGTTTAATTTTTTTTTAAAATGTCAAGGCAACAACCAAATATTTTGATCACTGGTACACCAGGAACAGGAAAGACAACTACCTCCCAGCTAGCCGCATCAGCACTGAATTTCAGCCATATCGAAGTTGGTAAAATAGTAAAAGAAAAGGCATTGCATGATGGCTACGACGAAGAGTTCCAATCATACTACATTGATGAAGACAAAGTACGATTAATTAACAAAGGTTGTAGACGAATTGGAGCCAATAATGGAGACTGGCGGGAATATCGTTGACCACCATGGATGCGACTTCTTTCCTGAACGCTGGTTCGATCTTGTAATAGTCCTGACATGCGACAACACTACATTGTACTCTAGATTAGAAACACGGTAGTTTAGATTTAACTCCAGTGGATATCCAACCAAAAAGATTCAGGAAAACGTCGAATGTGAAATCATGCAGGTTGTATTGAATGAAGCCTACGAATCTTACAAGCCAGAAGTTATTGTTACTCTTGCAAGTGGTTCTGTTGATGAGATGGAGTCTAATGTGGAGAGGATAGAGCAATGGGTAGAGGAATTTATGAATAAACAATAATCTAATTGCATGTGGTAAAATCTTTTTCCAAATTAAATGGATGCCAGCAGGACAGTCAGCTCTTTATTATCACTGCTTGGCAACTCTGGCGATCAATTAAGTTTGAATCCGTCACAGCAATTGATTGCGGAAATAAGACAAGAACACCAGGCGAAGGAACATTCATCCGTGGATCAACCAGAAATCCAGCTGAAGCAAGTGGACCATAATGCGATAATTCAGCTAATCAAGAAATCAATCCAAGAACAAAAGGAATTCGAAGAGAAAATCTTGAACTCTCGAGTTAAATTGGCAGAGCATTTAGAGAAAAAACAAGATGAAATCGAAGCAGAAGAAATAATTGGATCCAGCAGGATATCCCAGCTAAAGAAAGAGCTGAATGACTTGAAGATCAAATTAAAAACCCTAGATGCAGAGCTGTACGAAGCAATGGATAAACTGAAAAACAGGCAGCAAGAAAAACTACGACTAGCTGGACTTGATTTCAAAATCACAAATGATCCGAATGAAATCAAAAACCAAATGTGGATCCTCGCTCCATACCTACAACATTTAAACTCTTAACCGTTTATTCCCTTTACAAACTTCTGAATTGACAGATCAAACAATTCTGCCCTAATAGGCATCTCTGGCTGATAAAACGGATTCTTCATTGCATAGTCTGAATAAATTTCATACAGTCTTAAACAAGTAATTTCTGGAGTTCCATATCCCGAATCAGTAATAATAATAAACTTTAGCCCTGGATTAGCAAAAGCGACCTGTATGGCTTTGGTAGCAGTATATATTGAGATTATCCGATTGCAGTAGTTCTATTCCGGAAGAGTTTGGCACTGGCGATATTTGAGATGTGATTGCGTGGATTCCGTGGAACGTTCCTGCGAGAACCAAGTACTCGTTGCTAGTGAGCTTGTTGATCCCGCTTCCGAAATCTTTATTGTATATCAGACCCCCAGCCTTGGTTAGATTATTCTCACTTTGTTTATGATTAGGATTGCGTGCAACATTTTTTCAAAAAGATATGGAAGCAATATTGAAGATGGGCTAGCATCCTGATTCTGTCTTTATGATCCAAGGACGATGAGACACGGCAGGATTTGATCGGCTGCCTTCTCCATATGGATGGTCATAACACATGGTTTTCATGGTGCAAATTTAATATTTGATTGATATTTCCAGTAAAGAATCCATCAACAATCGACGGAATCTACAACGCGACTCAAGGGATGAATTGCAGTAATTTCCCCACCTAACCAGGGCTTCTATGAATTCATAGACCACCCTTTTTTCGGACAAACTCTGCACTATTTTTGAGGTTCTTGCACTTGGTTCATGCGCCGTCGGTTTGGAGCAAACTCTGCCCAAACAAAAAAAGTAAAAGACTCCTAGTATAATTGCAACCAACATCGATACATCCTACTAACTGATAATGACGTAAGGCGGGCTTGCTTTCTACTCTGAAACACTGCAAAACCATCCCCTATGTGTTTTCAATACGCAGGCTTAGCAAAAGTGGCTGCATTCCAATCAAATATAAATTCAAAAGATTACGTCAAGGCCCCATCAAAAATGATTCGCAAACCTTTGGACTTTAACTTGCTTAATCTACCTAGTGGAGCTTCAGGATTACCAACAATTGAACAGACTCCAAACCGCTTTCTTTCCTCAATCCCAAAGCTGGAATTGGAAATAAACCACTTTGAAAATAGCTTTGTGCCTAGCTCTGCAAGAATCCCGTCACCTCCAAGCTCAGTACCACAGCAAATCCCATCAATGAAGGTTGAACCAATGCATTTCGATTTAACTCCAATCACTCCTTCAACCAACGCTCCAAATCTCCATCATGAACCAGCATATAATCAACATTTACAACCTCAATTTGGAGAAAAGAGAAGGGCCAGCATCGCATTCCCTCCTTCGATGCATCAAAATAACCAGCAATTTGGATACCAGGATGAACTGATTAAAAGAAATCGTTCAAACAGTTTCGGAGATTCTTCACACATGATGGTAGATTCTCCCTCAGTTATGCAGCAAAACCTTCAACAGCAACCAAAAGACCGTGACCGCACATCCTTCCTTGAAAGGAACAGAAAGGCTGCATTGAAATGCCGGTTAAAGAAAAAGAATTATGTTGCTGGCTTGGAAACCCAAGTTGAAGACTTGGGTAGAGAAAACGAAAAGATGCAGAAAGAATTGGCCTTGTACCGGGAGCAACTAGTATCCTTAAAGGCCATCTTGTCTTGTCACAAGGACTGCAGTTTACCTGCAGATATGCTTAAAGATTTTCCAGATCTTGAATCAGAAAGCAATGCCAATTAATCATTGTAATATATTTTATTAATACTGTCATTGCCAACTAATATTTGGAGCAAAAGATTCAATGTTTCTCAACATCCGCGGAAAGCGATATGTATTATGTCACCAACCAAGCCCAATCTTTTCCATTTAACGAACCCATAACCCCTCCAGGCAGGAATTCCAGGAGCCTCTTTCTAGCCATGCCCGTGACAATAATCAAAATGTTTCATTTAGTTTTATTCTACTTCGTCTTGAGTATCCAAAATTTCATCTTTTTCAACCAGCATATCCGTTTGATCGCCTTGCTCTTCGCTCAATCGCTGTTCTTCCATGTATTTCTTATAAATTATCATTTGCTCGTTAAACTTTTTCTCATACACTGTCTTAGTGAAAATTACCTTCTTTTTCACTCTCTTGTAGTGTTCGCCACCGCTGCCCTAACGATTGTGAAATTTTCGATAATTCTACATCTTCCTGTTCTTCGGTTTTTTCAAGCTTGCGCTCCCTTTTTATTCGTTCATCTTCCATCTCGCAGAATACGAAAAAGGCGTTCGCTGGACGTTTGGGGGCATTTGGGTCTGTCCAATTCGGCGGTAAAGTTGCTTGGTCGGCATCTTTTTGCGGAGCGTTCGGATGTGTTGCCATATATTCTGCAATATCTGCATCATATTGTTTTACTTGATCTCTGAACATATCCTGGTATATTTTTCGATCTTCCTCTGCTAACTGTCTCCATCTAAGCCCAAGTGCTTTTGTCAAGTTAGAGAGAGAGGTTTCTGCTTCTGACCCAGGCTGGCGTTTCCTGAATAATCTTCGTTCTTCTTTAATACACTCTCTCTGCAGTTCGCAAAACAATATAAACGCATTTGCGGGTCTTTTAGGAGCATTCGGGTCGAGTAATTTAATCCTCCTCTTCTTACGCTGCTTAACTTTTGGATTTTCGGTAATATCGTCGTTTTCGTCCTCCAAATCACTATTTGAGTCATTCTCCGGTTCAGACAAAGTCCCCGCTTCCTGTAATTAATAGATAGCTACGTTTGAAGAATTATCGCTGGTATATTCTAGCGCACGTTTTGTAGTTGGGTTATCTTCAATCACCATGGCTCCAAGTAAAAATCTTTGTTCAAATTTGAGCCTATTCAGCTTGTGTTTCGCATGCTTAACCGCATTGTTTAGTATTTCAACTTCCTACTATAAAAGCTGTATTACCTTCTCTAAAGATGCGTTTTCTGTTTTAATTGCAGTTAGTTTGCCTTTAAATTTCGGATCATCTACTTCTGCTGAATTTGACACCATTATGTTGCTACTAGGCAGTGTATATTGAGGTGGTTGTTTTACAGGTGTTTGGACTTGCGGTGTGCTTTGCTGGGGGATTTGCTGAATTGGTTGAACTAGATGGGGAGTTGAAGGAATAGCGGACGGTCTTATTGGTTTGCTGGCAAGCGGTACTTTTATACTTGGAAGACTATTTGGTCCAAGGTCATGGGTTGATTGTGGATATTGAAATCCATAAGAATGCGATGGCGACTGCATATGCTGATAATTCTCAGGTATTTCCATTTGAAATTTGATTGTTTCTGGTGGGTTTCTATTTTCCGATTCTGGTGTTGCATTTCTAGCATAAATAATTAGTTACGGCAACGAGCAAAGCCTACAGACGCACATAGCAGCAGTATATGGTTTTTGAATCAACCAACACAAGTGCGGCAGCATTTCCTGAGCGTTTCTGAAATTTTGGCCGCTAGAATTAAACTATCTCTACCTAGGGTGGCCAACAATTAATAGCTGTCCAGGAGCAGCCATCAAATTATAATTTTCAGGCAATCTATTCAACGTTGCTCCTTGTTCGAAATAATAGCTTTCTGTTTTGTTGTACACTTCCATTAGCGTTTGCCTTAGAGGGGCAAAATACTGCTGTATTCCATTATTCGAATCGCTCCATCCTTTACTTTGTGCTCTTATTGAAAATTCTCGCACTCCGTCGCTGAACTTTGGTGGGGGGATTTCATGGAGATATATTTGATGTAGCGACATTTCCTATTTTTGGATTGTGAAAGATTGATGCGGCCTTTGCAATTTTAAGAATTTTAAATTAGTGTCACAATGACAACCTATTGCTTTATTCTCTTCTTGGAAAGTTCTTTGGAAAGTGTGATTGTGGTTTGATTGCGCTTGTAGCTGCGTTCATAAAAGAGCATATATGCAGATTCGTTTGCAACTTGCGAAAATTCAATTTGCTTTGTGATTCTGTCGTTCATTTCATACCAATTTTTGTTGTGCATGACATATGCAATATAATGGCCTTGTGCGGAAGTGCCGCGATGTACAATCACGCCGTACAGATTGTATTGCACCGATTCTTCTTTTTGAAATTTGCCAAGATCCAGCTGCATTGGAAATGAAACAAACGTATCTATCTTGGATCTAGTATGCGCTTCATATTTGAATCTCTTCAGATGAAGACAGAGAATCTATGATTAATTAAAAGTACCGGTGGGATCCTGTCAATTAAGAGTCTCTTTGTAGCTGGTTGGAGGCTGTGGCATACGGTACAGTTATATCTGTGTTATTTTGACTTACTTTTCAGAGTTGGCCAAATCCTCCAAAGCTGTGAATGCGTTCAGGCAATCAATTATGCTACAATTTGGAATTTCTGGAATCGATAATGACAAATCCAAAAATGGCTCTTCTTTAGTAGACTTTTGTTCGCAAGTTTTACAGCTAATCTAGAGTTAATAACGGCTACTTGGCTGATAAACATTCCTTGAAATAATTGCATTATCATCGTTCTTCCCTTACGTGTCTCCAATTCCTCGTGCATCTTGTCCAACAACTCTCTCATAAATTCTTGAGCATCCTGTTGCTGATAACCTTTGAAATTTGGCAAGACTTTTCTCATTGAATTCAAAAAGTCGTCAGGGGATATGACAGGCTCTTTTGTTTCCCACAATTCAAGCAGTACGTCACAGACTTCAGACCATAGCACGCTGCTTTAATTTTAAAGTACATTTCTGCGCTGGAAGAAGATCGCGTAGTCCTGCCAGAGGCTGTAGGTCTTGGTGTCATTGGCGAAATCAATGGCTGCAAAAAGTGAGTCTGGATTGGTGGGGTATGGCTAAATTAAGGTGTGCGTACCCTAATATCTGCAGTGCTACGTTCATATAGCAAGTGTTTCCCAAATTTTCCAATCCTGTAATATGCTCAATTTTTCTACCAAGTTGAATTGGTTCACAGTGTTAGAAATATAATACGTTTTTGGGTCGATTCCGGATATCATATCTGTAATTGTTTTTCTTAGATGGTCCAGCTCATCTTCCAATTCCCCAGCATGAATATATTCATCGCAGAGATAGCAGTGGCATGCTTTTGATTCTAAATCCAAGGCTACTGTATGCGAGCTTGATTTAAAGTGTTGTGATGCATGCCCTCTCTCAAATCTGCCGCAAGATATCTTGGCACACGCTAAACATATCCAGCGCGAATCCGTCTCTGCCTTGCATTCTGAGCAATATCCTTTTTCCTTGTCGTAGTTCCTTAGCGCCTTTTGTATAGCCTCTGGTTTGAAATTATCTCTGTTGAAATGAGAGCAATTCATTAAAGAAAATATGATGTCATGGGACGGATAGCAGCAGACAAGCAATATAATAGACTTGGACACTTTAACATGGTGATTCTGCCCGATAATGCTAGTCTCGTTGGCCCCTGACTTTTGCGGAATCATGCGTTCATGGTGCGATGTGCGTCCCACCTGCTTTTTTCCTTTCAAAATAATGGCAGACGAAAGACAAGTGGATTATTTAGTGATTGGATTAGGAACACCTCAGCCTGAATTCGTCGTTTCTAGACAGAATGGTAAGCCAGATATAACGCTAGCCGGATATATTTTCGCAGATTATCTTGCAAACTGCATCAGTATGCAAACCACTTTATTGCAGAACGCAGTCGCTGGACAAACGGTCGTTACGGAAAATGTCATTCCAGAAGATTTCAAGAGACCGGTTTTTACAAGAACTGTAGATTTATTTGGTACTGTCCAATCTAATCACAGCTGATATTAACGATTCCGTCTTTTCTCTTACTGAAGCAGATTTGCATCAAGGACCAACTTCATCTCTCAAGCCGGGTGCTGATACTATTGTGAAAGTACGCAATCTTAATCTAGAAAACCTTCAGAATGGTAATTTGCAAGCCAATCACTTCGATCGAAGAAAGCGGGCTCGTGGCCAAGAAAGTAGTAGCGCACTACAATATCAAAGATATCGCAAAGCAAGTTATCGTTGTATTTGACGATTTAAATACTTTGCCGGGAACAATTGCTATCCAACGTGATTTATAACTAATGACAGATGGTTCAGATGTGAGGGGTGCGGATCATCACCACGGAGTCAAAAGTATTCTAAATGAATTGGGAACTACAAACTTTGTGAGATTTAGAATGGGAATTGGCAGTCCATCAGCAGGAAAAGAAAGCCCTGAAAGTTATGTAATTCAAAATATCCCTGAAGCTAATCGTGAAATTGACTTGTTTGGACATGCTCTCGATGTCAGTGGACAAGCCCTTCAACATTACGCTGCATTTGCCGATATTAAAGACACCACAAAGAAATTCAAGAGCAAAAAGCTCCCAAAGACACTGCGTAAGCTCCCAGGCCTTCTTTTCCCTGTTGATGTTTTGGATACTGAGAACAAACCTACTCTATAACTTGAAATAAAAAGTCGAATTTACAATTACTCGGCCGCCAGAACTTGAAAGTTTAATAGGGGTGCTAATCGACCTTCTAGCTGCGGTAAAGGGACACAAAAAATCGATAGCTTCTTGCTATTGAAACGAAATTTTTTTGTTCAAATCATCTTGGAAATGTGGAAACAGCAAGTGGTAAAAAATAATAATATAAGCGACAATTACATGACGTTGTAGTCAGGGAAAAGAAAGTTATCCTCAGACAAGGACCTGGAGGCAGGTCTTCCAATGATGGTACCCAACTCAGTAATTTAGGAATCACAGCAACAGTTTTTGGAGCAACTGGATTCGTTGGACGCAATTTGGTAAACAACCTTGGTACTATTTTAATTGATTATCAGGAAAGCGAGGAACCACCATTGTTACCCCATATAGAGGAGTAGATGATGACAGAAGATTCCTTAGACCAATGGCGGATCTCGGCAAAATGGTTCAGTTGGTAGCATTCATTTAATGACAGAGATATGACTTGCGTGACGAGGTTAGTATTGCTGAAAGCGTCCGCCATTCAGATGTAGTTTATAACTGTATTGGCCGTAATTTCCCAACAAAGTAACTCTCATTTCATGGTAGGAATTTCAGCTTTGACAAGGTTCATAATGAAGGAGCAAGAAGATTGGCAAAAATCGCTAGAGAGGAAGGCGTGGCCAAATTCGTCCATGTTTCCGCATTGAACGCTGATGTAAATTCCCCATCTGCATTCCTAAGATCCAAAGTATTAAAGTGCTAATAATAGGCGTTAGGAGAAATTGCAGTCAGAGAGGAATTTCCAAATGCAACAATTGTCCGTCCAGCTTGGATTTTCGGCCACGAAGATAGATTCTGGAACAGATTAGGTTGGTTCTCAAAGTGGGCTCCATTTAGTGTCATGGTTGCACCAAATGGCGGTCATGCTGTAATGAGGCCGGTATTTGTAGGAGATGTTGCAGCAGTCCTTGCTCAAATGGCAAAGGAAGATGCAACAGTAGGCAAAGATGTTGAACTTTACGGACCAAATACCTACCACTATCACAAACTCATTGAATTATTCCAAGATGCTGCAATGAGACAAAACCACACTGTTTCTATTCCTAAATTCCTCCTAAAGTATTTGTTTCTAATCTAGACCACTCGCCTCAATTTGGTCCGGCGTATTAGCATTCCCAATTCTACATCCAGATGAAGTTGAAAGAGTAAGTTGTTGCTGATTGTAGTTGTGCATAAGCGATAAATTTAGCCCTAGTGCATTCACATTTGAAAACTTTGGAATTATTCCGCACACTCCAGAAGAAACAATCCATCGTTTCGTCGGGATGTATAGAGATGATGTTTTCTCTGGAGCTCCCGTCAACCAACTAACCAAGAGTTATACTATCCAAGAATCGGATGCATAATAAATTTACTTTTGGATTTATAACTCACTATCTAATCTGCGTTATGTCAGCAAAGTCAGATCAGTATCGCTCGCTGCTGGCCAGATTGTTTCAGTTTTCGCAAGTATTGGAAACGTCACTACTTTTGGTTCAAATGGACATCTCCACCGTATCAACATTATCGAGAACGTATGTATCGATAGCAATCGCTGGCTGCCTCTTTACAGCATACAAATTCTTGCAATCAGAAAATCGAACCAAACCTTACACGCGTTATGTATTGATATTTCTGTTAATTACCATCGCAGCATGTTGTCATGAGATTGCAATAATGGATATCTATCCAAGGGAAGCAATCTCGACCATGATAGCGCTATTTTTTGGACTAAGTATCGCTGGCGGTATACTCGCTCTGGATTTACGGACAATGCAGATTTTTTCAGTGTTGGTGGATATAAATGAGCAGTGGATTACTTTCGGGATGATTCTAAATGTATTTTGCTGTGTCTTTATATACACCTGCTTTATGCTATACTGGTATCTACAGAACGTCATGTTTTATCTGATTTACAAGATATCCTTTTTTGTTTATATCTTTGGAATCAATGTGTACGACAATATTCAAGGTGCGTATATTATTAGATTGCTGCACCAAAAATCAGGCGTTGAAACCAGGGTAGAGTACATGTACCTTATCGCAATCATGCTGTTTGACTGGATTGGAGTGGTGATTTTTGCCTACATCTTGACCATACAAGATAGTAATTTAATTCTAATGCTAGTGCGGTTATATATGGTGCTCATCTGCGGAAGTACGGGCAACTCCAGTATCCACGGTGTACTCAATTGTCTATTATTCCTAAGGTTCAAAAAACTGGCTTTGGTAAAGTCAAAGAACAGGCCAAAGAGGGTAAACGAAACTCCTGGGCAAACCTCGTCCAAAACCAATATAAATAAATAATAAATATAAGCAGGATGCTATATAGAGATTAGATATTGAATTTTGTTTTGGTTTTTCAAAAAAAAATATGGATGAAAAACTAAAGGAATTGGAAGACAAAGTATCGCAATGGGAAGTGGCATTTGAATCGGAACATAACAGAGAGCCTACAGGCGCAGACTTTCCCTCTGAAATTCTTGCTTACAAGGACGAAATGCTTCGAATTTACAAGCAGCTGGCACCACCTGCAATCTTTGGCGGATGTCAGCATTTCATTAAAAGAAAGAAAAGATATTGCTCTCGCCAAGCTACTATAGGAACGGAATACTGTAGCACACACAGAAATGAACAGGATATTGAACCGACTAATCTCACAACAAATGCAATTGAAAGCACAAATACTGCAAAGAAAAAGAATCTAAAGAGACCGCCTAAACGCATGCTGAATCCATTCTTTGTTAATGAAGTAATGCCGGCTCCAGACTGGTCGCAGATATTTGAAGATATTACCAGACCTCTGTGTCTGGATATTGGATGTGCAAAAGGAGGATATGTACAGCAACTCCGAAATACCTGTAGATCCACCTTTGGCGAGCATAATGAAATTTGGAAGGGACTTTGGAACTTTGTTGGTGTAGAACTGTTTGGAGCTTTAGCAGACGCAGCCAACTTGACAGAGACGGAGAGGCACAACAATTCAATAGAAAAATACAAGGATTTATATTATATTGGCACCAACATCAATAATAGCATCACCTCACTGGAAATCCCGAATCTACAAAGAGTTACGTTTCTATTTCCAGATCCTTGGGCTTGCGGAACTACAAAGGAAAAGAACAAAAAGAGAAGAGTAATGTCAAGCAAATTTGCAAACACTTTGGCAAAGATATTACCAGTAGGAGCAGAAGTTTACTTTGCAAGTGATTGGCATGAACTCGCGCTTGATATCCGTGGGCATTTACTGGACACAAAGTGCTTTGAAATTCCAGTCAATGGCGAGCCACTAGATAAAACTCCAAAGGCAGTTTGTCCATATCCATACGTACCAACTGTGACTGCGCGAGAATTGCATTCTCTGCATGAAAAATTAGATCTAGAAACTGCAGAGAAAAGATTAATTGATACTCGAAAGAATTTTCAAAAGGGATTAATTGATACAGATGAATTGTGGCTATCTGGCATTCCTTTTGGTGGGGTGATGACGGAAAGAGATTTGGTTTGTGAAAATCAATGGAGGACTGTATATCGCTTAGTAGTAATCCGTAATTCAAATTCAATATAACTGCTTGATTTCATTTGTTGGGGTTCAACATTTAGATTGGTAAAACTTACCACAAGAGAAATATTTATTCAAGTTTAATTCGTTTATCGAGCTTCACGATATGATATCTTGTCGCTTTGATAGAGCATAATCGCAGGATGATCCTATTACTAGAACTTGGGAAGCATTCTTCACTTTCTTCATATGTGTAATCCTCTTGGATTTTTAGACATTTTTTAGTTTCAAAAGTTTGATAAAAAATGTTGGGGAAGCGAAATTCAAATCCACAGGAACCAACTCCTAAACAATCACCGCAAACCAGTCCATCAAAAAAGGATCGGATTACACAAATTAGAAACTTGGAACACAGTCTGCTGGCGAATTCATCACCAGACTTGGTATTGGACGCTACAGCTAGCAGTGAGCAGCTTATATCTAAAGTAACAGAAGTGCACACCAGACTTAAATGTAATAGCGATTTAATCTAGTACAGCTACTGCGGTTCGAGCAAGCGCAAATTGAACATGGCATTCAAGCGCAGGAAAATATCACTTTGAAACAATATGTTTCGAACCTGTTATCCTCAACAAATAGATTAGGAGAGTAAATACTGTGAATAAAAGATTTATTAAGCTAATTCCTCCCAATTAGGTAGCAGATGAGTCTTGAAATATTCATAATCCCAATCATAGATTGAAAGTTTGGATAATTCCTGGTTCCAAACATACACGTCTGCTTCCATTGACTGAATTCCCTTTTCCAGAGTAACGAAAACGCTGACTGTAATTCGTTTATACAACTAAATTAATATGGCGTACATTTGATTCAAACCGATCCAGAATATCTACTATATCCGCACCAACTTCACATAAATCCCCAACCACTTGCGATCCCGGGGATGGATATACTGCTGGGTACGGAGCATTATCAACTTTAACTCTTTTGTAACCTTTAAGGACCACGTTTGGAGTTCTCTTGGGAATAATTTTGGTAACTTTGGAAAATACATCATCGTTTAGTAGAGATCCATATACTAGTATTGGACGTAGCTTTCCATCTGTTTCTGCCAGTGATTTTGATCCCATCGGCATTTGGTTTTGAAAAAGAAAAAACTAACGGTTGAAATAAAGTCGTTCAATATATAAATTCCTGAATTGAGATTATTCCATATTAGTCATCAGATGTGTCCAACTTGGCTCTATATTTTTTTTGTTTTTTTTGAATATGTTTGAACCAGAAACAAAGAAACAGAAACTAAATCCATATTTAGCTCATAGAGAGATAAAGCTAGTCCCTGGAAAAACTACTGCTGAACAAGCTGAACAACTGGAAGATGCACCAAGCAATCACTTTACCAAAAGACCATTCACAGACAAATACAAGGAGATTTTAGTAAAGAGAAGGTTATTGCCTGTTCACAAACAACGCTCAGAATTCTTGGATTTAATTCATAAAAATCAAATTTTGGTGTTGGTTGGTGAGACTGGGTCAGGAAAAACCACTCAAGTTCCACAGTTCTTGTTGTTTGATGAACAGCCGCAGTTAAAGAACAGACAGATTGCATGCACTCAGCCGAGAAGAGTAGCAGCAACATCGGTAGCGAAGCGTGTTGCGGAAGAATTGGATGTTGAATTGGGAGAAGAGGTTGGATATTCTATTCGTTTTGAGGAGTGCACATCTGACAAGACACTATTAAAGTACATGACTGACGGTATGCTCCTCAGAGAAGCAATGACGGACCCAATGTTGAACAGATACTCTGCAATTATTTTAGACGAAGCTCACGATAGAACATTGGCTACAGACATTTTGATGGGTCTCATCAAAGGGGTATTTGCTAAATAATCATAGATTTGCCGCAAAAGAAGCGATTTAAAAGTTGTTGTGATGTCTGCGACTTTGGATGCCGAAAAGTTTCAAAGATATTTTGATGATGCTCCACTAATGGTAAATCATATCTAATTTTAGAGCGTGCCTGGTAGAACTTTTCCAGTTGAAATATATTACACAAAACAAGTAGAAAAAGATTATGTAGAAGCTGCATTAAAAGCTGTATTGCAGATCCACAAAAAGGAACCACCAGGTGATATTTTGTTGTTCTTGACTGGTGAAGAAGAAATTGAAGAAGCTTGCAAGAAACTAAGGATTGCTGGAGATGAACTGCAAAAGGAATTTGGTCCATTAATCCCCTTGCCATTATATTCCAACCTTTCTCCTTCCGATCAAGGTAAAATCTTTCAAAAATGTGAAGGGAGAAAAGTGGTAGTGTCAACCAATATTGCAGAAACATCGTTGACTATAGATGGGATTGTTTATGTAGTCGACCCTGGATTTTCCAAGCAAAAGGTGTACAATCCCAGGATGAGAGTTGAATCGCTATTGGTCAGTCCAATTTCAAAAGCCAGCGCGCAGCAAAGATCTGGCAGAGCTGGCCGTACTCGTCCTGGGAAATGCTTTAGGCTATATACAGAAAAAGTGTATCTGGAAGAATTGGAGGAGCAAACATACCCAGAGATATTGAAAAGTAATATTGCAAGTGTAGTTTTGCAGCTGAAAAAGATTGGTGTGGAAAATTTGATTAAATTTGACTTCATGGACCCGCCAGGTAAGTTCTACTTTAGTCATAGCTCCCGAAACAATGATGCGCGCACTTGAAATGCTTTTCTACTTTGGTGCCTTTGATGGCCAAGGGAACCTTACAGAATACGGGTCGCTAATGGCCGACTTTCCGCTTGACCCTCAATTTTCGCATGCCTTGATGGTTTCTCCAAAATTCAGCTGCTCTGAAGAAATGTTAAGCATTGTCGCGGTTTTAAATGTCCCGCCGGTATTTGTTCGGCCAAAGAACAATCAGCGTAAGGCAGATCAAGCAAAATCAAGGTTTGAACATGAACACGGGGACCATCTAACCCTTTTGAATGTATACAATTCATATATTGAAAATGACTCAAATCCGAAATGGTGCTTTGAAAACTTTTTAAATGCCAGGAATTTGAAACAAGCTGCCAATATTAGAACTCAGTTGAAGAGATACTTGGCCAGACATGGTTTGGGGAGTGCCAATACCGGCAATTATGATCAACTCTCACGCAATGTTAGAAAAGCACTATGCGCAGGATTTTATATGCATGTGGCACATTCAGGGAAGGCCGGTGTATATACTATCGTGAAGGATGATTTGGTAAATACGGTTTAACCCAAGAAAGTTGTATTGCATCCCTCGACGTGTCTAAGAGGGAAAGATGAATGGGTAATGTATCATGAATTTGTTCTGACCTCAAAACAGTACATTAGAACCTGCAGTTTAATTGAGCCAGGTTGGTTATTGGAACTGGCTCCTTCATACTATTCGCTGAACAGTTTTCCCGAGTGTGATGCAAAGAGGGCACTCATGAAAATATCAAAGAGGAAGCAATCCAAACGGAGATAATTTATGTACAGTCATTCTAATTCTAACTGCCACAAATAAAGCCAAATGTAGTGAGTGACGTATATTTTTGAGTTTCCAAATGAGTTTGATCGATGCGAAAGCCCTTTCGTGGATCCATCATGAGCAGGAAAGACAAGCTGAGCAAATTAGAGAATTTTCGATAAAACCAATACCAGTGAAACTAAAGAACTGCTCCTCACTTCCACATGCCAATCAAATCGAGGTAAAACCTAGTTTATATAGATTGATACAAAAGTAAACTTGACATCAGTCAAAGAAATAATGGTCGGCGAACCAACGACATATCCGCATAAGCCAAACACTTTGTATGTAACAGTAATGTTTTTTTGACAGCAGCTCTTGTTGATGATGCCAGACAATCTGCAAAAACCTTTATTAACGAGTTACTTGCTTCCTGGAAAGCTGGATAGCAAGCTAGACGGATCTGCTTTTGACACTGTGCTCAAGGAATGGGAGATTATATCAACAAATGGCACCAGTGTTCGATACACGGTTAAAAAGAACAAGTGGCCAGTTGCCAGACTCAAAAAATTTGGGGTAGAGCGTTGAATAAAGCGCTGTTTATTACAATTTTGATTTTGGTTCCAGTTCAAAGACTTTCCCAGGGTTTAGAATGCCATTGGGGTCGAATTGCTTTTTGATCTTGCGCATGAGAGAAACAGCCTCGTATCCTACCTCTTGTACCAGCAATTCTCTTTTTCCTACGCCAATTCCGTGCTCTCCTGTGCAGGTGCCATCAAATTTAAGAGCTAACGATGCATTTCTTAATCTGAACTCTTCTGCAGCCTTTACTTCGCTTTCATTATGGATATCAATCTGCAGTAATACATGAAAGTTTCCGTCGCCAGCATGGGCAACAATTGCTGCTATCAAACCGTGTTGAGACAAATCGTTTCTGGTGGCAGTAAGTATCTCGCACAGGTGTGAGATTGGCACTGCACAATCAGTGGTTAGAATATGGCTGTCAATATCCGGGCGTAATGCTTTGGAGGCAAAATACGCGGCTTTTCTGATATTCCAAAGCTGGACAGATTTTATTCCAGATTCTTTTTGAAACAATAAACAGTTATTCCTTTTGGTAATCTTTTCCAAAGCCTCTATTTGATCCTGGATTTGAACCTTGGAGTATCCGGCACATTCAAAAATGAGCGAGTTCAGCTCACCATAATTTGACTTGTGAGCAATGTTGATTGCTTTCAACGAATAGTCGTCCAGCAATTCCATACGGTTGAGTTGTATACCATCTTGGACTACTTCTGCAACTGTATTTGCTGCATCCTGAAGGGTCTTATACTGTGCAAAGATCACTGCCTTGCATTTATGGATCCGGCGCAGCCTAAGCGTCGCTTCTGATACTATACCCAGCGTACCTTCGCTTCCAACAAACAATCTGGTCAAATCGTATCCAGCACTGCTTTTGTTTGGTCGTCTACGTGTCTTAATCACGGTTCCATCTGCAAGGACGACGCGCAGCGAGACTACATTGTCCTTCATTGTGCCGTATCTAATATTAATACGAATTGCCTCCACGAATGCGTTCCAGAACAGTTTGTTCCACACATACCTCCTATCAATGCACTAGCACCTGGATCTGGGGGAAAGAACAGTCCTAGCTTTTCCAGCGCTGAGCCCAGTTCTATCCAGTTTACCCCAGGTTGAACAACACAATCCAAGTCTTTCTCGTTTACCGCTATAATCTTGTCCATTTCGCTTGTATCAATCACCACAACATTTGAAGATCCAGGGATGGTGTGCCCTTCAAGAGATGTTTTCCCCGCCGTTGGAATAACGGGCACTTTGTATTCATTGCAGATACGCAAACAAGTTTGAATATCTCGTTCATTTTGGCAAATGTAAACACACGATGGCTGTACTGGTCGATGGTAGGATTGATCTTTTGCAAATCGTTTCAAGGTCGGCTCATCTTGATATGCATGTCCAGTCTTTTTTAATTCCCGCAAGCATCCGGCCAAGTTCATCACTTTCCATCTGTAATATTCGGGTTTTTGTACAGCAAAGCCACATCACTCAAATTGAGTTAAATTGACAAATTGTAAATTAATTTGAAAACTTTTTATTGTCCTGAGCTAGTTGAGAGTAAACAGCTGTCCATTGCCCATTTCCACATCGCCATTTTCAACTGGATGTACTGCCTGATTTTGACCTTCCATGAAAGATCCATTTTTTTTCAATTCAAGACGATCAAGATAGAATTGATGTCGCTCAGTTTCGAGTTCCTTGCGTTCGTGTTCTAGTATAGCCTCCATTTCTTGGAAATGCTGAAGTTTGAGTTCCATTTTTTTAAGTTGGGTCTCAATTAGAATCCTGGTAGCTTTTTGCATTTCCAACTCTTCATGGGTAGCTAAAACAGCAGCCTTGGCAGCAGCGGCACCAAAAGCAGTTGCTGCTGCCTTTTCCAAGTTTTCGTTTGGAGCAGTCTTAGTAGGCGATTTTTTTGGTGAACCAGGAGCTCCCTTTTCGCCTTTCAATTTAGAAACTGCAGCTTCAGCAGCTGCTTGTGCAACTTTAGGACTGACAAGGGAAGCCAAGAACGAAGTGAGCGTGAGTACAGGATTATCAGCTGGTGGTTAGCTACGAGTTACCTGGGCTAAATGGAGTTCTGTTATATTGCAAAGGCCCCAATTTATCTTGAGGAGTTTGAACAAATGAATCTTCAATGGGTAACTACATTAATTGAAAAAGCACCTTCAGGAACTGCAAAACACATTGATCACGAGTTCTAGTTCCAACGTGTTCAGAGATCTTTATCCAATCATCATCAAACAATTCAATGCCTTCGAGCAACAATAATGTTTCTTGATTGCTCCATTCTGCATCTTCATCATGATGTAATACCTGATCTTGCATTTTCAAAAAGTCACCGGAATATAGCGTAGATGGGAATCTACCTTCCAAGTAGCAGTTTCCGCAAATATCAAAGTTGGATTGTTTGTTGCAGTGATATCTTGTATCGGAGCAATCGACACCGCAGGTCCCGCAAGTAAACTTTAACTTCTTTGAAACTTTATCGTCGGATTCTGAAGCGCGCTTATTTGCATATATATTTGTAGATAGTGAAGATGGTGCCTTTGGTAATTTTTCCTTATCAGTGTGAGTATATGCACTAAGGGCGGTGTTTGCAATTACATGTGAGACAGAGGACACACTAGGTGCCAAAGGCTGCAACCCTCTGGGAGTGTCGGCACTAACACGGAAATGTCCAGTGAAGGCAGGGCCAACAGTTGAGGGTCTTGAATCTGGATCTACTTGATAATTTAACAATCCCCACTGCTCCAATACAGCATGCACTCTAATAATAGCACAGACATCGCCGGCCAAGTTCCTTCGACATGCTGTAACAGTCAAATATTCATGAGGGTTTAAACGATAGGTATTGATCATGAAATCTCTGTAGTCTTTGTACACCTGAGGGGTTTTGCTTTTGTTTTTGTTGTTGAAGAATTCTGGAACTGCTTTCTCTTCAATTTCATGAATTTTTCCAAATGAAAACCAAGCAGCGTAAGAAGGGATAATAATTTCAACCAGCTGCTGTGTTACTACTTTTGAAGCATTAGCTATTGCTTTATCGAGATCTTTATGAACAACTTTTACTCCCGTTTCCTGATCAACTTCCATTTTCAAATTACTCTCTTGAGATTGAAAAAATGTTAAGCGAGAAAAAAATCAGACAGGATTTCATGGGCAAGCGACTGCAATAAAATGCACGCATGCCCATAAGGTCAGAATCTGGTATCTGAGTGGCTATTCCAGTGCATATGCCTTTCAAATCAAACCAAAGTTTCTTTATTCCTTCTTTTGTTTCAGTTCCACCTTTTTCACATCTATCGCATCCGCCATCTTCGTAGCATCCTCTAATCTCTCCAATTCAATCATATACTTTCTACTGAACACCTCAAAGTAATAGTCCGCGCCGTTAAAAGTAGACATCATGGTCAGCATCAATATGAATGCAGTGTGAGCCCAAAAATAGTTGTAGAAAAGTATCGCCGGAGCCATGGTAACAATTGCATACAGCAGTTGTATAAACATGAATAGGAACGGCCGGTAAGGCTCGCTGAAATACTTGAACAGCTTCACAATAGAGGAGGAGCTCTTCTTTTTCAGATAATCTGCCAATAGCCAAGTATATGAAGTAGCATGGGTTCCCCCGTAGACATTGTGCTTTCTCCGAACTAAAATAAAGTAGTAATACAGAGACTGCCAGATCACATAAACCACAATGGCACTGAGCAGCGACTCCCAAAAGCCAACTTTTACAGCTGTTCCATACGCAAACAAGGGATACTGGTATATAAAAATTGATTTTTCATCGGTAGCGGATAGCCATCGCAATGCATACAATGCAATTGGCGGTGAAATGTGGATTACAACCGAGGTCATCTTGTCTAGAGAGTGAAATACCAGTGCGTTTCTCCACGCATAGATAGCCCAAGCGACAGGGCCATTCGCCAAAAGAAAAGTTGCTGCAAACAAATGCTTGCTATTTGGTGCAAAAAACAGCAGCAAGATAAGAATCCCATTAACAAAATAGCACAGATCCGCCAAGAAGTAGTGCCATTTCATCTTCCTGTATTGGAACCAGCGGTAAGTTACGAGTGGTACTATTGTGGAGATATAGTAGATCGGCATGTAAGCGGGGAATCTTGCTAGTATTAGCACTGTAATCCAGATGTAAGAAATACCAAGTACGAACCCAAATTTATGAATGAGCTTCACAGTCTTCTTTGATTTAATTTTCCGGACTAATTGCTCCTTTCTTTGCCCAATAAAGCTGTCCCGTTTGGTAGATATATTCTGCTTCCATTCATCGGTTTGCCTTTGCAATTTCGTGAGCTGCTTGCGAAGTCTATTCGACAATTCAGAGAGTGAAGTGCCCTGAATGTAATCCAAAAACGTATTTTCGTGAGCGAATTCAAAATCAATATCATCACTCATGTCGTCATCAAACAATTCGTCAGTTGTTGCCGAATCTTGCGTTGGGGAGCGTTGTCTAGTGGTCATTATGCAGATTTCCCCAAGAAAATGTCAAAGCCCAAACAAACGCCATCATTACCGCGTGTCAATGGTAAATGAATACAGTACTTTATTATAACAACTCTTTAGCTAAATCGTCCAGGATATTGTTTGCATCAATGTCATCGGTCATGTAGGGCGAACCAGATTTTGCAGAGTCGGGGACATAAGTTCCATCGTTGGCAAGGCTAAAGAGCTGTTTCTCTAGCGCTTTAATTACATCATTTTCACTATGGTTATAAAGAAAGTACTCGTTGTATGACATTCTTTTCGAAGGGTCGGCTGGATTTGGTAAATTTGGATGTGTGTGCGAAAAGTTTGAAGGAAGCCCATCAGAATTGAGCACCTCTGCGAGTTTAGACTGCACATCATTAGTAGGCACGGCAGGCTTTGTAGAGTCGACAGTTTGCGTTTCTAAAACAATTTGCGGTGTATCATACAAGTGGCCATTTTGATGGCTTCCTCTTCTCCCTTCAACGGTTGGAAAACTCCCCTTTCTTACATGGAGATGTTCACTTTCTGGATGGCTGCCCCGCCTCCCATCCGTTTCGGTACCTCTGGAATTACTTCCTCTTCTCCCTTCTTCTTTATGGAGCTGGTGGGGATCGGGAGTCACAGGTCGATGGAGTTGATGGGAGTGAGATTCACTATTCCTAACATCTATTACTGGAACGTGGGCCGGCACTTTTGCCAACCCTTTTGCTTCTTGCTCCTCGACTATCGTACCAATTGCATTTTCTGTAGCAGCGACTACCGGTGCAGTACTCTCCGCTTCGGTACCTCTCGCCTTATCATTATGTGCCCAACTAAATATTGTGGAATATTCGGCCAACAGCAGAGTGAAAAGACCTGCAGGGACACCCAATGTTGGTGAAAATACAATGGAAACGTTGCGGACCGTCATCTTGTTCTTATCGCTCTTTTGTACTACACGCAACAAATGGCCGAGCAATGACTTGATGCATGTATAGTTAGATGCAGGCAGTCGAGCAACTAGGCTTTTTACATGTTTAATTTTGCTATTTCTATCCGGTATTTCTATGGTTAAATTTGATTACCAGATATCTGGAAGAACTCCATTCTCAATTCTTGCGTAAACAACGGCTCTGACAATTCTCTAAAGAATAATTTCAATAGCCCCGCAACAGCATGGGGATCATAGTAAACATCGCCTTCCAGGAGCGGAACATCACCCTCTGAATATTAGTTTATGACCCACCTTCGTCAAATCGAGCCCGCAATTGGGATATCATCGCAGAAGAGCCAGATAATCGGTAAAGCCCTTCCTCGTCGTACGCTAACATTAATCGCTAGAAACCTTTCTTTGCATCAAGATATTCGATGCAGCGGAAGATGATTGCAGGCAATTCAATGCCATCTCTGATTTTGGAGATGTTGGTCGCCTCTTGCAGTGATACACCGAACACTGGACGCAAGGCTTTAGATTCAGAATTGTTTCTTTTTATCCATTCTTTGAAAATATTTCCTTTTCGCTTTCCAGGTTCAATTACTGTTTTTGCAGCAGAACCATAGTGCAATTCTTCCGCCAACGGAAGTGGGGGTTGTTGTTGCATACACCTGGTGTGGTCATCGATAAATCTAGTTACAGGCCGTGAATTTATGGAAGCAGGTTCCAATTTGATATTGGAGGTTGGAGAAATAGGCAGAGCCTGTGGTCTGGGTCTTGTACCTATTTTCTTTTCAATTGTATTTGACTTGACCACTGGACTATCATTTGAAGGAGAGCCAACTATTTCAACCCCCAAAGCGTTTTCCGATACAGGAACAGGTATTTTCACTTTTGAATCCACTGGAACAGTATGTGAAATATCGTCAGTGTTGGTGGAGTAAGCTTTCTCAACATCTACCTTCCTTGGTAATGATAGTTCATCTTTTTTGGTTGCACTTTGAATTTGTGGAGGTGCTGTTACAGTTCTTTTCAAAGATGCATTAAGAGAGGCACTAGATGGGGTTCGCCTAAGGTCGACATTTTCTGGAGGGACAGTTTTAGAAAACAAAAACGATGCATATGTATCGCTTGGCCGCAATTTAACAATTACTCCGCAAATACAGCGCAGCCAGTTATCTCTGTCTTGCAATGATTCTGCAAAGAAAACATGGCGGAAATCTATTTTCCCACTAGGCAGCCCGTCAGCATTCATTACATCAGACACTTCATTTTGAGTAAAAAAACTCTTTTTGTATTCCAACACCACCAATCCAGGTTTGTCGGTTTCAGAATCCTTCTTGGAATGGGTTGACGGGATGTATGGAGCAGCGAAAGCGTAACTTAAACCAAAGCTTCCCAATACCTCGCCCTGTTTCTAATTTAAAATACAAATTACACTATCCGAATAAAACATTGTGCCAGAAGAAGTATCCAAAGAAAAGAATCTCGATTTCCATCCTCCAAAGTAGTTCCCTTTCTTTGATAGATATCCAGCTTTTCTGAAAGATTCCTAATATTAACATTGGCTACCTTGACAAGTGGGGCTGGCACTTGGTTCGAAGATATAAAGTCCAAAAGCGCTGGGAAATCTCCAGCTGATTGAATAACAGCCATTAGCCAACCCTCCAGTAATGCTCCAGTATTTCGACCAATAGATGCTTGCGAAAACGTGTTTGCATCAGGAATGCCAACAAGCTGGGGAACTACAGCGGGGAACAAAGTCTTTACAGTTCCTTCCAAATTCAGAAACTCTTGTCTCGCCTTTTCTATGTGGAATTGAACATCCCCTTCCTGAACAATTTTGAAAACAAAAGTCAAAATTGGAGGTCCGTTCTGATTTTTTCTTTGGAAACTCTTTACAGCAAACACTTCTACTCCTCTCACAGTAGACAGGTGCTTTTCGGTAGGGTCTTGATTCATAAATGCGGGTTGTTCGTTGATGGATACATCGCTGGTGAAATTCGCATGGCTGGTTCGCAAATTTTGAAGCTGTTCAAATTGGTTTGGAGCCTGAAGCTTTTGATTTGTAGCAACTGGTGGAATATTATTTTGATTAAACGGCATTGTGGTATTTATCTGTGCATTTTGTTGGACAGCAGCAGGAACTTCCTTTTCAGTTACCGGGGTTGTCTCGGAAATAGGTTTGCTTGGGGAATCTGTTGGAATTGTAGAATATCCTTCAATTAACGACTCCTGTTCCAACACGGACAATGTCTTTAATTTATTAATTGACTCTTCTGGTTCCTGGAATAATTCAGAAATGATATTTGCCGCCCTTTCTTTCGTAGCTGGTGTAGCGGCACTATTCAAACTGCTATGTTCCTGCATGATTTCCGGATCGTTTGGAGGAGGGGCAATCATTGACTGGATATTCACGCTCAGGTTGATTTGGTTATACATTGGTATTTCATTTAAATCATATTCTAACTGAGTTGTATTGCCTGAATTCGCTTTGAGTTGCTGGATAATTTCTTTTTGTGTTGCAATAATATCCAGCAATTGCAGATTTTGATGACGAAGAGAGTCCCGCTCTTCAATCACACCTGCGAGATATTTCTTATCTGCCTCTTCTACTGTCATCCGCTCCATTTTCGAAGCCTTTGTTGCTTTATATTAGTGAAGGGTTCCAGCCACTTTTTGCGGTGGAGCCTTCTTCGCGGAGAAACGATTGATTTATGGAATAGAAATTAAAATTGTAAATTATATTTAAACAAGGTTATGGGATTATAATGTTTACTCGTCCAATTGGGTTTGTAACAGATATTGCAAAGATTCCACCTCATGTGCAGAATATTCGACATTGTAAAAATCTTCGTCATACGAGTCGTCGTACTGCAAGGAGCTATGTTTTGAATATTTATCGGTAACTGAGGATTTACCGCTCACTTGGCCTACACTCGTTTCTGATACCCGCAGCAAAGCAGGTTTCTCGGTTCGCAGCAGTTGAGCATCAAGAACATCATTTGCAGGGGAGATGGGATTTGGCGTAGGAGGTGAAATATCAACCGGTAATATGGCTAGAGAGCCAGATTTAGGTGTGGGCTGACTCTCTTCCTCCTCCAAAAGCTCGTCTTCATATTCCTCATCAAAGTCAGAATCATCCTCGTACTCGGAATCGGTTTTCTTTCCTTCCTCTTCCGACGTACTTCCTTCCTCCAGTCTATGTTGAGCTGCTATCTTGGTCCATGTGTCGAAATCAACAGAAGCAATATCTATATCAGTGAAAGAATGGTCCAGCAGCTGTGAAGCAGTAGGACGCTTTTCAGGATCGATTTGAAAGGTATCTTGGAGAAAACTCTTGGACTCTTCCGACAGATTTGTAGGAATTGGAGGTGCGTTGCCAGTTCCAAGCAGGTAAATAATATTTCCTCGTACTTGATGCCACGGAACATGTCCAGTAAGCATCTCCAGAACTAGACAGCCACAAGACCAGATATCAACCTTTGCAGAGTACCCTTTACCTCGGGCAGCTTCTGGAGCCATCCAATAGATGGACCCTTGCATGGATAGCCTGGTCATGCGATGATATGCAGAATATTCCAAGTAAATAAAAGATTACCATTCTTTTTAGAAATGCCAAAGTCGGATATCTTGACTACACCATCACCATTAACCAACACTGCAATTAAATATCACGTACCATTCGCACCCTTGATATCACGATGGATGATATCTTTGCCATGCAAGTATTCTAAACCGCACAAGATCTGAGCGGTAAAGCTTTTAGTAATGTCGACAGTAAATTTTCCATATTTTGTTAAACAAGACGATATTGATCCTCCGCCAACGTACTCCAAGAAAACATTGACACTGTCCTGTTTACTTTCAAACCCTAGAATAAAAGTAAATGTACCAATATATCGCACAATATTGTCGTGATGTAACTCGCTGAGCAGCTCGATTTCATGCTTCAGGGAATCTGCAGATTTTTTCTCTTGGAGATTATCCATCCCTAATAATACCTGTTTAACCGCCATGATCTCACCGGTATCAAGATCAAGTGCATGGAAAACTTTACCAAATGCCCCCTGCCCAATCAACTGGCCAGGTGTCCAGCGAATTCCGGCAGAAGCTCTCTTTGACTTCTTTTCAACCTGTGGCTGCTCTGCTTCTAGAATTAAAATGCAGCTACCATTTTGTGATTGAACGGTGTTGGTATTTTGTGAGCCAATGGTGTTTACATCCGAACCTATAGAGTCCAACGTGTTTTTATCCTCTTCTTGAATCTTTTGCAATTCAGCCATAGTGACAGACTTGTTAAGGTCCGACTGTTTAACCACTATTGCTTGTGGTCTGTGCGATAATTTAATATCACTCTGCCTCGACATTCTTCGTAGCATAAACGACGACTCCCTTTTTGACGAGCGCTTGTTCAACAAGTTTGCCTGTACAATATTTTTGATATCAATTGAGTTGTGGGAGCTGTTGCCCTCTTCTTTTGCAAGATTGATTCCTGGAAAGAATTTTTCCAGCTGATCGACAATCATTTCGTCTGGGGGTCTTTCTCCAAAGAATGCAATCAGATTCTTGTTCTTGCTGCTAGTAGTTGGTCTGGTAGGGTTGATGTGTTGATTAAACAATGAAGTAGATCTGGCAGGACCTTTGACTGATGCTTTGGTCTCTTTCTTGGTCTGTTTCTTCACTGGATCTCCTGAAGATGGGCTTTCGCCAAAGAATTTATGTAATTTTTGCAGTGATTTAGTTTCAACTTCCGGCTCGGTTTCTTGTTGTTTTGCAGTTTGTCGAAGGTGGATCTGGCTTCGTAATTCATTATCTGTTGCACATATCTTTAATAATTCCTTGTCGTCCAACAGAATCACTATTTTAGAAAATATTACGATTATCATCAATAAGCACGAATAAATCCCACTTGTTTTCGCTATTTTCAATGATGCCAAATTTCAGTAAAATCCTCTTCCTAATTGAGGATGCATCTTTCAATCCGGCAACTTTAATTACATGATGATTTTCCAGGCCATGGACTTTGACACATTTTTCTCTGACTCCTTTAAAGTCCATTATGTTTTTTTCCTAGGATTAGCTATTTTATACAGGTTGCAGTGGTAAAGATGTTATGGTCGATCCAGCCTCGCTACCATTAATCGACTGAGTCGGTGTGGGAATATTGAATCCTAGGATGGTGCTTGCTGCGGAATTAACAGTTGAAAATGTTGCTGAATTTGCATAAGTTGGTGTAGAGTGATTACTTGGGGTTGTAGAAATTCCAAATACACTTTGCATAGCTTCATTTAAATCCTGATGGTTGCTCTTTTTTTCCTTGGAGTCTTTCATTGAAGAGCTGCGCGGTAATATTTTCAGTTGGCTAACCCCTGTCCTTTGATTCCTAAATGCTTGCTGGTGAGAATCAATCTCTAGTTTTGTTGGGATATGTATTTCTCGAGAACCAGAATTCTCCCTCGATCTGTTGATGGTCGTAATTGGTCCAGGATCTTTCAGTAGCGGACTATCACGTACTGGTTTTGGTATAGCGATTGGGCTGTTTACATTTATTTTTCGTAACTGCTTTGGGGAATTTGAAAGGGATTCAGTTACATTATCTGCAGATTTCAGCGTATCATACTTTTTGATATCAATTGAATTTCTGTTTTCGTATTTCTTCAAATCAAATGAATTCCTGTTTTCTTTTTTGGTATCAGTTTCAATATCCCCGCTCAGCTGCTTTTGGTAGGAAGTTCGCTGGTATAAGCCTTTTGGGGTCGATGGTTTGTCCTTGTTAAATTGTCTTTTTATTGCCTGCAGTATTCTGGCCCTGTCTCCTACTATTATAACACCAATTTCTCTAAGTGTAGTGTAATTAAGGTCCAGCAATAAATCTCCAGTTATTTTGTGCTGTAAAAAGTTGTCCTTATAATCGTCGAATCCATTTTCCAATAACCATACTCCCACTCTCTCAGAGTCCCACAATTTGAAATTTGTCTCCTCTTTTTCTTCCTTCTCACTCATTTCGAGATTTTGAATGCGGCTGAAAATAGTTAAAAGTGAGCCTATTGAACTCTGCATAAAGCAGTAAAACTTTTTATTTGGTGAATTAACTACTGCAGGATTAATTCTTATTTCGCCGCCATATTTCCCGAACTGTTGGTAAGATTAGTTCCAGTTACGGCTTTCAAATATGAATCCGAATGTAAAGATAGATTATAGATTCTCTGAGTATTCCGAGTACATTATTCGCATGATTGTCGCGGTCTACACTTGCGGAGCTGTTTTCCATTTGGCGGCTTTTAGAGTCATAGTTGATTCAGAACGACAATATCCTCTGCGATATGTACTCATCTAGATCCAACAGACTTTCCAAATTGCTTTAGATAAAAGTCATTTCAGCTCCACATAATTAAGAACCACAAGATTGTATAGTGAGATTAATTTAGCCGTAAGGATTGGTAAAGGGCTGTGTGGTATATAATGATTTGAATGTCCGAAATATTTATTTTTAATCTCAATGGAAAAGTTGAACAAGTCGTTTGAAAATACTCTCGGGGGAATACAAAGAGATCTTCAGGATACAAAGTAGTTTAAATATTAACAAGATTCAACTTTGAAGAATTTAAGCAGCTTGCTTCCAACGAATTTCAAGCTCTGGTAAATAAATTTGATCTTCCAACCAAACTGGATCAAATGAACGGGCTGGAAGAAGGAAAAGTTCCTTTGGATCCTTTTCAGATCGCACTAGCGCATAGATATAAAATCAAGCAAGATGAACTGAATGTAAACAAGGAGCAGCTGGAAAAAGTATATTTTGTTGACGCAGGAAACATTGGCAAATGAAGATCAAAAGAAGAGGTTGGAGGAAAAGACTGAGGAGCTGAAGACTTTGATGGCTTCAATAGCTGAACTGAAAGGGAAGATTTTTTAATAATTATAATTTTTGAATCTGTCTGTTTCTTGGATATACTGTCTGAGATATACTGTCTGGGCAGAGTAGATCTGTCCGCAGACTCAATTGTATCCTAGCATGCAGCCATAGGATCCGCATGCTAATTTTACAGTGATTGTGCTGCCAGATCCAAGATTGCTTTGGCGTGATTCTATCAAATGCCATTTACAAATGCAAAACCACAAATGATCTAACACTTACACGAGGTCTGTGCATTTCTTAGAATGACCTAAACATCAGAGCAAATGGAAGGAAAAATAGATTGATCAATTTGGATATTCATAACCAGGGTACCAGACTAAATTGGAAAACTAACGGCAAAGGCTGAAAGTCTCCAAGCGCCTAATGGAAATTGCCGCTCAGCTAGGCTACAGCTATAAGCAAGCAGATGATCAATTCTCAGTTTAATTCTTGTAATACTTTGAGTATAGGTCTGACCACTATCCGAGTCAAAGCGCATTTTGAAACACCATTTTCTCTCGCCACGGGCTTCATCTTTTGGTATATCACTTCTAACAGACTCGTAGCCAATGAAAAGGGATTGGGGTTGCTTAATCAAAACTCGCTCTATATCTCCTTGTCTTGCTTTTGGGCTGGCGGGGCACCTTTTACCTTAGCACAATAAAGCTATCAACCAGCCCGCTGAAAAACGGACGTTGATTCCAAGCCACGCGGTTGTTTTACAAATTGCCAACCAAACAAATTTTTACAATTTAGAATGCGAGAAGAATTTCAATTACATCCCGAAGTGGTCGATTCAAGAGATAGTAACTCCCGGGTTAATATAGAAAAGCCAAAGTCAAAAAATAAGAAGAAAAAGTCAAAGAAAACGAAATCAGAAAAGGCTTTATCAGTTACATCATACTCTTCTGACGATGAACCTCTAATCCTTAGACATTCAAATTTGTCGGCAAAGTCATTAGCAACTGGAAAACCAAATCTGGGAATGTCCCATAAAAACTTGTCCCAGCCTATGGTTAACCATGTTTATATTCCACCAACTCATCCGGCCGGCTACTCGGCTGCGGGCTATTCAGCCAGTCAAGCCAAAGCACCCCAAGTCATTTTTAATCCGTATGGAGCAGAACCTCATGAAGAAAAAAAGAAAAAGAAGGATCCAAAAAAGAGATATTCAATCTCGTCCAAGAATTCATCGTCTCTATCCAAATCATCTAAATCAACAAACGAATCTACTACCAAAACACCAAAATCTCCCAGCGGAATCATAGATGCTAAATCCCTTGAAAAAATTAGGAGCAAATCCAAATTGAATGACGATTTTGATACAAGATCTGAACGTAAGTCAAGAAAATCTATGGCAGATGACTTTGACACTCGCTCAGAAAGAAAATCTAGAAAATCAATGGCTTTGGATGATTTCGATACGCGGTCTGTTAGCTCAAAAAAGTCTAAAAGAAAGGAAAAACCCGTCAGTGTCCGATCAAGCTCTATCCCTGCCCCTCCAACTTCCAGACTTGCCCCAACTGAAGAAGATGAAGATGTTCCATTATCTCAAAGAAAGAAGGACTTTAACAGGTTATCATCTAGATCTCAAGAGACTTTGGCAAGAACTAGCAGTCTGAAATTAGGCCGGCCCAGCGATTTGAACCTGTATGATCACAAACGCGAAAGCTCAAGCTCTGCTACATTTGTCGCAAGAGAAGAACCAGCTGAAAAAGAAAAGAAGAAGGGAATCTTTACCAGGTTGTTTAACTGCTTCAAGAGCTCTGACAATTTGAAAAAGAAACCGACAAAGGAAGACCTCTCCATTGTTAAAACACCTTCAAATACATCCTACCGTTCACTTGATCCACACCAAGATTTTAGAAGCAGACTTGATCCAAAAAGCTCCGCCGTCACATTGACAGATCGTGGTGCTACTTCAAAATATGAATTTGATTTACCCAAAATTAGCTCAACCAAACCATACCAACCAATCACCACCGCGAAACCCGAAGAACCGCTTGAATTCGGGCTGGAATTGGATGATATCATGTCAAAATACTTTGATTCTACCAAGGTAAGCAGACCTCAAAGAAAAAATACACAAACCAAAAAAGATAAACTGAATTATAGCGTCGACATTGATCCTGAACTGTTCGAATTTAGAGGATTCCTATAATTTGTGTGTTAATAGAATGTTTTTAAATTATTTTATTCAAAAGTTTCCCAGACTATTGGCGATGTGCCTGACTCCATTATTCCAATGGTCACCATTGATCCAAGGCTTAGGTCCGCTCTTTACATAATGAGGTCTACGTTCCTACGTTAAATCAAAATACTTGTTTTTGGTGGACTGAATCCAACATGGTGTTTTTCATTTGGCTGAATGCACCTCTGGCTATTTCATTGTTCTTTTGTAAATCCAGAGAGAATAAGTGGTATGTGGTTGCGACTGTAAGTGTACCGGCTATGAACATTGTTATTCCTCTCGACGACATTTGGCGATTGGAAAAACTATTTTCAGTCAAGTGATTTGATGTGCGTTCTCAATGGTAGTAACTGGCTCGGCTGCCAGAAAGCACTCTCATTATTAAAAGATGCTCAACTATCTCGTAACTCAAACCAGGTATCTGAGCCAAGAATGTAAAACCCCATCTACACTCTAAAATATATCAACATATTGTAGAGCTCTAAAGGAATTTAATTGATCTCCAATGCGGGAATCAAATACACATAACTGGTACATGTACCACTATAAGCATTGTTTAATAAGGTTAAATAGAACGTAGAACTAGATACCAATCAATCTGGCTCTACAGGCGATTTAAAACCTGTAAAGCGTCAGTTTCCAATTTGGCATCATGATTCAGGTGAAACACGGATAATAACATCATTCGCTTTAACGATTCAACGCGTAATTGAAAGAACATTTGCTGTGTTAGTAGCTCATATGGTGATGCTAGAATTAAAAAGAAATTACCATGTTAAAAAGTTTTTTTGTCGTCAACGGTGCAAGACCTCCATTGATTCTAAACGGTTGTAATCATTGCTGCAACACATTTGAAATCTTCTTTCGACTACGATTTCAAGTCGTGATAAAAGTTAGGAATTCTACTGGTATTTTTTTCTTTTTATTCCAAGCCACCTGTGAAAAATTTCCGATCGTTCAGTTTCGCCGCTGTCAATGTCATTCTGTGATCACGAGATTAAGGTTAACCTTTGATGAATTTGATCAGCGAGGTCTACAGTCAGTCTACTTCGGAGCTAATTGCGTCGTGTAAATTTACAAACCCAATGATGAATTCCTTCCTACGACTGGTCAGGAAGAATCCAGTTGCTGTATATAGCCATCTTACACAATTTAAGCTTTATCGCACAAAACAAGATCACTACGTTACCCTGATTATATTTGACTGGCTAATATACCTAGAGTTTTATTGGGACTTGTTGATCAAAGATCTGCATGGAGGCAGGAAGGAAAAGCACAGAGCACTAACTATCATCGAATACTGTCTCGGGCTCTCCATATCCAAGGATTACATTCCATTTTATTCGCAATTAAATCCTGGTTTCGAATACCAGCTCCTGGAACCACTGCATAAAATCATAAGCAACGATGGAGTGATTGATGGAAACATGCAGCATACCAAAATTACCTCGATTAGTTTAAATGTTTTGGCGTTGCTCATTAGAAAGAATCATTTACACGTGGAAATGTCAACAGTTTTAACAGCACTTGAACCTTACGCTGTCAATAATTATTCATTGATATTCATCCGCAGTGCAAAGAATTTACAATATGACGATAAACTTATGGATATTATTTTCAATGCCTTTGTCAAAAATCTGTCCATAGCCGAATTTGTAAATGAAATGCTGGAAATTAGTGATGTTTACAGTGTATTAAGTATGTGCGCGTTAATTGCAAACAGTAATACAGAGGAAATTGAATTTGTGCTGAATGTACACGGATTTATGGTGATTGCTTACATACTACGCGTATTGAACAACATGGCTGATCCAGTTGAAATCTATCTGGTCTCACACTTGGTTGTATTTCTATTAAGGAAAAGAAATACCTTGATTGACGGCCTGATAGCAATGATAGCGGAAAACAACAATTGTGGAATAATTCTTATGTGGTTGGCACTTGACTGTGAAAACATCTTCTCAAAGATTCATGGTTCTAGAAGAGAAGTTGCACACAAAATGGTAAAGGAAATTTCACTCGAGGCAAACCCAGCGTTAGTGTAATTAAAGTTAATTCTAGCGATAAACTGAGCTATCAACTGCTGTTCTTTGCCGATCAAGTGGACCTGCTGCCAATATTTCAGATTGCGCATCCAGACATATTGAATTTGCTGCTGGAAGCCGACACTCCTCAAATTGACTCTATTATTATTCTATTGCTGCTTCAAAAAGAAAAAATGCTGCACATGTTCAGGATGCTAGCGCTATTGTCCGATTCAGACCAATCTTTTGATGATAGCTATGAAGAAATGCAAGACTCTGATTGTAAACATCTGATTCTCGTGCAATCTTTTGCAGAAAACCATAGTAAAAGTCTTTCAGTGGAATATTTGTTTGAAATCCTGGATTACAGCTACAAGAATTCACACTCCTTTTATGTTTTGAAAGCATTCTGCTCTATCATGTCATTTGTTACTTGGAATCACTGGGAACACGTCTTGCCTACCATTATTAAGCATTTGACAGAACAGGAAAGGTAGGCCACTAATTAACGCAGTAGCATTACACTCGGGATTGATATAAAGAAATTGCTTTTTGAAAAACTACATTATCTGTTTATACTGCAGATAATGTCTTTTGAACATTACGAGACAGCTGCAAAAGAAAAGCCAGAGCTTGTCCGAGAGCTATTAAAAACTCTGTGTGTTCATATCAATGACTCTGCGGAATTCTTACAAGTCATTCAAGAGTCTTACAATGTGATATCAAGACTCCCGTTTGATTTTTTGACAGACGTTATCAACAAAGAGCCAATTGAACCATTGAGCCTCATTCTACAAGTGGTTGCAAGTAGACCACAATTCCTGCAAAAAGTAGATATTAAAAAGATACTGCATATGATCAAGAACGAATATAACGAAAAGTGCGTGTCTGTGCTGTCTGCCTGGATAATCCATCATATCGATAGTAACGAGGTATTTCTGTTGTTGGACAATGGGCTTCAAAGCAGCAATATCATTTACCGTCTAAGCATTTCAAATTGTATCAAGCGACTCTGCGATATAGGATATGAATCAAAGATGAAAACCAATTTAAAATACTACCGTATTTACAAAGATAATTAACTATATATTTAATATCTTGATTTTTCACTGCTTTTGCTTTTTATATTTTCAATCACCAGCGATTTGGCATTGTAATAGCTGAGTTCCAAGAACGCATACAATTCCAAAGAGTAAGTCAGAGAGTCCATAAAGAACCCGTTGTGGGAAATCCAATTATCATCAAACGCAATCCATACTGCAAAGATTGCATTGATGACATTGAAACATAGGATGAGGCACAGACGAAGGACTTCCTTGTACAAAACATCATTTTGTCTGTTCAAACTGGAAAAGTCAAAATCTAGCAAAAATGCCAGGAATGATCCAGTACCAACTGCAGTAAAAATGGCTTCAAACGACAGTGCAAACGCCATGATTAGCGCAATTTTAGGGTAAAGCGGATCTGCAGTTGGGTTGTTGTATTCGCCAGAGATGAATCTTGAAGAAGTGTACATTCCAACAGCATTCCCCATTCCTTTGCCAACAATCGTAAAGAATCCCATAACATACATCAAATACGTGAATGGTGAATTTCCAAAGAACAGCCTGACTCTAATTACAACTAAACTGGTGATACAAATGGTGGTCAGCAAGTTGAGTAAATAATTGTAGAAAAACAATTTCCCAAGAAAATCTGGTCCTTCCAGGTACGGGCTGGATATATAATCAATTGTGAGCACTTGTAATCCCAAGAAACCTGATAACGATAGAAATGCGAATAGTCCTAGTACCCATAGAACCGTTTTTCTGGCTACGGATGCTTTTGCAATTAGAATATACGCAGCTGACGCTAAATTGTGAAGACCCATGCCCAGCATGACTCCGGAAGTGGACAAATACGAATTATATTCTCTAGTCATTTTTGTTAGTTTTCCTTTCTGTGACTATTTAAATCGTTTATTTCGGGCTCCCTGTTTTTGCGTGGTAACACAAATTGCACGATTATCTTTTCAGGCGTAGTAGCTGGGGCAGTAGGACAAGCCGGGTTACGTAGACATTTTCGAATTGATTGCGGCGGAATATGGTTCCGCCCAAACACCTTTCCTCTATTGAATTGCGAGTTTGAGCGTTTGTTCACAATTACGTTTCAGATTCGAAACGGGGCCCGAGCCGCAGATCAAGGAGTTTATCCACAAGGCCGCAAGTGTATGGCACACGATAGCAATTAAAATCCATGTACTTTATTTTAACAATGATATGTACTTAGCGTTTGCTTTCTGTATGTGATCTAGACTTTTCCGTAGAAGTCTTGTGGGTTTCCAAAATAAGCTTCTTTGCGGAAATGTAGCTTAGTTCGATGAATGCGTACAGCTCCAGCGTGTAAGTTAGCGAGTCCATAAAGAAGCCGTTGTGAGAAATCCAGTTGTCATCGAACGCAACCCAAACCGCAAACGACGCATTGATAAAGTTCAGAAAGATTACCAGGAACAGTTTTCCTGTTTCTTTCTTTAGAACTTTGTTTTGCATAGTGAACAGCCCTTCTGCTAGCTTGAAATCAGTCAAGTAAGAGAGGAACGACAATGTTCCTATGGCTGTAAACAGTGCTTCAAAGAGCAGCGCAAATGTCATTACCAGGGCTATTTTGGGATACAGGGGATCTTCTACAGGGCTATTGTAAATGAGCTGGATGTACTGGACCGACACTACCACTCCGATCCCATTACCTGCACCTTTACCAAGAATTGTCAAAAAGCCCATAAAATACATGATATACGAGAACGTTGAAGCACCGTAAAACAGCCGAATCCTAATTACAATCAAGGCAGTAACAAATATGGTAGTAAGAAAGTTGAAGCAGTAGTTGAGCAAAAAGATCATGCCCAAAAAGCTGTTGCCTGTCATATATGGAGACGAAATGTAATCGATGGCAATAATTTGCAAAACCACGAAACCAGTTAGCGATAACCACGCCAAGATTGCAACATTCCATAGACCAGTTTTATATGCGAGTTTAGCTTTGACAATCAAGATGAAAGCAGCAGAAGCAAGATTGTGGAGGGCCATTCCAAGCATTACCCCACTGCTGGTCAAATATCCATTAAAATCTCTCATTGTCCAACGCATCTAATCGTGGGCTATTTAAGATGTGCTGGTTAGAGGCTTTATTGGTGGCAACATCTTCAGCGTGAACCCAAAGGCCGTAATTTGCCAATATTTGGGGGTTTGCTCGTTGGAAACCCCCAAAGTCGAAACTAATTGATATAGCTGTCTCTAAAAAGTGCAATCCACCCAAAATATATCTTGAAATAATTTTTTTCATTCTGATATCACTTTTTTCGTTTGTGACGATCCGAGCCATTCGTAACGGTAAGTCTAGTGCTCCAGACGCCTCCTTTTTGCAGATTCCCCGCATCTTGAAACTATCAAGTCTTTGTTACAGCGATATCAACATCTTATGGATTTTTAGCGAGTGCTATCATATCTCGCAGCTTGAAACAGTTTGTACAACGCGCGAATTATTTTGCGATTCTGTCACTATTTCCAATTTTGGTTTACTGAAAAGCCTGCAAGTGAACAAATGAAAAATCAAAGGGATTCGAATTATCTTTGATGACATAGTGTGTGGTCATTATTGAACAATAATCACTCACATCGAGTAATCTTGCATGACTGAATAAATCTTGAATGCGGATGCTGTCTGGCTTAAAAGACATCTTGCTCTAGTTCAATGGCCATGCGTCTACAATACGACAAGCGAATCAGATGGTGCCTTATACATCAGAAGGTCAGTTGAAAAAATTCCAATCAAAATGGCAAAGAGAAAAGCTGAAGTAGAGGAAGAGACAGAAAACAAGCAGCAAAGAACTACCGATATCGCAATCACTGATACTACATTTGAATTCCTAACTGATCTCGAGAAGAACAATGATAAAGGATGGATGACTGAAAACAAAAAGACTTACAACAAGGTCAAGGATAATTTCATCAAATTTACTCAATACCAACTAACCGATCTACAAATTAGCGATAGTTCATTGTCGATGCTGGATGCAAAAGACTGCATCTTCCGAATTAACAGGGATGTGCGCTTCTCAGCAGTTAAGGCACCATACAAGAACCACTTTGCAGCTGCATTTGCGCAAGGCGGCAAGAAATCCGGCAGAGCCAGCTATTACTTGCATATTGAACCGAATGGTAAATCAATGATTGGTGCTGGAATGTATCTTCCCCCTCCAACCATCCTTGACAAGATTAGAAAAGCCATTGCAAAAGACTCTCAATTACTGAAGGAATCTCTGGTTACAGAAGGATTTCAAAAGAGTTTTAATGTAGAAAATGGATTGGATCTTCTGTTGCAGACCGACGACAAATTGAAAACGGTTCCAAAAGGATATCCAAAAGATCATGCAGATATCGAATTGCTCCGTCTAAAATCGTTTGCAGTTGGCCGCACATTTACTGACGAAGAAGTATTAAAACCAGAGTTCAAAGATTCTGCTGCTAAAATATTCCAATCAGTTATCCCATTGGTGCAAGTCTTGAATTCATACTTGGAGTAATAAAACTATTTTAATCTTGAGTTTATTGAACAATGATGGTTAGTAATAGTAGCCCGATATTGTAAACTGCTTCAGCTCCTGCGTTTTTGGTGGGAAAAGCTACACTTCCACCTGCGCCAGTATTTGTGGGAACAGCGCCTGGTTGAGCAGATACAGTAGTGGAATTGCTGTTAGTAGGGACACTTCTGGCAGTTGCACTTGCAGTAACCGTTTGCGACAAAGTTTGCGAAATGGAGATACTTGGAGGAGGAACGCACTGTCCATTCACACAAACGAACCCAACAACACAGTCAGTTCGGCAAATTGGACTTCCAACTGTTCCATTGCTTGATCCTGTCGCTCCCAACATATTCATTATGGAAAAGTTCAGCCTCCATAATTAGTGAATTGGCGGTTCGCATGCAATATGGAAAAAGACATTTAGGGTGTTCTCAACTACGGAAGCTTTATGGTGGATGCTTGCGTTGGAAAGTATAGCGAATAATGAATTAAAATATTTATTTTCAAAGACCACGCTTGACAACGACTTCACTATCAGCCAATGTACGCGTAGATTCTTGGTCAGACATCATGTAGGAAATATCATCCCACGGATGTCTGTATAATCCTTGCTTGAGGCGCTTTTGATCCAAGAAGTGGCCAATGAAACCAATGGAACGTCCAAGGACAAACAGCCCGTTAAAGGTACCAATTTGGATATATTCCTCAACTTCGGCTGCAGAGAAGGCACCGCAAGTTCTGAGTAAATCAACCAAAGCACAACCAACCACGCCATCAACGTTCAAAATGAGGTTATCCTTCTTTGCGGTGGTGATCTTTTCAACCTCTAAAGCATAATTGACAATTTCGGATCGGGGAAAGTTGGCCTTTACGAATTCTTTCACCATAGTTACACGCAAATCCGGGTTAGTTCTTGACTTGATCTTGTGTCCAATACCAAGGATAAGTTGGTGACTCTTTCTCATCGAGTTGACGTATTCTGCAGGACTGAGACCCTTGTCATATGCAGCAGTGAAGGATTGGGCAGCACCATCTAATGCGCCTCCAAATCTGTCACCAATTGTCAGCAAACCCGATACAAGGGAAGAGATCAAGTCTTTGCCAGCGCGAGCTATTGTTAAATTAAATATCACCTGTGACAATAGTGTTGTGTGCACCAGAAACGGCTGGACCGTGATCAGCAGTGAGCATCAACACCATTTCAATGAACTTTGTTGCCCAGTGTGGCAAACGGCGTTTGAACCAGAGGAGTGACAATACACCACCAACACCGATATCTTCCCTGAAAACTTCTGAAATAGCCATTCCCGAATAGAACAGTTCTTGACCACGGTCATCACAAATGGTGGAAATGAAGGAAGCTGGCTTACGGATTAATCCTAATTCCTGTGCCCAAGCATAATCGATAGGAATCTTTGGCACTTCAGGTTCCTTGATTGGTACGAGAGTCCCGTTGTCAACAAGTTCTTGATAGACTTTGGTCAAGATAATTGGTAAATCTTCAAAGGTTTCAGGTACATGGACTCCAGCTGATCTTAAAGCATTGTTCTTGGCATTCGCAGTTTCTCTGTCAGAGTTTGCAAATGATCCAGCATGTCCGAATTGAACGTCGGTTGTGAACATGGTTGCACAAGTACCAATACACCATGCTACAACAGGCTTAGTGATCTTTCCTGCTTTAACAGCTTCAGCAATCAAATATTCTTCATCGCCACCAACTTCTCCTAAAAGGACCATCATCTTTGCTTTATCGTCGGCTTCGTATCGCAACATATGGTCAATGAAAGTTGATCCTGGATATCTGTCACCGCCAATCGCAACACCTTCATATACACCATCAGTTGCTCTGGAAATGATATTGTTCAACTCGTTGGACATACCACCAGATTTGGACACATACGCAACAGAGCCGGCACGGTACAGTTTAGAAGACACGATATTATCCATCATACCACCAGTGTTACCAATCTTGAAGCATCCGGGTTTAATACCACCAACAGTGGCTGGCCCAATAATCAATATATTGTTTTCCTTTGCTTTCCACAAGAGTTCTCTGGCTCTCTTTTCGGGAACACCTTCTGCGATAATTGCGATAGTGTTGATTTGCGGATATTTCATCAAATCCAAAGTTGATTCATAAACACTATTGTTAAAGAAACGTACCTTCTGAAAGAGGCAAAGTTGATACAAACAGTTACTTCTGGGAACTTTTCGCAAGCTTCAGCGACAGATGTATATACCGGCAAAAGGGTTTCTTTGGTGCCCCAGTAGAAGGTTTGTACATGATGTCCGCCGAATGGATAAATCATGCATGCAACAGATGGTTGAGATCGCTTGCACATAAAGTCAAAGTCCAACATTCCTTGAACGGCCTTTGGCTGCATACCATAAATAAATGCTCTAGTGGTTCCATCAAACGGAGGCTTGAGTCCAGAATTTGGGTTTGCGGTTTTTTCTTGGGACTTTGGTCCAGTTGGTGCTGGTTTGGATGCCTTTGCTGCAGGGGTAGCAGTAGCAGTTTGAGGTGGATGGGCAATATCCATCAACGAGCTTCCACTGCTTAATCCGTTAGCAGAGGATGTAAGCCCTTTAGCATCGCCGTATAGTGCAAGTGGAACAATCCCAGTAACATGCATTTCAGGGCCGTATACATTGATTTCTACTCCTAAGGTTTCACCCAGATTTCTCATCAAACTTAGCCCTTCTTGGTAGTTAGGTCCGGCACGTCTGACGAAAATACGAACTTTGTGGGCTTGCAATCGCTGTTTGTATTCTTTCATTGATCTGATGATTCCTTTGAAAGTTGCGGCAACGTTAGTAAAGTTGGCAATACCACCACCGATAAACAAAAACTTTCCTTCTGGATGTGGATCGCCTCTAGTCATCAAATCCAAAATGGTTTTAGAATATTCATAGGTTTGTGTTTCGGAAGGAGCACCAGAATATTCACCATAGTTGGCCAACTCGTGGGTATATCCATGTGCAGCAATGGCATCTGAATAAACAACAGAGGCACCCCCACCAGCGACCATGGTCCAGATACGGCCGTTTGGATTAAGCACTGTAAGTTTCAAAGATGCACCCGTCTTGGCATCTAATTCAGCAATATAGGCTTCTTCTTTGGTAAGCTGTCTTCCAAATGGTGCTGGGAATTCCATCACAGGCCCGACAGCTGAAGTAACTTTGGGATAGCCTAGTTTTCTTCCTTCGGACCATAATTGGCCACATTCAAATTCTGCAGTTTGATCTAGTTTCGCAGCAAGATCCAAATAGAATACTTTATGAACAGCACCATCTTCGAGAACCACCAAAGGATTGATTTCCAAATAGGTAAAGTTTAATTTAGCATATACACTGTGCAAGCTGGTGATGAAAGCAACCAGAACGTCTTGTTTTTTTGCAGGCACCTTGTTCAACAAAGCTGATCGAATTTTATCTGCGGTAGGGAACGGCTGGTTGACTTGGACCATCAGTTTGGACGCTTTAGCATCTACATCGCCAACATCTACACCACCTTCATGGGTAAAGTAGATGAGATCTCCTTCTCTGACAGACTGGATACACACGTAAAATTCGGAATCTTGCGGATGAGGGCAGAAAGACTCAACAATAAAAGTATCCAAATATCCAGAGGTTTTTTCAATCTAAATTAGAATTAATTACCTTGATGATGCTGCCGGCTCTAGCTGATATCCACTTCTTTACATCATCCCATGAGAGATTTATTCCCAGCAAGCCGTTCTTTCCTCTTCGCTTAATCAATTGATCGGGTTTGCAGACCAATTTGGTAGTCTGCAGCCAGGGGTGTTGAGCTTCAACTTCGTTCAACACATATTTAACGTGGTCGTCGAACGCCTTTTTGGATTGTTCAAGGACTGCTAAATCAAAAGCTACGGTAGCCAAGTGTGCAGGAGGTAAATTTTCAGCAAAGGAAGGATCTTTGCCGATAAAGTGATTCAATAGGTGTTTACCATCGAATTCTCTGATAGCTTTTGCAGACATTTTTTAATTTTTTCGTTGGAGATGAATATTTATACAAGTAACGTGGCACAGCTGTAATCTAAACGGATTGGGAAAACCATTTTCATTGGCTGGCACTGCATTAAATTAGCACCAAATGAACGAGCGGAAATTACTTTGTCGGATTGACTGGCCGACTAGGATTCCGAGGCATTAAAGATAAGCTAGTATCGACATTCTTTACATTGAACCGCAACATGTGAATGTATAAATTAAGAAAAATAACAATAACGATTTTTATCTGGTCGCGTATATTATTGCCGCTGGTTAACCGCCATGCAGAGTAGAAATAAATACAATCGTGTCTCCTTCCTGCAGTTGGTATTCAAGCTCGCCTTCCAATTCCCAGTCGGAATCATTAATCAATACCAAAATTCCTGGCCGTCTATGGTTAACAATAGAATACACAGTTTCTCCCTGAGTAAACAATTCTGGTCTTTCGCTCAGCAAGTTGTCCCGAGTCCATCCAATAAGATCCCTTAAATTCACAATTTCTCCCGGTGCATCTATTTTTATTTGTTTCTTGTTGTCAAAGAGTAGTTCCAGTCCTCCGCTGAATTCCAGAGTTATCTTCATTATTTTTTTTGAATGTGGGAAAAAAGAACAAATGGTGAGTGGGGATTACATTTGATTGCCTCAGCCGAAATCCAGCCTGGTATTCGAGTATTTGATTGCAGGACAAGTTATCATTCAAGAAAATGCAGTTGCCAGTGTGGTAGACGACCAAAATCAATCTTTACAATGTGCAAATTGTTTTCAAGAAAATGCTGGACTCAAATGCTCCGCATGTTCAGTAAATCATTATTGGTAAATATTTCGTTAATCAGTAATATATCTTGCCAACGAAAAGACTGGAAAATTCACAAATTGGAATGCAAAGGCTTCAAGAAAGCTAAACCAAACAAACCAAATACCACTTTGAGAATCATCTGCAGAATCTTATACCAGGCATATTTGCAACCGCAGATTATCGAAGGATTAGGGCAGGATTTAGATCGAACGCAATTGAATGGATTTGGATCTTTATTGACACATAAATCTGATTATTCCCAAGATAAATTAATTAGCTTTGGCGAAATGCTATCGGGATTAAAGTATGTTGTAGATGAGGAGCACCTACTACCAGCCAGCACATTAATGGACATCATCTGCGCTTACTCGTGCAACTGCATGGCGATTTGCACGGATGAATTGGTTAATATTGGTGTTGGTGTTTACCCTTTACTTGCTTCCGCAAATCATTCTTGTAGCCCAAATGCGTTTGTAGTATTTAACGGATCTACTGGGAAACTGATTTCATCTAGACCAATTAGGAAAGGGGAGCAAGTAATTCAATATTTTATGCAGATATTCATTAGCTACGTAGAGTCGTTTACTAGCAGGGCAACGAGGAAATCTCTGCTAAAGAACACTTACTTTTTTGAGTGCGGTTGTTCATTCTGTTCAAACTCGGATCCATTTGACTGTGTGAACTGTAAGTGCGGCTATAGAGCTTCAAACAAGTCAAAATGCGCCAACTGCAACAAAGTTAATGACATCCACTGCTTGGTAACAGAAGACGCGATTGTCAACACCTATGCAATGGAAAAGCTGTGCTGCCTTGCAAAAGAAAAACTCGCTGCCACCAACCACGAAATGTTTGTCATTAGGAGGAGTTATATAGATCAGTTATTAAAAGATCAATGCTGGGACAAGTGCTTTAAGGTTGCAATAGAGATGGCTGATGCGCTGGTAGAAATTTACGGCGAGTGCTGTCCCCTGGTATCTATATATTACTATTACGTCTTTAAAACTGCCCAGCATGTCAATACAGCTGAAGCCAGGGAAGTTGCGCGTAATTATGGACACAAAACCTGCGCGAACCTGAAATTGACTCATGGAGGTTTCATTTATGAGCGCGCTGCACAAGAATACAGAATGTATCTTGCTGACCTGAATGTGTTTGGCAATTAAATTTTTATTTCAATTGTATAATTTCTCATTGTTACACTTTACAGGGATTTTGACAGCGCACCAATGTCTAGAAAGCAAGAGCCCAAAAAAACCTTGTATATTCTCAGTCCAGATAAGGACAAAGAGCCTGCAAAACCAAAACATAAATCAGCCATTTCCGTTATTACCAAGATTGAAAAGATTGACTCACCACGAATGACAAATTCATATGCACCTACATTTGATTCAATAACTCCAAAGGGTTCATTTAAAATAATAAACCATGACATTGGAGACGATAAGGCAAGGAAATACAAATTTGTATCGCAGACAACATTGGCTACACCGCTCAACGCAACCCCAGATGTTACACCGTGGGCATTTATGGAAGAAGCATCTGCGGACTTGCTCGATATACCAAAAGTTGTGTGTGAAAAGCCCAATGGAACGGCTCTGAATACCACTCACGCAAAAAGCAATTCGTCAGTGAAGACTGCTCAAGAAACCAACATAAAAACCGCAACTACGATAACCAAAGGGAAGGGTCCAGAGATTACAGCCGCAACAGAAGTCAGTCCTACGCGGAGTACAATAATCCGACCCAAAACTCCAGAATCAATTCTGTACAGGACCGAAAGCCAATTTGCTGACGTCCAACGACCTCAGTCCTACATATCTCCGAAAGAATCTACAGGCATAGTCACTCCAAAATCACCAGAGAGCGTTAATTCTGATAAATCACTGAAAAAGCTGAAATCGTTTTCCAGAGATTCGTTGGACTTGCTAGCCTCATCGCCAAAATCAGCTATATCTAGATCAGCAACTAAATACTCTGCTGATATCACACCTTGGGATTTTACAGAGCTGCCTCATTCTCCAAAGAATACAGATGAAGCCGTCGTTCCATGGGAATACCAAGGACGTCCAAGTTTACCGCAACTACCGACAAGCAAATCCAATTCCAAATTATGCAACAATTTTATGAGTTGGGATCCAGAACAATCAGAAGAAATCAAGCCAGCCAGAGTTGATTCTAAAAAGCAGCTGAAAAAATCAAACACTCTAAGGGTTTCAACAACGATTAATAAGCCAGAGGATAACTCTACTTCACCAAAAACACCCTTTCAAACCCTGTTCAAAAGCTCAAAAGGATCAGTTAGTGGTGGAGGACCAATGGCCAATAATACCCCAGCCAAATCTCCTGCTCGCTTGTTTTCAGTGAAAAATACATCAAGTAGTCCAGATGATTCGAAATCACCACCAAACGGCCAAAAGTCTGATCCAGAGAGTCCAGGCGTATTACTAAAAGACCAATCCGGCCAACAAATAACTCCTGATACATCTCGAAGAAATTCTAGGACATCGGTCAGCGAAATAAAAAGAACTCCTACGTTCTTTAAAGGGTTTGGAGCTTCTCCGGCTTCAAAGGTTGTTGTTTGATTAATTTTAGGAAGAAAAGGATGTTATGGTTGTTGATGCAGTAAAGAACAAATGTGTTCGGGTGTACGATATGAATGATACCTCTTATGTGATTGATGTAAATGTACCAAATCAAGAACCAGGCTTGATCAGAGAAAAAATTTATGGAAGGTTTGGGATCAAGTATGACGAAAAGAGCCAAAACGAATACGAGCTCTATATAAGAGCGCAATCCTTCAGCTCAAATAGATGTATTTTGTGTTAATCATAGTTATTCGAGATACCAGCATAGATGACTTGACACTCGCAGAAATTTGTTCGAGTCCTGATCACCCGTATCGCGCTCATATTGTAATAGATAAAAAGCGGCACCCGAAAGTGAAAGCTCAACCGGTTGCCAGAGTAAGAGCGAAAACCCGCAAATTGCTCAAAGATCTTGGAGGACTGGGGGATAGCGTTGTTATGTTGGCGGATGATGTGAAGGTGGACGAGACTCCTGAAGTTCGGATGAAAGGGAAGCTTAAAGACTTTTTTGGCGAAACTGTCCCAGAAAAACCGGAAAAGAAATCAAAGAAATTAACCGACACGCTGATATTTGATTCCATTTTGAATGATTCTTTAGAACACAGCATGGACGAAAGCGTCGAAGATGAATTAGAGGAAAAAACCAAGTCAAAGAATACCGAGAAACTGAAGGATTTCTTTGGAGAATCGGTGCCTACAAACTCCAACAAAAAATTGAAAAGCTTCTTTGGTGAAAATGACATTGGTGCCAGTAAAGTTAAAACCGGCAAGAAGGCGAAATCGAAAAGGAAATCGTCTGTGACCTCAGAACATAAAAAATGGATGCCATTGGAAAAACCTGCTGGTGTGCCAACAAGTCCAGTCAATGCAGTTAATGGCGGTATACAGCCAAATAGAAAACTGGAGGCCTTCTTTGGTGATAGACCGCCCCAAGAATTAATTGCTCAAAACTTGGAAGCTTTCTTCCCTGGATTAAATGAAATTAAGCAGGAAGGGCCGAATTTCCAAGATGCACTTATGGAATCAATGGTCACAACAAAGAACAAAAGACACAAGTCTCAATTATTGCAGAAAAAGATTATTCAAGACAAATTCCAATCCAGGTTTGAATTGCATTCTGAAGAGTCTGAAGGCGCTTCGACCTCGCTGGAAGAACTAAAAAGCGGTGCTTCACTCAACAAAGATACTGGCGATGGCAAGCGAAAGCGTCCGTTGCCAATACTTTTTGGAAAGGACGAAGAAATGAATTTCGCAAGTATCGATTATGAAGATTCCGTACTAAAATCCTACCTTGGAGATGTTGATGAAGACTCTGCCAAACCGCCTGCAACAATCCCGGAAATCACTGTGGAATTGCAAAAAGAAAAATCGACGCTAGAGCTTCAAGAAGAGCAAATCGGTCTGGCACCTCCCCTGGAACATAGCGAATCAATGATGGAGTTTATAGAAACATTCACAGTAAGTCCAGATACCCCTAGAAAATTAAATTGGATACAAGGCCCGCTAATCGGCATGGGTTCATTCGGAAAAGTATTTTACGGGGCTAATTGCCAAACCCATGAAATTATGGCTGTAAAACAAGTGAACATTAAAACAAGATCAGTGGACAGTAAAACGAGGAAAAAAATGCTGGAAGCACTACATTTGGAGATTTCACTGTTGAAGGATTTAGAGCACGAAAACATTGTGAGATATATTGGTACAAATGAATTTAAATTAGGTTTCTATACCGACGGCGATGTAATCAATGTATTTTTGGAGTATGTCTCTGGTGGGTCAATTTCGTCTGCATTGGCTCTGATGGGACCATTTAATGAAGAATTGGTAAAGAGACTGGTAAACCAAATATTGTGTGGTTTAAAATATCTGCATGAAAACGGAATTATACATCGAGATATTAAGGGTGGAAATATTTTGATTGATGAAGATGGATGGGTGAAAATATCTGACTTTGGCATATCAAAAAGAAGCAGTAAAATATCACTAATGTAGAATATGAACTCGCATACAAACATAATTCCGTAATGTCTATTCAAGGGACAGTGTATTGGATGGCGCCTGAAGTAATTAAAGGCAAAGGGTATTCTGCAAAAGTTGACATCTGGAGTTTAGGGTGTGTCGTATTAGAAATGATAACATCAACCCACCCATGGAAAAACCTGGATGAAATCCAAACTTTATGGAGGCTAGGAAGGTTTGATAAGCCCCCTTTACCAACCGATATTTCCCAGGATGCGTCAGAATTCCTCAAATGCACATTTGCTACCAACCCCGAAGACAGACCAACTGCACTAGAGCTGGAAGATCACCCATTTTGCATTTTTGATGTTGAAAACTTTGATTTCAGGGCTTACAAAGAAGCTGCAATTCTTAGAAAGAAACAGTTGGACGAAGAAGATGACGACGACGATGATGAAGAAGATGAAGATGAGGAAGAGGAAGAGGAGGAAGAGGAAGAAGAGGAGGAAGAGGAAGAGGAGGAAGAGGAAGAGGAAATTTATGAAAACGAAGAGCGCGAGGAACAGGACGAGCATCCAGAAAACCTCCCAGATCAAGATACAAGCGAGTCTGTTTCCACGAACAGCGACCGAGATGATATATCCAGAACTTCTATTTTAACCCCGACTCCATTTTCTACAATTCCTGAAGTTGCTGAACTGTCTTCAGCTGAACATTTGAAGGCTTCAGAGAATTCAAAATCGTCAAAAAGCGAGAGTAGCTCAACGAGTTGCATAAATACTCAACTGCATCCAGATACTGAAAATTATCCACCCAAAGAGGAGGTGCTGGTGCAAGCAATTGACGAGTAACCTTTATATAGTAAATATAATTAGATAGCTAATGTATTTTTATTTTGTTTACTGTTGGGCTGGGAAATGAAACATGGTCCCTGTCAAACTTTCTGTTCCCAATGGGCCCACCAAATAAATACAATGAAAAATCTTGCTGAACAAGATGTCGTTGACAGATCTTCTTCAACAAATGAATGTGTTAGATATTGATGATGAAATATCGCCATGGAATACAGAAACAATTACAGCACCACCAAGAGCATTGACGTTTAATCCAGCTAGCTGGACAAATGTAGACGTAAACCGAATTCCGAGAACAGTTGCGAGGATAAATGAAAGTATACCAGCTAACGAAGCGCCAGCACCACGCACGGAAGATCCGTTAGCTCAGCGTGCGCACCACGAGTCGGTTCAACAAGAATTGGTCCAACAATTACGAGAGCTAGAACAGGCACACGAAGAATTGGATATGGCTAGAAACGAGTTAATGCAAGCGTTGAGCGAGTGGGACGAAATTGTAAATCAAAACGATTCTTTAGTTGTCCCACATGTCCAAGAAGCAAACGGAGTGTTGGAGAGATCAAGACGCATGCTTGAAAATGCCCACCGAGTGCAATATCGGACGATCCCGATAACAGTATTGAACACGCAATCTTTTTTACAAGAAGCATCAGACTCTGAAAGTGAAGATTACGAAAATGAGCCTCCGATACATTATATTGGAATAGGAGTAGGCAGTCCTAGTAGCCATTATTATGGGTTAGGTATCAATATTCATAGTTCCCGCTACCCTCAAAGTTCGGCGTTTCCAAACGACGAAATCTGGAAGGAAATTGAAAGCGAGTTAGAACATTTATTCTTGGATGCTAATGGAGATTTTTGTAGTGGGATTGACGATTGTTTGAGCAGAGCAGTAGGTTGGGCCACGGAACCCCTGCAATGCTCTCCAGCAGATCTTGGCCTAGATGCCAATGGAGAGCAACTTTACATCGTGGCTGACGAAGATCCGATCGATAGATAATCCAATATATACTTTTTCCATTTTTTGAAAGTCGCTCGCCAATTTTTCACCAAAGAAATGCCTGATATTGTGCTTTGGAGTCCAAAGGATGTCAATTCGACTGCCATGTACAAATTTATGCAATTTGTCAACAAAAAGCACCATTTGAAGCTCTGTATGGGAATACTAATTGCTAGCATCCTACCCAGAACTTTACAAATACTCGACCAGCTACATCTCCGCATTCTGGGCTGATATCTGGGAATTCTGTGGAGTGATTAGTTCCAAACCGTATACAAAGGTAATTCCGGATTTATTCAGGTTGTTGATGAATCAGTTCCGATCTATGAAATTCCAAAGTGGTTCCATGGAGCTAGAATGAATTATGCTGAAAATCTATTAAAGAGAACGGACGACGAAATTGCAATTATAGCAACCAGTTATATATTTTTAACAGCAGATGAAACAGACAAACTAGTGCAGTTGACATTTAAGCAGCTGCGCTCTTCAGTTATGAAGTGTGCGAATGCATTAAGGAAAGCAGGAATTAAGGTTGGGGACAGGATTGCTGGATTCGTCCCAAATTGCGCAGAAGCTGTTGTTTTCATGCTTGCAACCACTGCTGTCGGGGCAATCTGGACATCTGCCTCACCAGATTTTGGAGAAAAGGTGATATTCAATTGATTTAGGCTGTTTTGGATAGATTCAAGCAGATCGAACCACGCATTTTGCTCTCAGTAGAGTCTGTTAAATATGGAGGGAAAATTCACGATATTTTTGCGAAATTAGGGCCAATTATTGCTGGATTACCAACCGTCGAAAAAGTTGTCATTATATCAAATATTACCAGACCAAATCTTGGTAGAATTCCAAAGAGCGTGCTGTTTGATGATTTTGTAGCCTCTGGAGATGATGTAGTTTGCTTTGAACAAGTCCCATTTGAACAGCCAGCAGTTATATTGTACAGTTCGGGAACAACTGGAGTTCCTAAATGCATTGTGCACTGCCAGGGCGGAATGCTTGTGCAACACATGAAAGAGCATATAATACACGGATCAATGAAGCCGGGAGATCGATATTTCTATTATACCACTGTATTTTGTAACTAATATAGACTGGTTGGATGATGTGGAACTATTTGATTTCAGGTTTGGTTTCTGGTGCCTCAATTGTCCTGTACGATGGAAATCCTGTATATCCGGATATCAGTCACCTCTGGAAACTTGCTGAAAAACTAAAGTAACTACAAACTAACCAGGATTACTATCTTTGGCACCTCTGCAAAATTCATTCAAAATGTTGAAGAAGCAAACTATTTTCCTGGAGAAGATTGCGATTTATCGAGTATTCATTCGATCTATAGCACAGGGTAATTGCTTATTCATTCCAGATCTTCATTGAAACCCGCATCTTACGATTTTATTTACAAAAAAATCAAAAAGGATGTTTTAGTGGCAAGTATCACTGGAGGAACTGATATTGTATCTCTATTTGCCGGACACAACTCGGCCCTCCCTGTCTACCGAGGAGAAATCCAATGTATAACGTTGGGAATGGCAGTTGAGGCGTGGAACGATGCTGGCGACCCTGTGATAGATAAACCAGGAGATTTAGTTTGTACAAGTAATGAATAGCTTAATTTTAGAGCCATTTCCAGTTATGCCTGTTTTCTTCTGGAATGATAAAGACGGATCAAAATATCAAGCAGCGTATTTTAATCAAGTGAGAGGTGTCTGGTACCATGGCGACTATTTAAGCATCAATTCCAAGACTGGCGGTGTGCTCATGCTCGGAAGAAGGTATCCCATATATAATTTAGCGATGGCACATTGAATCCGGCAGGTGTCAGATTTGGGAGTGCCGAATTGTACAACATCTTGACTGCTTTCGCTGATGTCAAAGATTCTTTGGCAGTTGGTCAACAAACCGCTGATGGAGAGAGGGTAGTTTTGTTCCTCAAAATGGCCGACGGTAAGCAGTTCAACAAAGCCCTAGTCGATAGCATTAAGCAAAGGATAAAGACAAAGCTGTCTGCGAGACACGTCCCTGCTGTAATCTTGCCAATCGGGGATATCCCATATACATTAACAGGAAAGAAGGTTGAAATTGCAGTGAAAAAGATAATCTCTGGAGAAAATGTCCAACCAAGCAGTTCGCTAACGAACCCTGAAAGTCTGAAACTATACTATGCAATCAAGTCAAAATTGTAAACAATAAATCTTTCTATTGAAAATGTAGTCTTTATTGTGGTGGGGTTGCTTCAACAGCAGAGCTACTACCATACGAAGCAGAAAGAACTGCTTGGATATAAGGTAAATCAATCCATGCTGGGATAAACTTTTCAATGTGCTTCACATTTCTAGGTTCAGGGTAAATAAATTCAGGAGAGCTGTCCAGATCAAGCAATAACGAATCCAACTTTTCATTAACTGCTGCTCTATTAGATACAATTTTCAATAAGTCAGTTGAAAGCTAAAATTAAATAATTCTCTTACTGGGGAATCAAAATCTGCTGCGTAGTACAAAGACAGCAGTTTCTTGATTTGAGTAGGGTTCAACAAGAAACAGACGTCAAAGATCATTTCAATATCTGAAGCAGAGGTCTTGTTCAAAGTCAAAAGTTTAGCGGCTTGCATCAACTGTTGCAAATGCAAAGTAGCTTCGGCAATACCGTGTCCAGTACACCATTCTTCCAATCTGGATACATTATATTGAATCTGGACACCTAAAGTTACAACTTAGCTACCTCTCTTCCAAGTACAGAAATTCTTTCTCATCAACAAGTGATTGAATGCACTGACACCAATTACACGTAGCAATTCAGTCAGGATTTGGCGAGACATGGATTCTTCCATGTAATAGCAACGCATAGTCTTGCTCAACTTGCTCAAGAAGTTCAACAGCTGGTCAATGGAGAATTGCGAAGTTGCAGCAGACTTTGCAGCCCATTGCGACCAGATACCGCCGCTCTGTTTGCAAATATATCCAGGGAGTGATTGGTTTTCAATGACAGCAGGGACAATCATGTTGGCCAAACGTTTCTTGAATTCTTTAATCCATCCATGGTAAATTTCAAGCATGACTTTTTTGAGATCAACGTGAACGGTTTGCAACACAGCGGAGGCGGATTGTTCATCATCTTGGTTTGGAAGAGATGGCCGTGGTAATCTAAGACGCGCGGTCTTAATTATGCTCATCAATTCATAGTTATTGGATAACCAGAAGGCAGAGACATAGTCGTCTTCAAATTTCATTGTTAATTGTTGGATTGCTAAATTAGGAATCAGTCACCTCTCATAATGTGGTTGAGCAAATCACGCATTCTATCAATCATCTTGTGTTCCAGCAATTCAGATAGCAAGTATCCAATCAAGTGCGCTGGGAAGAAAATTTCTTTCCTGGTTGCAACCGTTTGAGTGCTTGGGAGCGGGATTCTGAGGTTGGTGATAAGGGAATCAATAACTTCGTCTTCAAGATCCCTTGCCTCGAGCATTCTGATTGGACGCTATAATTAGCTAAATATCTTACATCTTTTTGTTCGGTATCATCTTCAATAACAATTTCTTGAATTTTGCGTTTTGGCTCTGGCGCAAGACTGTCAGAGGATCCACGTCCAAGGGATTCTGCGACACGGGCTGTTACTTGAGCGGCAGATTCAAAGAAGGACATTGACATACGAGCAGCAGCCGAGGTGTGTACCGGAGCTGGAGTAGGTAGCGGGTTAGCGGCAGCATAGTCGTTGTTCAAGAACTTTTCAGTAATACGGTCGGTTCTGTATTTTCCTGCGACTAAACGTCCCATCTGCTCTCTGAGCGAAGCAACTTCCTTCTTTAATGCATTTACAGTGGCAGTATCTTCTTGTTTTGGAGCGTTCTTCAAGTCTTCCTTCATCCTCTTGATTTCCGCTTGGCTGTTTGCAACTTCGGTTTGTAGGTGGTTGATGCTATCATCGCGCTTTCTAATCATACCATGGAGTTTTTCGGTTTCCTTGACAAGCATATCTCTGGATTCAACGGCAGAAGCAAGTTGTTTGCGCAATTCTGCAGTTTCTTCTTGAGCACCGCTTCCTTTTGCTTTGCTGTCGGTTTCCATCTTTTGATACTTTTCTCTCAAACTTGCCAGTTGCTCTTCCAGTGATGCAAGGTGTTTGGACACTTCGACATTTTCCTTCTTCTTTGCATCGAGGGATTGGGACAATTCGAAAACTTTGGATTCAAGCTTGTAGTTGGTTTCCTTGAGCTTGCCAACAGATCTTGCTTCAATCTTAAGTGCCTTGAAGTCTCTAATTGCCTTCTTTCTACGATACAAGGATTGCACCAGAACAATCTTGCGAATTTCTTTCTTGTAGAGTTTGCGAGCTTTGTATCCCCGCCAAACCTTTTGGATACGCAAAGCAGATTTTTCTCCTCTGTTTTTGAAGAACTCTCTCTTGTGCACATACCGGCGCCATGTTTTCTGGATTTTTCTGGCAGACGAGCGGATTTTCTTGTACTTTTTTCTTGCCAGTGCACCACGAATGCAAGTTTGAATCTTGATAGCTGCAGCTTCTTGTTGCATAGATTTGTAAAATTTGCGAGCTGCGAATCCTCGGTATGCAGTTTGAATAGTAATGGCAGATTTCTTCATCTGTTGGTATTTCCTTTGGCGCAGAGTTCTAATACTGCACTTTTGAATAAAAGTTACAATAGCAGTAAACTTTTCTGAACGAATCTTTTCAAGGTATGCCAATTGCCCAGCACGGAAAAAGACTTTGCGGAGACCAAGTTCGTATTTGTTATCCCCTTTGATAACAGACTTGACAATTTTTTCAGTCAGAACTTTTGGATCTGTCTTCCATTGAGATGATGGAACAAGAAAGTAGTATCTAGATGCGAATTCGCTGAAAGTTTGTTTAGATGGATAGCCAGCTCTGGAAATCTTGATAGTTTCCAAAACACCACAAGCAACCAATTGCCCAAGCACATTGTGGGCTTCAAATTCAAACGCAACTTTGGCCTGGTTAGGCTTGATACATCTGATGTAATGAGGATTGGTTTGTCTGAGAGTGTCCATAAGTTTGATGAGTGAGTTTTTGAAAATAGATCCTAGAGTTGGTTTCTTGTTTCCGCCTGCTCTTCCCCTAGGTGGTTGCGGCGATGTCTTTTCTGGTTCTGGCTCAATGTAAATAACTTCCCTCAAGAATTCAAATGAAGAGTCGTTCAACATTTTGAGCTGTTCTTCAGACACTGTATCCTTGTTCTTTTCGATGAAGCCTTCAATTTGATAGCTCACATCAAGAGCATAGTGCTTGATGACAAATTCTTTTTGTCCGAATCTTGGTTTTTCAAAGAACTTGTGTTCTGCAGTTCCAAAACGCTGGTATAGCTTTGTTATCAAAGAGTCGTCAGCACCGGATGGCAATCTAGATTCTTCATCAAGCAAGTCAAGGATACCAAGCTTGTTTTCAATCATATCTATACAAGGCTGGTTATCACTGAAATCGATAAAGGACCATGAAATCTGCTCTGCAACGTATTCTTCTTGTTCCAATTTAAATACATGTCTAGTAAATTCTTGCTGTAGTTTTTCGTTGGCATAGTTGATGCAGAATTGCTCAAAGGAATTCTTTTGAAAGTGTTCGAAACCGTAAATATCAAGAACCCCGATGAATCTGCCTTCCTTGGAGGTTTGGACTGTATCTAACTTTGTATTTACAATTTTGACAATCCAATCGAACAACAAACTGTAAATATACTTGGCAATAGAATCACGCGATGTGATTGCTTGGTATGTGTTGGCGTCAGAAATAATCTTTTCAGAACGGGTAGTAATTTGCTTCTTGATCAGCCATTTGCGGAATTCGGCAGGATCAACACCCAACAGTTTACTGGCGATCCCCAATGCATGGTCGTTTTCATCAATTTGGGCTGCACCTCTGCTATCTGTGATCTTGATATTACCAATGTGCAGTAAAGCAGCGCAGATCTTGAAAATGTCCCATTGGGTAGATACAGAAATACCAACAACAGACATCCCTTTTTGAGTTATTGCGAATTCTTCAGCATCATCAACGCCATTGACAGTGCCGGTTTTGCCCTGGTTCAAATAGAAGAATGAATCCCAAGCGCCAATCCCTAATTCAGCTCGTTCAGCAGCAGGAGCCGCTGCACAAAGTTGGTAGAAAATGTGATAGTTTCTTTCTGAATCGGGCTGGAAAGTCAATCTAGATCTCTCTAAAAGATAGGTGCGGATTCTAGCACCAACAATTGTGACTGAAGCAGGATCGTGCGGCTTCTTTTCAAACAATATTTCGATATATTTACCGAAACGTGAAGAGTTGTCGTTACGAGTAGTTTTGGAGTTACCGAAAGCTTCCATAATAGGATTGGTGGACAACACAGCGTCTTCAATTGAAGTGGAGCTGTTTGCGATATCAGTTGCCGATCCTGCCCTTGATGTTGATAATTCATCAACAGTAGCAAAGTATCTCATTACATACTTTGCGGATTGAGTTTTACCAGCACCAGATTCACCAGACACAATAATGGATTGATTAACCTTTTCATTAATCATCTTACGATACGCTTCTTCAGCAATCGCAAACTAGATAAGCAATCGATTACCAAATGAGGTTCAAGTTCATGTCTTGGCCTCCCCGCATACTGTCGCATAATTTCCGCGGTGTAAATATTCATTCTTCTGAAAGGGTTCATAGCAATCAGCACCAATCCAGAGTAAGTATAAATGATTTCTTGCAAATAACGGATCCTGACACTGTGCAATACAGCAGCTCTACAATTAACACTAAATACTCATGTAAATACGAAAGATTGGTCAAGTCATCGGCTCCTTCTAATCTTGGCGGATTCTTGAGGGCTGGCAAGTCATCGTAGTTGTTTGCTTCAAGCTTGGAGATCAATTGCTCGAATTTCTCTTCCTGACATTAGTTATTGGTTACTTTGTTTGTTGCATCGATGGTGAATTTCATGATTAACTTTTTGTCTTGAACGGCCTTTTCAACCATTGTTGCAACAACGTAGCCTTCTTGCGCATCTTTGAACCATGCCTTGGTTCCTTTAGTGTAAACCTCCAATTTGTCGCTGGACATTGAGGTTGTTAGGGAAACAATTTGGCGTTACTTTTTCAAAGTGGCGTGCAAGGATCCCGAATTGGGATTTGTGTGAATTTTGATTTAGCTCCTTTGATACGGTCAAGGTGGTTGGACAGCACAAAATAGTGCCCGAATTGGTTTGCTTGGTCTGTCTGCCCGCCAATTTCGTGTCTCAGTCGCAGCTATGGATGTAATGTGCGACGCCTCGGAAAGTTTCATTCAAATTAGGGCTGGCGTTGAATTCACTTTTACTCGATATGAAATAGACAAGTGCACGTCCAAATGACACATTAGAGAGCAAACTCGTTCTTTGGATACAATTATTTATTCAACAGATAAATCTCGCAGTAAATTTGAAGCCTTGGTGAAAAATGGCCGAATGGACTCGATTTCCAGCTGTCCAAGATTATTAACCTGAATGAAACAAAAATCACCTGTAAATACTGTCCGTCTATAGCCTCTATACCAGTACGAATCTTGCTATGTCGCACTTCTCTGATATCTGTTAGTAAACTCCTGATTTTCCAGTGTTGCTCGATATCATCCGAACAGCTTGGTTAATTTCTATTACTTGTCTAGAAGGATGCTTGAGATCTCCAGGAAACTGTAGGGTAATTTGGCAAAATTTGTTTCTCGTTCCTGTTCCAAGATGCCCTTCAAATGATCTTTATAAGTAATTCCGTACCGACACTGAACCAAGGTGGAGGAGTGATATTGCACTGCTGTTTTTGTTTAAGGAATATCGCCAGCCATAATGGGACTTTAACTTTTTGCAAGGGTCTGAACGGTCCAAAGGTTCCCTTGTTATAATAGGATTACTGTCGCCAGCTTCAACTGCTTGATATTCTTATTTGTAATTATCTCAATCAATTCATCCTCTGCCAGAAATTCTTGGAATTCCATTTCGTGATCTCAGATTGAAAAATGAGTGTTTGGACACCACAGATAGAAACAGCTCTATACCAAGCGATAATTTTATACCGGCCCATCGGAATACACACTAGTTTCAGACTAATAAATATACACAGATACCTAGTAGCCAACATGGGAACGAATATCTCTATTGGCGAAATAAAAGCATACCTGGACGCATTATACGACCTGAAAGGACTGTCAGAGGTAAGGCTAGATTAACGAGAAACAAGAGGAGGAAATACCGCAAGAAGATTTTGTTTTACCATTCGAAGAATATGAGGAATTGATTGACAAGCTTCGAAAAGCAGAAGAAGCGAGCGAAGGAACACCGCCGAAAAAGAAGACTCCAGCTAGAAAGAGCACGAGGAAAAAGAAGAAATAAACTATAATTTAATTCACTAATTTCGTTTGTGGGCTGGTGTGCGGTACACTTTGGGAACCTGAACTACGAAAAAAAAGGTTATTCAATTATTGATTAAATGCAGGTGCTCGCTCTGCTACTAGCTGCAATTGCAAATGCTCAAATTCCAACATGCGGTGGTTCATCCCAAAAAACATGCGCTAAAGGACTTGCCTGTGTAATCCCTGGTGGCAATACCATTGGTCTTTGTCTAACTCCTTCACAATTGAGTGCAACTAACACGATCACCGATGGACCAAGCCCAACAGTTGCTGTAAACGGGACAGCTGGAAATAGCACCTCTGTTAATGCAACAACTACAATTGCGCAAAACACAACTGCATTACCAACCACTACTACCACCACCGGCCCTCCACCATCCTACCCAACCGTGCAGCCAAACAGTGGATTAACCACCGGGGCTGGCTTGGCAGTATTAGCAGTCTTGATTGCCCTTTAGGTCCACTTTATAAAATAAACAGACTCGCATGAGGAATTAGTTGTCTCTTTAATACCACACTTTGAATTATCATTCAGCGCTATTGTTTACTGATTTAAAGCAGGGAGACCTGGTTCGACTTGAATAGTCCAATAATATTTATTCAATTTGAAGATTCGTTAACGCAGTCGCTGAATTTCTCAAACAGAGAACTGCGCGAAATCAATTTCAAGTTGTAAAGATAATCAACAAAATTGTACCCAAACATTCTGTGTGCCCAATGCGCTCTAGTCATACATCTAAAGAACTTGTTCCACTGATTGGCAACACGGTAAAAAACACGAGATATTGTCGAGAAATGCTCCTTTACACTTTCCACAGACTTCTTTAGTACCTGATTATAATACTTGAATAAATGATTCACATCGGATTCTACAGGTATTTCAGCCCTCGGTTGCAATTTGGCGATAACCATTTCTCCATAATATTCAATTTTTCTACTACAACCATCCAGTAACTCAAAAATATTCTGCTTTGTATCGTAATATATTCCAATAGTCTTATTTTCCAGACCCATCCATCGATGCTGATTCACTGAGTAAAAAGAGTCCATGTAAATGGCTTGGGAGCTGAAATCCACTTCTTGAGTGGTTTGAAATGAAATGCTGCTGCAAACGATTGAAAATAGTAACGGTTGCGAAATCAATAAGAAAGCAAGCAAACAAGTCTTTAAAGAGAACGCAACTCGTGTAGATATTTCATAAGTAGAATCCTTAATTTCAGCTTTCTCTTCTATTTCCGCTCTGTTGATATCTCCGTTGATATCTCTAGTATCTGAACTAGTTTCTGTTTTACCTATTAAGTCCGCGCTCTCTACTATCTGCCAGTCAGACTCCATTATTGAAAAAGTTTATTTCTCATGCATCCGTGCGTACTTTATGCAGACCTCAGTTCCAAAATCTGCTGCCAAAACTACGAACACAAACCGCTTTTATTTTGCGGTTCCTTTGTAAAAGTTTGTAAAAATCGAATGCAATTCCTACTCGCTATTTTTGGTGCAGTTCAAGCATTAAATGGTCAAGATACCATTGTCATCCCTCCAAAGTGTGGTGGGCCAAACAAAATCCAATGTGCAGCTGGGTTGGAATGTGTATTTGCGTCTTTTCAATTATCTGATCCTAACGCCGGTGGATTCTGTGTATTCCCTGGCACTTCAGTCAACTCTGCTTTATTCAATTTGCCAACTAGCGTTGCTTCACCTACTGCAATTGCAACCACTGTTGCACCAACTCAAAGTGCTGCAGCAGTTCAAACCAGTGCGGTCGGATACCAATCCACAACAGCTGCGCAAACTACAACGTCCGGTTCAAAGTCTGCATTCAGCCTTGCGGTCTTTTATTGCGCTGTAGCATTTTTGTAATTTCAAATATTAAATAAACTGCCAGTAGAAAAATATAATTATGGTATTTTTTAGTTGAGAGTCCGTAGAGGTTATTATCACTTGATTAAATCTCCGATATCCAATGAATATGTAATTCAATTATCGTATTCCGTCAACCAACCGCGAAAAATGATGTATGAAGACAGAAAATCGCATCGGCCATTAATTTATAGAATAGGAGATTCATCTCCGGCGCTCTTACGACAGGTATTGGACAGTCTCGGTATTCTCAAATTCATTTGACAGGTTGGATTGCCTATGAGGAAGGACAGTCGAATTACTGGAACTTGTACTGGAAAGGTACGAAATACTTATAAAAGGAACCAGATTTCGGAAAGCTGATTATGAGGAATGTCAAAGCTTTCAAAGATTGAACCACTTTCCAAAAACGTCAATTATCACAAAGAAAGTATCCTGTTTTAATGCCAGGACACGCTCGTTAGATTACTGAGAACAATGAAATTCCTCTATGGGAGTGTGTATGATTTCTTTCCTCTTTCATTTTCCGTTCCAACTGAATTCAAGAAATATATGCGATATGTCCACCAAGAAGACGAGCGGGGAGAAAAGGTGAACGGCGCTAACAGTAGTCTATTTGGATATGCAAACCAGCAGATCTATCTAGAGGACGCGGAATATTTGTATTTCGCGAATTGCACGAATTATCATATGACTGCAAGTACTGCTTTGTTAATCCAGTGCCGTCGTGCAAAAGTACATTTCAAATCCGTTACTGATATCCGGATACAAATTTGATATCAGATGGTAAGGGGAAATTAACAAGCTACGTCCTTGTACGATCCTATAATCCGCTGGTTATCTACCTCTATCAGGACGGCCTAACTAGATTTGCGACCGTAAATTCCAAATAACCAAAGGAACCTTATGGACTAAACAACTTGGGAAATATGTTTTCTCACTTGACGAATACTTCAATCAACAAATTGTCACCAACGTTGAACCAGGAAAAAGATGATGTAGGACCGGGCTGTAAATGGAATTTTGAAAAATTAAAGGACCATTTAAACGGTAGAAATATAGATTTCGATGAAATTTGGGAAAGAATCAAAGCGTTGGTGATATTGACTATGCTTCCTGTTGCTCAAGAAGTGCCTCCTCAACCCCAAGGATGCTTTGAACTATATGGGTTTGATTTCATTATTGACAGTAACCTGAAAACATGGATCTTGGAAATTAACCTCAGTCCAGCTCTTTCTGTAGATACCCAAATAGACGTACAAGTTAAACGGCCATTGCTGCTCGATATGATGCTGCTATTGGATTTAGCAGCTGAAGACGGCGATTTAGCGCACGAATATAAGTCGCAGCTGGATAAATCTAAATTGAAAATGAGACGCACAAGTAATTCATGCTAATTTAGGACTTGCTCAACCACCACCAACAGTCCAAACCAAAAACTTGTGGGCTCCATCTAAATGTGGACGCTACCAAAAGATATTCCCAAGTCCAGAGCTAAACCACTCGCTGGATCCGTTGCCTAAAGTTGGAGATGTAATAATTGTTAATTCAGCCAAAAATGAAAGCCCTGATTACCGAAATCAGGAGGAAATTTAATATGTAGCAAGTGTATCGATAATAATTGTTTGAAATAACACAAATATTTATATTTTTGTTTCACCAAATTTCTTTACGAATTCTTGGTCAAATAATTCCAAGTCTTTCTTATCACGAAGCACACCCTTTTGTTAATGAAACTTACTTTTGGCAAAAAGCCAGCCAACTTGGAAGCGTGTTCTCGGAGCAATCTTTGTCTTTCTTGTTCAATCACTTCGGCTCTATATCTGCTTAATTCCGATTCAATGTTTTCAAGGCGTTTCTTTTCAATCTCGTTGGCTTCGTGAATTCTCTTTCTTTCTTTCACTAACTCATCAACAGCCCTACGGTGTTCTAATTGCTTCATACGACGCACAGATTGTTTCAATTGTTCTAAACGATCGTCTTCAGCGAATTTTTGCATGAGCTACATTAATTAGTTGTTACTTTATCTCTAAACTTTTCTTCTTCAAGTGTTTCTTGTTCGATGCGTCTCTTTTTGTCGGCAACTTGCGCTTGATACGCATCGATTGTTTCCAAACGCTTCTGAATTCGTTGCTGAAGCATTTCGTGTTCTTTTCTTCTGGCTTGGGCTTCTTGTTCTTCTTGAGCCAAGTCTATCCTCAAATCTTCTAGTTCTGCCTTCATTCTATCCTGGTGCTCAATCTCGGCTGCCAATTTATCATAGATCGCATCTTTGCCCGCAGCAATAGTCTTTTTCTTAATTTCAACCTTTTCTTCCCGAAGCTTTTGTAATTGGGCAAACTCTGCGATTTTTCTGTTTTCTTCTTCTTGGCGGAGTCTTTCTTCTTCCTTCCATTTCTCTCTTTCGTGCATAAACTGCTCAACGAATTTCTTTGTTTCTTCTTGTTTTTCAAGTCTAGATCTAGCTTCGCTGAAATTAGTTGATTGTACCGCTCATTTTCTTCGGTGATTTTCTGGACTATTTTATCCACCATTTCCTTTTCTTTCAAGAATATTTCATATTCCTTTTGTTTCTTTTCTTCGTTTTCTTCCAATTGATGATGCAATGCTTTGTGATAGTCAACTGCTCTTTCTTGGTTTTTCTTTTCCTTTTCCTTTTCTTCCAATTCTGCAATTTCAGCTTGCTCTTTCCAAGTAGCATAGAGCGCTTGGTCTTCCGCCTGTAATTAGACTCGATAACCTTCTTTTTAGCGCTCAGCAACTCCTTTTCTTTTAACTGTAGAGATCTTTCTTTGTTCATATAAGCGTAATTAAGCTTCTTTTCCAATTCCCGTAATTCAGAGCTATTTTCTCTAATAGACTGTCTCAATTTCTGCTCATTGACTTGGTTTTGGTGATATAACTCCATTTCCCGAACCATCTCTTCTTCCTTTCGCAGATCTTCTTGGATCTGTTTGGCACGCTGTTGCTCTTCCAAATGCTCTCTAATAGTATCCCTTTCTAGTTGCTGCATTTCATGCTGTCTAGTGCGTCTCATATGGTCTACTCTAATGTCCGAGGCAATCGTTGATAAATGCAGCGTGTCGTGGTGCAGTTCTTTTAATAAATCCCGACGATTATCTATCCGCTTTCTACTCTCCATTTCTCTTTTTTCTACCGCTGCTCGTCGCGCCTTTGCATGGAGCAAGCCTGGATTCAGTTGGTTTTGTAGCATTTGAAAAAATTATGTCACTCCCTTCGCGATATCCATTGGGCCAAGAAAGATGAATAACCAAATTGCTCCATATAAGCTGTGTATTTCTTCCAGCCGTGAAGACAAAACACCATCTAGATGAAAGACCCTGGTGGGATTAAGACCCTGGCCAGATAGAAATCAAGTAATAAAGAGTGCCTCGGTATCGCCAGCCAGGTGTGATTCACTTGCATCTGCAGAATTCTTTAGTGGCTTCACTTGTGTTTGGAAAATTTCTTTGCCTCAAATGAAGATATATTTATTGATAGCAAGTTATTTATCCACACAGAGCATTAATGTATTTACGCCGACTTGTAGTACGAAGGAATATGCAGCATCTCATACCAATACTATTGAGGCTACAGATAACCCGCATTGCGTTTTTGACACCACTTGCAACATCGAAAAGGAAATATGCACCTCTGCCTGCTTGCCGAGTTCAACTGGCCCGGTGATTGTTACTCCGGTATTGTACAGTGTAAAGGAGATTGTTCCAAGTACAACAGAACATGAAAATACTTTAGCGGATGGACCGTTGACGACACCAACATCAACAACAGCGGAAATAGGACTAGAGATAGCCACTGCTGAAGAATCAAAAGAAACGCAAATTCTTTTTGATAATTCTGACAAGCAAGCGGCAGAAACAAATGCTTCCAAACATGCTATAGAAACAGTAGGAGTAGTGGATAACGAAAAGTCAGAGGAACTAACAGAGAAAGCCTCGGAAACAAGTCCCGTTAGGCCGGAAGAGCCAGTGATAATTACCAGCAAAAACGAAACTTTGAATGGGGAGCAAATGAAAGTAAATGAAACCACAATTGAAATACCCATAAACGATAGCAGTGTTGATGATAATACCAAAGACGAAGATCGGATCGTTGGTTTGGAACAAGATGCGGATCTGGTGATATTAAACGAAACAGAGAAAGAAAGCGAAAAGAAGGAAAATATCACGATTGAAATTCCAAAAAAGAAGACTGGGTTCAATTACGCATCATTCGACTGTGGAGCATTGATTTTAGGAGCAAACAAGGAAGCCAAATATCCAAAAGCTATTTTATTAAATAGCAAAGATGAATATATGCTCAGCCCGTGCGATGCAAAGAAATACGTTGAAATTGAATTGTGCCAAAACATCCTGGTCAATTCAATTTCATTGGCTAATTTTGAATATTTCTCTTCAATGTTTAAAGACTTTAAGCTCTACGGCTCTTCTAAATTACCCGATTGGAAGTTACTCGGCGCTTTCCAGGCAAAGAATGTTAGAGATAGGCAAGTGTTCAATCTGGATGATTCTGTGCTATGGACAAAGTACCTGCGAATTGAGTTTGATACGTACTATGGAAGCGAATATTACTGCCCAGTTACTTCGGTTCAGGTATACGGAATTTCAATGATGGAACAAGCACAGGATTTGGAAATAGAGATGGACAACCTAAATACAACTGAAATTGTAATCCAAGAAGTAAGGTCGCTAATCAGACCCGAGCTACCATTCAGCGACGTCTGCATCAATGAAGAAAAGCCCAAAGAAAAGCAAAACAATATCTTTACAAAGATTATCAAGCGACTCAACCAACTCGAACAGACTACAACCAACCTTGATTTGTACTATCTTGAACTCTCTTACAATGTCAAACGCAATTCGAAAACGCTTTCTGAAAATAGATTCCAAAAACGAGTAATTAATTGCTTATCCAGATTAATGAGTTTGAACAACAAATGAATGAAAAGTTGAATGCAAAAAACAAGGAAACTGAGGCAAGGATGGAACAAATACAAGCACTAATGGAATCTCTTGACAATCAAGTAACCAATACTAATATAGTTGAAATGGACCCAATTCTGGAACAAGGTACTGCTCCTATTCTGTCTAGTACTTGTAAAGTATTCTTTCGGCACTGTTTCCCGGGAGAGCAACGTCCAAACCGCAGAGATTGTGAATAAGAGCGAAGTAAAGGAAAAAGTAGAGTACGTAATCAAAGAGGTAACTGAAAAGGTTGGTAGCGAAGTAGAACTTGACGAGGAAAACAAGGATGAAAAGAAAACAAAGAAATACCAGAAGAAAAAGCAAAAGCTAATTTAATATACTGTACCATATTTGGATTTTGATTTGTTCCATCCATACTTGGCCTTGTGGCAAAGCAATTTTCTTACTTTTTTTTTGTCATCTACAACATGGACTTGAAATTTGGGACAGAGGTTGCTACTGCTTTAAAAACACCAGAGAATCAGGTAAGGAAAAGATCAGAATATTTTAATTTAGCAAAGCAGCAAGAACTAGAAAACACTGGAGAATAGCTGTCGCAGATACATTTACTGATGGAAATTTGGAAATATGAAATGGCTGAAAACGAATAACTATCCCTAAACACTACTTATTCCCTTCCAGCCATTTCATATTTTCCAAAAGGCAGGCTTCATAAGTGGTTGGCGAAATAAATATATTATTTTTGTCTGCTCAGTTCTTCCTCGCATTCAAATCAAAGAAAATAACACATAGTTTATTCTTTTTCAACCATTTCCTGAATATTACGTTCAAGCTCATCTACTCTCTTGCCCATCTTATCCACTACATTAACGACAAGTACTTTTATCAATAATCTGGCTGGACATTTCTTCGAATTTCACTTTTAGATTTTGTAATACTTGGTCAATCTGGGTCAAATTAGAGTACCATTAAAGCCAGATCTTCAGAGTCTTTTTCTGTAGTGTCCATTTCGCGAAACCTTTTTGTTTATTTGAAGCAAAGATTTTCGAATGTAACTGCAGATCACGGATATTTATGGCGATGCACTTTGTTCAGCAACGATAACTTTCTAATAATTTATTAAAAATCGACAAACTCAAAAGACAGTTCCGGTTTAACAACATTCTTTGGTTTAACTACATCAACAACAGGATCAAAGTAACTTTCACCTACAATAAAACCAAAAATACCAATCTGAAACTGTTTCTCAAATTTAATATTCAAATCGTGAAACATTTGATTGTGCTTGTTGAGAGACGCATTCAAGATTGCGTTTTCAAATTTACGCTGGAGGTCTTGCTGTTTCAAACTTTGTAATTGCTGGATTAGTTGGTTCTTTCTTTGGTCTAGCAATACCTGGTTGATTGCTGTCTGGTACCGTTCATCTCTTTGCTTTTCATAATGTAGAATTTCATTTTCCTTGTCTTGCAGTTTCTTTTCTGTAATTTGCGATTGTATTATTGCTTCCTTGTAAGGGTCTGCTTGTGGTTTTTCTATCCTGACAATATCAAAATCCCTATGATAACAAGAGTCATCGAAACTCTTTTTTGTTTGATTTTCATAATTGTTTTTCTGTATTGTATTTGATTCAATCTCAACTGGTTTTACTATTTTATCTTTGCTTGCAATATATTTTGATCTCTTCTGCTCTTGTTCTCTTACTAACTGTAGTAAAAGTAATCTAATCTTTTCTGGCTGTTTTGAAAGCAGTTGCTCTTTAAGGTACGCTCGAGCTTTGTCGAATCTTTGTTCTTCTTTTATTTGATTACCCAGTAATAAGTGAACCAAGTCATTGGTATCCTCTGGCTTGATATCTTCAGCATCTCTAAATCCTGTACTCTCATAGTTTAACAGCGCTTTTAAAGCTTGAATTTCCTTTTCTTTTTTGTTTATAAATTCATTGAATCGTTCTTCTAGGTATGCCAGAGCCTGCTTTTCTAGCAGTTCCTTGTATTTTGTATTTGTCTGTTTTTGGATCTGCTTTGCTTTCTGTCTTACTTGGAGCAGTCTATGGATTCTCTTTTCGCGATTGATTTCCATTTGTTGCAGAATACATTTACAGAATGAAATGTAATACCAGAAATTATATAACACTGTCTAATTCTAAACAGCATTATTTGTACTCGGAATTAAACTGCGGTTTGAAATTGCTCTCGGATTTCAAATTGTCTGTCATAATCCAACTGAATCTTTTAGTATTGAAGGCTCTACAATAGTATGATTTAGCAAGGCTGTTGTCAGCAGTGAAAACATCAAAATCTGCTTTTTTGCAATCTGAAAAATGCTTGTATTTGCATTGATTCAATTTATTACAGCAGTTACAGTAACATTCAAATTGGCACCTCACGAAAGATCCTGCTACTATGCAGACTCTAAAGAAATAGGAGAAAAACTAGGGTTCTACTTTGCAGTAAGATTTGCTAACATAGGTTCAAGAAGGTGGTGATTTCGATGTAGATTACGAACTGACTGATCCAAAAGGGAAATTAATTCTATTGGGACAAGCGGAAAGACAGGGCGATTACGTATTGACTGTCAGCTTGCTAGGCGAATACGCAATGTGTTTCTCAAACGCAATGTCGACATTTGCAGAAAAATTAATTGATTTCGATTTGACAATGGAACATGAAGTATCCAACTCTGTCTTTAAATCTGAAATCGAAGAAAGTGTAGGGAATATTAACAGCAAAAAAAAGGAAGACGAAGTCCCTGAATCAATCAAGAAACTTCGAGAAGAATTGAATGGGTTGTCTCGAACCATGTCCACACTGGTTCGCACTCAACGACAGATTAGAAGCTCTGAACATCGTAATTTTTCAATGGTTAAAGATGCTGGTGGAAGAATGTTTTGGTTTGCAGTATTGGAATCTCTGTCTATGGTCGGAATGGCAGCTGCACAAGTTTATATCATCCAAACCTTTTTCAGCAAAAGTGCTAGAACCAGAGTATAATAAAAAAATTAAAGGTTCAATTGTGTTGGAGTGTACACTATAAGGAGATTCAGATGGCATCAAGTACCAGCAGTCGTCTTGTCCGAATTTAAATGATCTCGCGAATCAACAAACAAACCCACCAAATAATATCCTCATCTCAAGTAATAACAAGTCTATCTCAAGCAATAAAGGAACTGGTAGAGAATTCCATTGACGCCAATTCTACAAGAATAGACATCAAAATAGGAGATACCATCCAAGTAATAGACGACGGAGATGGAATTAACATTGAAAACCATGAATTACTAGGACGTAAAAGTTTTACTTCAAAACTATCTCTATTTAGCGATTTGGAGATTATTAGTAGTTTTGGATTCAGAGGCGAAGCGATTCATGCACTCTGTCAGTTATCTGATTTGACTGTGGTTACCAGTACCAGCCCGCCAATTGGATATATCCTCAAATACACTTCTGACGGCGAACTGAAATCGTCGGCAATTTCACATAGGAAACGCGGAACTACCATTCAAATTGATAATTTATTCTTGCGGTATCCAGTTAGATACCAAGAATACAAGCGTAATTTTAAAAAGGAACTGCAAAAGTGTATTGCTATGCTCTATTCGTATTGCATATGTGTTCCCCATGTCCGCTTTAGTTGTACTAGTACAAAAAAAGAATTTGAAACTGGCGGGAAGGGGATAAAGAGTGTGCTGGACGATTTATTTGGATCTAAATTTTGTATTGGGCTGATTGATTTCAAGTCCAGCATTTTAGAGTCTCCAACTGCAGAAGTGGAAACACTGGAATTGCATGAACCCAAAAAGGTGATTAGTTTCCATGGATATATATCTGGACCCAAGAAAGGAAGAGCAGATACTGACAGACAGTACGTTTTTGTAAACAATAAACCAATGGTGTTTCCCAAACTACTACGCAAACTCAACGAAATCTATAAAGACATCAATCTCAACCAGTATCCGATCGTAATCCTTCTCATTGATATCCCACTTGACATGATGGATAGAAATGTGACACCTGACAAACAAACTGTTTTATTCGAAGACGAAGGAAAGATTGTGGCAGATATAAGTGAGTATGTAAGGGGATTGTATACACCATTCAAAAATAGTTTTGTGAAAAAGGATACAAGTAAACAAGTGGTGGTTGTGCCAAAGAAGCGGTCGTTTGATTTTGAATCTGGATATTTGAAAATGCTGTATCCCATGAAAAGTAAGAAAGTCGGGTGTGATGTACCAGAAATCAAAGATTCTCAATTTAGCGATGCATCACAATCTGGAAAATCGACACTACCAAGCCAGTTTGAAATATCAACGTTTGTGCCTGAACCATTTGTCATTGAAAAACAAGATTTTAAAGAAATGCAGATTATTGGTCAGTTCAACAAAGGATTTATCCTTGCTAGTCTTAGAAACCACTTATTCATTGTTGACCAACATGCGAGGTAAATTAATTGTAATAAAGTGACGAGAAATTCAACTACGAGCGATTGAAAAGCACTAGCGCAACTATACAGCCTTTGTTTAATCCTGTGAGGTTGGAATTGACCCCTGTTCAGCAAGATTTAATCGTTCGATACCAGCAAGAATTAAAAACACTTGGGTTTGATTTCCGTGCAAACCAGCTTGTTGGCGTTCCAGTAATCAAAGACTCTTCTCAAGATGCTTCAGACTTGTACGAAATCCTCAATAATCTCGAGCAAGGAGTTTTAAAACCAAGCAAGAAGTTCTTGGATTACTGTGCATCCAAGGCTTGTAGATATTCAGTGATGATTGGGGATGATTTGGATATGAAAAAGATGAAGAACATTGTTACGAATATGGGGACTATGGATCAGCCTTGGAACTGTCCCCATGGTCGCCCCACCATGCGATTACTCTCCAAAATACTACCTGCTGCGAATAATGAGCATTCTACAGATTCATTTTCAAGCGCACTTCAAACTGACTCGTAAAGCCAAATAAATAAAAATGTAGAATCATAAATGACGGCAAATTCATAAATAAAAGTACCGCAAAGTGAACAGATCCATTTCTTTTCATTTCAAAAGAAAAAACCAGCTCATACAGAAATAAGCAGATTAGAAATTTTTTGAAATTTTGAAAAAAAATTACGCTGGATGCCAATAGCAAATACTCTCAGAGACAGAATAGCTCGATTACTTACAGCCGAGCTTGAACCTAAACGCCAAGCACTTCGATACATAATCCACTCCAGACAACTGCCATTGGTCGTACGGGTTAAAGCACAATTACAGTTGCAAAAAATGAGCAGGTATTCTCGACCTGCTGCAATTCAGCCAAGATGTATCATTGGAGGAAGGAGTAGAAATATTGTTTTTCCATTTAAATTGTCTCCAACTGAATTCAGGAATAAAGCGCTGAATGGGGAATTGCCTGGGGTAAGAACTAGTTTGTGGTAATAAATAATGTTTCATTTACTTTTATAGTACTAGGAATTGGTTGGGGCTATCCCTAACATAATTCTTGGAATGGTTGCGAATTGTTCCATTACTTATCTCATACCTTTTGAAGAAATATTGGGATAATCAGAGATAAAATAAACTTACTAGCAGTCTCAAGCAAAAGTTTATGCACAAGCGGCAAAGCCGAGTCTCAAATTGCATTCCCTGTTGGTTGTAAAATAAGAGATCACAATTTCGCGTATAAACTTTGAAAATGTCTGAAACACCTCCAGATAAACCACCAAATACATCTAGACAAAATTCAAGAATAGATACAACAAAACCAGGAGTTGATTCTCCAAGGACTGCCAGATTATCTTCAGTTTCTGAAAATGTTGGCGGCAACCCACTGTCTAGACGTGCTACGAAGCAACCAACGGTGTTAAATAGCCCGATAATAATTGAAGAAAATTCAGCTCCGTTCAGTACAGGATTGGCAGTGACAGTTGAGGAAGGACCTTCACCACGCCAATCGGTACTTTCTAAACCAAAATCAGGATCATTAAATGTCCGATTAGAGGAAGCAGCAATAGGAAGGATTTCGCAGATTGGTAAACAAGCATCGTATATAAACGCAAAACTTTTGACACCAACCATACCTTCAGCACAGCGCAAATCTGTAATTGATGAACAAATAAAAACTAGAAAACAACAAGCGCTAAATAGATGGGATATGCTGCGTATCCAGGTTACGCAAGGCTACTTTAAAATCAAACAGCGTGAAAATGTAGACTTGTCTGACTTTGCAAAAGCAGTAGAGTCGTTATGGAAAGATGTATACGATTATTCAGGAATAACTCTTACTCCAGAAAATGATTCCACGCTTGATTTTGCAAACAACAAAGTGATTTCTAAATCTGGCGGGCAGAATAGACGTAACCAGCGCAGAGCTGGATTAACTACTGTTAGTTTGCGGGCTGCAGCAGAAAAAGAAGTCGTGGAAACTGACAAGGAGGAAAAGGATATTTTAGAAAGAGATTGGGGATTACATGGGTTGTCGTTCGACAGTATTCCCAACTGTGATGTGAACGATAATCTTTTCGCGGTATCAAAGGGACTGAAAAAACAAAACCAAGGAGGTAAGCAAAATTAATATAGAAAGTAATAATGTCAGTGCATTAACATTCCAAATATTACTCAACAGAGGATGGAAACTACTACTAATTGGCTTAACGCAAGCCGAACCGTTTTCTAGGTACGAAGCCATGGTAGATTTGGGCAGATCCTTGCCAAATTTAATTGATACATTGAATGATACAACTACTAGAACCGAAATTGGGGATGTGCTAATGGACGCAGCAGTATCCGATGAAAGGATGGAAAACAGAATTAAAGCGATATATCTACTCGGGCAATTTGCATCTGTGCTCGGATCAACCAGAGAATGCCATCCCATGCTAAACAAGATTTACAAACATCTGGCAAAGCAAATCTTGCAGAGACAATATGCAAGAAAGAACGAAAAAGCAACACTAGTGTACCAAGATATCAGATTACATTTATTCAGATCAATTGCGAAATTTGCAAACTTCAAATTTGAAAATTCAAATTTCGTTGAAAACCTGTTGGTTTATATGGTTTACGAAGAGCTCATCCTGATATTCAAGAACGATTTCAAAGAATTGATTAAATCCAACGACTTGTTTGTTGTGCTAGCAATCTTGGATCTATTAAACAATAATGTAAGTTTTCTTGACTGTAGTTGGATCAAACACCTGCTAATAAAGCCTATATCGGAGCGGTATTCCAACGATTCATCAACCCGTTGATTCAAGTTCCGCATACCGAAATGCAAAAAATGGCAATTCAGTTCATAAGCAATTGGCTGCCAATTACAAACGAAGATGCTCTGCTGGTTGGCATTGATTCTTTAGTCAAGGGATTAAAGTACAGCAAGTCACTAGGATTCAAACATTTCCAAGAATCAATATTCTTGAAAGAGTTGAAAAATTTTGTGGAAATGACACACAAAGAAGAGTGTAGAGTATCCCTTCGCGAAAAGCTGTTGCGCGGTTTGATTCAGCCGCCAGGGTGTATAGCTAGACTCCTGCCCATGCCTGGATGCAATGGATTCTTTTGCGAGCCGAACGCCATTATGAACAAAACCAAATCCATATTAGTTGAATTACCTATTCATGCTAAATCAAACGTTACTCTTACCAGACCGATACCTGCTATTCCTGGGGTGCCAACTGCAGTCACTACCACTCCGCCTATCTATATGGTTGGTGACAAATGGACAGAACAAAGATTTCCGCCTAGGTCTTTACACGAATACAATGAAAGATGCGGATTAATTCCAACAATCCCATGTGCTTACACGCATTCGCCAGTCCCTACTCTGCCAAAAGATACGTCTAATTCTCAAAAAATAGAAGAGGGAAATAAAAGATTCATTGTGCCAAAAGATCCATCAACATGGAAAGAGTCGGATGAAATCCCAAAAGGATATTCGCGAATACCAACAAAGTCCGATGAATTGGATGGAAGCGCTTGCCCACCAGGGTTTACTTTAATTTGTCCGTATCCAGGTTTTGATCCGGAAAAAATAGATAGAAACATGACTTTTATTTCACCTATTTATGGAAGACCTATCGGAAAACCACAAAATACTACCAAACCCACTACTCAGAGCGAAAGGAATTACTATCAGGACTACGTAACCATCGGAGCTATCGACGACATCCCGAAAGAGCATTGTAATCCTGAAGGAACTACTCCAAATAGACATACATGCTTATATCCATGTAAACTACCGTACATTACTATTGAACATAGGGGTTTGAAAGCGCAAGAAATGGAAACCGATTTTCCTTTGGGAGCGCCTGTGATTCTGGATATTATTGAACCGCACAGACCCAAATTGCGACGTATCTCGACTATTGTGGAAAGTGTAGACGAAGAATCAAGCAATATTGTTGTGCAAAAAGGAATTAATGATGTGTAAGCATAACTAATTTAGTGGTGGGCTGTACGACGGAGCTATTTTTAATGTATACATTAAAGGCAATGAAGATAAAGCAATTTGGAAGGCTATACAGCTCAAAGTGATTAATGAAGATTTCGTTGATGGTCTTGATTTTGCAACTCCTAATCAGTCGCAGGCCGTTGAAAGCTACAGAGAATCTCTTTCTTCAAGGAAACAGTCATTTGTCGGAACTTTTACAGAGTGTTTCTCTTTCCCAGTTCCAAATAACTACACAGCAACAGGCGAGCCATATTTTACGCCTCCTGTCAACATGCCCCCGATGCCTGTTAGTTACTCTCAATCACTAATTCCATACTATGGCAGAACGCCGTCAGTCAAGGCTCTGCCCGCAGGGATTACTCTAAAAGGCAACAGATATTATTCGGTAGAAAAGAAGAATGCTCAATCGGAATTCACACAAAAGAATTTGCTTGCTGGCTATGATAATGACGGGAATCCATTTTATGTGCCAAGAGGTTTCACGTTGCCTAGCCCAAGTGGGTTTACAGTAGATGGAGTTCCATTCTATGACATTCCGTCACTTATTAGACAGCAAGGCACGTTTGCTCTTCCATATCTATTTCGTGATGATTTTCGCGAACCACAAGAAAACGACGCTTGGGAAGACTTGCTACCTTTGTTAATCAAGCAAACCAATACCGCCAGTTTACAATATCGAAAATTAGAAGCGTATTTCCTGCAAAAGCTGTACAAAAACCTCCAAGAACACAATGGATCCCTTCGCAAGAAGATTATTGATTCACATACCCGAATGATTGGTCATGCATCCTCAAATTATCACCAAGAAGTAAACTTTAATGTCGAAGATTTTAGCTGTGTTGACGATCCACTAAATCTTTCTGATTTTCTTCGGGAAGGATTGGCATTCTCACACTTGAAGCCCCAGCCGATTAGAATAGTAACGGAACCGGCCCATTGTGATTTTCACAGTTCACGAGCGCCAATGACTAAAACCATCGCTCTAAGATTCAAAGCAGGGAGAGGGGACTATACTGAACGAGAATATTTCATTGCTGTTGAACCCCCAAATGTATTTTCAATCAAAGACTTCCACTTTAAGCTCCAGGGAGAAGGTGTGCACGAAATTGCGGTGACCTTTTATCCGTTGTCAATGAAGAGCACCAACTGTGACGGCGGTTTACATGTGTTTGACCGCTATGGGCGAAAAATGGCTACATCAAAGATATCAGCAATGAAAAAGAAATTTTTCAAAATATCACCAACATTTATTGATGCAGGATGGGTGTTGCCAATGAAAAAGAAAGAGCTATTTATCCACATTGAAAACCTGGCTGAATATCAGATTACCCTAAATGTCCAACTTGGAAAATCAATGGAAAATGAACAAGGACAAAAAGTAACCATCAGAGATCGATACAGCTACTCATTCCAAATAGACTATGACTCTATTAAATTAAAAGCGCTGGAAACTTTGAAAATTCCAATTATTTTCTACCCCAAAGCTCCTGGAAGAGTGTCAGAGAATATTATCTTTCACGGACCGGGGGGAGAGGAAATACTGGTTCAGCTCGTTGGAACTACTGATATGCCTATGGCTATATATCCTGAAAATGAGAAAAACTCATCTCTTGGCATAACAGCATTGTCGTTTGAAAGAACTCAGCTGATCAAAAAAGTAGACAAGTCCAACCAAACTGACATTAATACATCAGGATTAACCCCATTTGAAATGCAAATCATGAAGTCAATTACAGCCGCCCAAATAGACCCAACGCAACGAAAAATATCGCACACACTAGATTTTGGCATTTGCACTTTGGACGATATACAGCAAACACGATGTCTGACTATTCTCAATTGGGGATACGACCCAATAACTTGTAGTTTATTTTCATATGATAAACTTATATCCTGTCCGTATCTTGTCCGTGTAGCCCCTAGAAGTGCAAGCTCGATCAACATTGTATTTACTTATAACAGCCTAAAGTTTCAAGCAAGAGGAAATTATACCTCTGTCCTGGAGATTTCCTGTCAAGACTTTGATAATATGGCAGTCAACATATCTGCGTATGTTGGACATCCAATCTACCTCCCCCTATACGATTATGCTTTCTTCAAACCAGTCAGACTTTCCCAGACTGTAACATTGAGCACAGTAGTAGTAAATGAATCACAATACGATATAAAATTGTATTTTCCGGATTTCATCGAAGAACCAAACAAAGCTAAGCAGATCACTGTCTCGCAAAACTTTACCGAACAAAACTTGATGGAGGTCCAGGCGTTTTCTATAGTTCCGGTCACATTCAAGTTTCAGCCCTTCAGGACAGGATGCTATATGAAGGAAGTTAAAATGCTGATGACACATCCCACAAGAAAAGTTTTGGATGCAACTATGAAGGGAAAAGAGCTCTACCTGATAGGCACATGCATTGAACCTCGAAATGAAAACGCGGATGTGAAAATCCATCCAGTTTTCGAACAAGTTTTGAATTGGTTTTCGCGCACACGAACTTTAAAATTGGAATATACCGAAGAAATGTGGGTAGATGAAGCAAAGGATATACTCCCAACCCCATCTGACGCCAACTATGAAGTCATGTTCAAAGCAGATCCATATGTCTGCGATACGGTTGGGGATTTCAGCGTTTCTCCCCAGTCTTTGACAATCCAAAACCGAGGAAGCACAACTAAAAAAGTCCGGTTTTTTTCTTCATCGGGGTTTACTTTGGATCCAAAGCAAAAAGAATTAGAGCCGGGCGAGTTACAAAGACTGGACAACTACTTTAATCCTCCTGCCAACGTTGGAACTTTGGTAACAGTAGTTGGATTTGCTGCTGCTGCAGATTTTGGAAATTATCTGCACAGTTCAACTCAAATTGTAAAAAGACTGGGTCTTGGGTTTATGCTCCTTCCATTTCAAAATCACGTTGAGCAACAGTTCGTGCTTGATTTCGGGAAAATAGAGCTATCTGGAGACTGCAATCCGGACTGTACTAGACATTTGATGCTTTGCAATCCTTACAATTTTAGGTATCATTGGTCAATCAAAGTTGCTCCTTCTGCAAGAAAAACTTTGGCATTCGAAATGCCTGTTGCAAGAGGCGAACTGAACAAATGGGAAACATTTGTTGTACCATTTAGGTTTTCCACTGAAGTTTCAGGGTCTTTTGAAACCAAATGTGAAATATTTATAGATCCTACTTCGCATGTAAAAAGTTTGCGGCTGGGGACGATTATTTTAAAAGGAGTTGCACTATATACAATTTTGAATGGATTGCCAGAGACAATTGAGTTTGGAAGTACAATAATATTCCACATGGCTCGGAAAAAACTCTTTCTGCAAAACGACGGCAGTCAGGAATTGGATGTCAACGTTCTGGTGAGAGCTCCATTCTCAATTGCACCCCAAAAATTCACTATTCCTGCGAAATCAAACCAAATTGTAGAAGTATTTTTCAATCCAACCGAACATCGAAAAGTTAATGCAGTAATGCAGGTGTTTGCAAATCAGAAACTATATTGTGTAAATTTGACAGGAGTTGGTGGGACAGCTCAACTTGTATGTGAAGAATATATGGACAAGCCAATCGACTTTGGATTACAGCTGGACGGAAATATTGTTTGGACACAAATCCATCTTCAAAACAAAGGATCCATTTCACTGAATTTAAAAGGAGTAACCTCATCCAATCCTTCGAGGGTAAGGCTGGAGTTCCTAGGTGTAACACCAGTCGTTAGCAACACTGAGACTCCATCGGTAATGAACGGTTAATTATAGCTGGACATTAGGAGAGACTATTGGAGGGCAGTGCGAAGAAAAATCAAGGTTTTCAAATTCTTGTTGGGAAATAGTAAAAGAATATCGTCCAAGAGAATAGCGGGTACTATAGTCAAAGTGAAAACAGATCCAAATAGAAAACGAATCCCAGTTTCTGATATCTTAGATTTCAGTGTTTCGACTTCGCAGCTGTCGTTACCGGATTTACCCCCGCTTTCTAGCTTTATTTTTAGAGTTGGGTTTGCTGTCAATTACCACGAAGAAGGTGCGGACGAGCTATCGTTTTGCTACGTGCCGATTTGCGAAGAAGTCGAATTAGGACATATGGATAATCTGGTTGAATACTGTACGATAGAACTTAACTGCCAACCATATATCCCGCTAGAAATTACCCCTTACAATATAAACTTTGGTTTCCTACCAGCTGAAATGTATTCTGAAAACCAATTCCTCAAGAGTAGCACTGAACCGGGCTATGGAGTATCAACTTCAACTCAGAAAAGTGAATTTTCGTCCGTCAAGATACTTAAAGCTGCAAACAGATCTTCCTTGCCACAAAATTTAACGCTCAGCAAAATTAGTCCTGAATTCACAGTTCATCTGAGAAAGTGGTACCTTCCAGGAAATTCGATCATAGAGATACCAGTTGAATTTCACCCTCAGCGTGAGCAAACCCAATACTTGGGGGTTGCAGAGTTTGTTCACCAATTTGGAGCATTAGAGATAAAGCTGTCAGGCACGGGAGCAAGTGCAGAACTGGTCACAGACGAACTAATAGATTTTGGCAACTTAAAGCTCGATGTCGTAGCAGAAAGAACTTTGGTAAATTGTCCTTAAACATAGCATATGTACAACCGTGGGATTTTAGATTGTGTATATGAGCTTGATATTGTTCAAGATAATCATACCTTCTCCATAAAGAATAGTCCTGATCCTTTCGACTGTGAAGGAGTGATAGCCAGCGGCCAAACTGTTGAAAAAACAATCCTATGCCAATGCAAGAAGAAGGACGGAAAACCCGGTGAAATAGTAATCAAATGGAAGCGGATACCAAACAGCAAGGTAGAATTAATGCATATTCCTCTACGATTTTCGACAGGGTACCCTGAATTTAAAATGCAAAGTGGAGAGGTTGACTTTAAGACAACTTATATTGGAATTAATAAGGTAGTCGACTTTAAAATTGCAAATGACGGCAATGCACCGTGCACTTGGAAAGCAGAGTGCGAATCGTCCATCATCTCTTTAAACATAAACAATGGAAATATCCCACCTAAAGATTCAATTATACTGCAAATTAAATTCAGCCCAATTGACTATGAACTATTAGATAGTGCGATTTCCTTCTGGACTGATGCAGGGCTGATGAAGCTGGTTTGCTTTGGTGTGGTCGGTGTCCCTTACCTAAAAATCATGAAGGAACAAAGATCAGTCGACTTTGGTATAGTTACAATAAGTCAAACCCATCACACTTTTGTCGACATAGCCAACACCGGTTTGGATCAAATAGAGTTTGAGGTAAAATGGGTAGAAATGATTAAAGATGGGAATCCTATACATATGGAGGATTTTGATTTCTTCTTTGTGGAGCCAACTCATGGAGTAATTGCCTCTGGGGAAATGCTGGCGTTGAAAATTTCGGTCCTTCCAAAAGACTATGCGACCAATTATCAGGCAATATTTGAAATTTCAACCAAAGTTGGGGAAAAGCACACTATTCAGGTTAAGGCAATTGGTGGACAGGCAATTGTCAAAATTAAGGCGCCAGTTGTAACGACCAATTATGCAAGACAAATTGCAACCCCGAAAAGCGATAAAAAGCAAGCCAAGTCAAAGAAAACTGCCCCTGAATTACCAACCAACACCTTAGAAACTACAAAGAACTTGATTAAAAACCATATAGATAATCTGTACGAGTGTTTGGCGGGATTGAAGACCGCAGAAGTCGAAATTCTTCAAAGCAATACCAAGAGAGCGGCCATCGATACTTCTGCAATACCAAGGAAAGAAACATCTGGAGTCAAACCGAGAACAAGCAGAACAGCACCTGACAAACTTTCGATGGTGCCTACCCCAACAACTGATAGCAGAACGTCATCGAAAGGATTTATGGAAGAACTAAACAGGATGGAGGAGGAAATCGAAAACGCGATTACTCAGCTCGATCCTGCATACTCCTATGAAGCCCTGATGAAATCTCGAGCCGGTACTCCACAAATTGGTGTATCCGCAGACCACAAACCTTATTCTTCGCTCTCCTCGAGTAGAAGCTCAAGAAGTTTTGGAAATTATCACCCTGGAAGAAGGGTGTTCCGAAAGAGCGATTCACAAGAATCCGGTTCAAATTCATATTCTCTTGTAACTACACCAACATCAAACAGATACGATGGTCTCGAAGGACACTCTCTCGATAGTCGTGGAATTCAATCCGAACCTGCAAGCGGAGATTTCAAATTTGACTCTCGAATAACCACAGCAGAAACTCCTCACGGTGTAAAGTCGCTCTCAGACAGCTTGATCACTGCAGACAAGCAAATAGCTGTATCGGGTCAAGGAGAATCTTTATCTGCGGAACAAAAATTGGGAGCTCCAATCGATAAAGAAACTACCGAAGGAAGAAAACAACCTCTCCCAGGAAAAAAAGATGATGGCACAAAGCTTGGAGAAAGAGCAGAAACAATTGCAAAAAGCATTGGCGACAACAATAACGATGCGGTAGTTAGTGGTGTCAAAGATATGATGAATCTACGTGAAATTCAACATCATCGAGGAGAATTTGAAAAAATTTTAGAAGCAGCCCAGAAATTTGGTGTATCTTTGGAAATTGCAGAAGAAGAACCTGAAAAAATTGGGCAGCTTCAAGGAATTATAGCCAAATTTATGGCCAGCACCAAAACGACTATAAAAACAGTGAAAACAAAGCTAATTAATGATGCCTGGCTACCGAACAGGGAATTGTTACAACAGTCCTTAAAAAAGTTGCACATGTCTGCAATCGCAATTGACTCTATCTTGCAAACTATCGAATTGCACAATCAATCAGTGTGGAAATTTGAAAATAATGTTTATCCTCTAGATTTAATTTGTGGGGGTGAAAGAACAAACTCAACCCTTTTATTCAATCTTCCGAACGAAGGAAATATTTCTTTGGAGTACAGCATTGTGCCGACCAAATCAGATTTTGTTATTCCAAAGAACTCAAGCGATACAATAACCGAGTTCTTTAATATAGAGAATGCTACTGGAATATTAGCACCGGGAGAATCGGTGAATATCTCTGCAACCTTTACTGGTATCACATCAGGATTTTATAGACAAGGGTTTTCAGTGACATCAAACGAAGAAGAAATATTCTCGTTTGCATTAACAGGATCCATTGGAAATCCAGAATTGATATTGTCAAACGATTCAATAGATTTTGGGCTTGTTACAAAGGGGCAGCTTGCTACTAAGAAGGTTTTCATCAACAACGTAGGATCGTTCGAGGGTGCCTGGGATCTAGATATGCTTTCAAAGAACGAATCTGACCTTTCTTCGTTTAGGATTGATCCTCAGGCTGGAAAGACTGATCCAACATATAAGACGCATATCACAATTACTTTTAATCCGCAAAGAGAAGGTTATTATCTTGCAACTTTAAAGATGGCATGGAAAGACGGCCCTACTGTTATGGCGATACGGGGAGAGGGTGGTGTTTCCAAATTAGACTTTCAATATCACTGCCAAGAAGATCGTGATTTCAATGGATTGGATTTTGGAAATTGCTTGATTGGACTACAATATCGAAAGAAAATTACAGTGAAAAATGTTGGCCAGATAGACGCTTTGTTGGAAGTCAGCCATCCAAACAAAAACATTACTATAATTGTGGAGAGAATAAACGGGGAGATTAAAATCGAGCCTGGAAACACTAGTGTAATGGAAATTATTTATATACCGGAAGCAGTAGAAAAGTTGAGGGATAATCTCTTATTTACGACCGGAACAGTTAAATCTGGGCTTCAGTCTATTGCTGTAAAGGGAAGATCTATTTTAAAGTCCTGGAGTTATTCAGGAAACTTGAATTTTGAAAATACTCCCGTTAATGTTGAACAGTCACGGACGTTATTGTTTAAAAATACAGGAAATATTGATATTCCGCTAGAACTCAGATGGGAACCCGCAAAATTAGCTGCATCATTCAATCTCTCATTCAGTGAATGGGAAATCGGACAAGCTCTGGCCCCAAGCCAAGAGGTGGAAATTGCCGTAAGTGTCTGTCTCGGAAAAGATACAACAGTCGAAGGAAAATTGATTGCAATTACAGAATTGCTTGAGCCAGCCAGTGCTGAATTTCCTTTCCAATTCAGGTATTACTCTGCAGAAATGGCGTTAGATAATCAGGAAGATATAAACATTGGCAGAATAGTTGCTGGCGAAACAATGATTACCAACAGAAAAATTACCAACTTTAGCAACAAGAAAATTCACTACAGAGCAAAAATATTGAACAGCCTTGGGAAAGATGAAATTTTGGATTGGAAAATTGATGAAGGAAGTGAAAGTAAATGGTTTCTCACACAGGTGGAACTTTGGAGCCAAACGCGTCAGGCATGATTCAAGCAATCTTCCAGGCAGTGCAAGGAAGGGGCGACGATCTCCAAAATGCGCAACTGGTAATTGAAAAATGCTCAGTAATTATTGTTTTATGGCTAGGAAGAGGATCAAGACAACTGGGTGGTATTCTCCCAATTGGAATTGCAGGGCGGTGTAGGAAAACCAATGTTCGCGGTAGATACCCCATTGCTAGACTTTGGATTAATTGGAATTGGAGATAAGAAAAGCCTTGATGTAATATTTTCAAATCCAGGCACCGCACCTTGTGTATACAGCGTTGGCCCATGGGATAATGTGGAAGAGTTTTCTTTTGAATCGCCATTGCAAGGAGAAATTAAAGCAGAGAGCAGAGTAAATTTGACAATGACTTTTACTGGCATAATGAATTTTGATTACGAAACGAGCGTAATAATTCAAACCTCAGTGGGAGAGTTTACATTTGTGGCCAAAGCGGCATCTGAACCCGTAGCGATATATCAAGAAGGACTTTCTCCTGTTTTGGATTTTGGGCCAATGAACATTGCAGAAATGATTGAACAAGAAGTACCTTATATTTAACAAAGGTTGTAATTGAAAATGATTGCAAGTTGAATTTGGACTTGGAAATTTCAATCATCGACCCAAACACCTTGGCAGAGTGCGAATTTGTGAAAACAAACCAAACTGCCCTCACGCTGGAAAGAAATGCAAGGGAAGACGAACGCTCATCTGCTCAGATTCTGCTAACATTCTACATAGAACCAAAATATATATCTGGAGAATTAATTGACAGTGATTTTGTCAACTCTCTGCCTGTTGGAATTCCTCAAAACTATGCACTGCAGATCAGAAGGAAAGAAACAGTCCTTGCACTTGTGCCCATAAAATATCTCATTCAAATTTTGCCATTGGCAATTTTATATAGAACAGTTCAGGCCAGCGATTATCGAACAACACCTTCTGTGGTAAAAATTGATTTTGGACTTGTGGTAAGGTTCTAATTTAATACAGCATATGGATAAAGGTGCTTCAAAAAAATATTTTGTTTTCAATCCAAATAGCTTCTTGCTTCAGTTCAAAATAGAACTGGAAAACGTGGAAGAAGGACTGGTGGTAATAGAGAGTTAAATTAGCGCTTTGATATAGAAAGTTATAACCAGGATATCGATGCAGGGGCAAGTGGAGATATTCAGTTTAATGTAAAAGCTCTAACTGAGAACGAAATCCAGAGCATTGTGGAAAAAAGTGTGTTTGGAGAAGCTATGATTTCGATTAATACTCAAATTGACTATCTAGAAAGGCTGTTGATGCCAATTTCTGCAACCTTGATAGACGTAAGACATATTAAAATTAGATTGGGGAAACAATTGAAATTCCCAACGAAATAGATTTTGGATCTATTTTTGTCCAAAACCAGACAAGCAGAACCTTTTCATTTGTAAATCCTTCCAAACGGCCAAAAAGTTGGAAGTTGACTGTAGAGGACAATTATAAGGATATTTTCTTCATCGGTATGCCTAGCGAAGGTATCGCTGTTCCCAGCCACGAAAATACAATTCAAATGCACTTTGTTCCGCAAAACGACGTTAGATATCAAGCAGAAGCAATATTTGAAGTTGAAAATGAAAAATTCTCTATGCTGCTGCTCGGGAATTCGATTCGCCCAAAGTTGGAAGTCAGCACGCCAGAAACTGATTTTGGCATAGTAGGATTAAAAGAACCGGAATATAAAGAAGTGACCGTGCACAACCCAACGGAACTGAGAATGAGAGTGCGGCCAAGGTCAAATAATCCCAACTTTTTTTCAACAATAACAGAGTTCGACCTTGCTCCAGGGGAAATCAAAGTTGTTAAAGTGCTTTATCTGCCAAAAGACGAAATGGCTGTCGAAACTGGAAAGATTACCTTTTATCAATTGGATGAAATCCAAGAAGGTGCGGCCGGGGATACACAATATACCGAGCACGAAATTCCAATGACCTGGCAAGACATACGTCTTGGGACACCTGCAGAACGGCCAGTCAGCAACAGGAACGAGATTGTTGCGTTAGAACATATCATTTTTGCAGGTAAAGGAGGAAACTTTGGATTCCACGTTGGGGGGGAAAACATCACTCCATTAGATGACGATCTGGATTTAACAAAGATATCAGCTGAATTGGGAGGAGTTGAAGTATCAAAAATCCAAATCAAATTCAACAAAATCAGCTCGAAAACAAAAGTTAGAAAGATGTTTGAAATTGAAAACTCTGGCGATACATATTTGGAACTGGGTGCATTCGACATGAAGGGCGATCCTTTAACGGACAACTTTTTGTATTTAAGTACTGAAAAGAAGATTTCGTATTCTGTTGTGCCATGCAACTGTAGAATCCCGCCCCACAAGAAAGAAAAAATCTTTGTTATCATAGAGGTAATATTCGATTTACATTAGGGATTAATTGACGGTGCAGATGCGTTTGCATTTGTTGTAAAGACCAAAAATCTGTACATCAACAAATGCATTGTAGTTCAAGTGTCCGCTACCATACACACGTCCATAGAATTTGAAGCGATGAAAACTTTTGTCAGGGCAGAAGAATCAATTGAAACAAAATACGATTTAGCAAAGCAAGAAGAACGTTTGGCTGAAACCGATCAAAACCTGTGGAAAGTTTTGCTGCCAGTTATCAGAATTGGCTTAAAATTGCCAAGTCAAGAATTCCAGTGGATACCTGCTATCGAGCCTAATGTTGCAAGGCCAGAAATAGGACCATTCGTTGTGCGGCCGCCAGCAATTCCTGAGACTCTTCAGCCAAAGAACAAGAAATGGTATACAAACAGAATTTCAATGGCTGTTGATAAACTGAAAGTGGAACAAACGTCTGAAACTTCACCAATTGCTCTTCGCAAAGAAGAAGCACTGCAGACCATTGCAAAGACTAATTTGGAAAAAAACGTAAATTTGACCAAAAAATCCAACTAGTATTCAACTAATAAATCCCAGCTGATTTTAAAAGAAAAGTATATTAGTTTAAATAAGCTTAATCATTTAGAGGCATCATTCTCGGTGCGGTCCTGATATCTGGCAAGTTTGCTGCTGGCATATTAATTACATGGTCTGGGCCAGTAAAGTCTCGTTCAGTTTGAACAATCGCGGTGTAAGATTGCTTGTCTGTTTTTTCAACCAATACTTTTCTCTGCTGCTTCTTCTTCTGGATTGTATAGTATATCTTGCTGAATATTCTTTCAATGAAAACTACAGGGATGTTAATAGCCATGAAAACAAAGCAAATCCCCCATTCTGTTAACGACAGCTGTATGCAGTTAAACAAGCTGTATGCAACGCAAACTGCGAATAGCTGCACCAAAATGATAACACATAGAATCATTAGGAAGTATTTGTTTTTGAAAAATCCGATAAACATGTTCAGTTCCCCGTTGATATTGCGAGCACAAACCAGGTTTGAAAGTTGCATAAGAATGAATGAGTTAAAAATCAAAGTCTTTGTTCTGAGCGAAGGGGTTCCAAGCAAAGCGTTTGCATCGGTATGGTAGTTTGGAATTACAGCATCGCCCCAGATGATCAGGAACATTAAAACTATTGTTTGGTAAACAGTTTGCAGCAATATGTATTCTTTCATTCCGTTGGTCAGCATAGGATCCTGTTTTCTTTGTGGGGCTGCGTCTAAAATATTAGCATCTGGCTCATCTGAAGCAAGCGCGATTGCCCCAAACGAATCCATGATCAAGTTTATCCACAACAACTGCACAGTGCTTAAAGGAGAAGAACCTGTGATAACTGAGCCTAAAAATGTGACAATTACAGCAGCCAAATTGATGCCAAGTTGGAACTGTAAAAACTTTCTGATTGTGCAAAGAACATTCCTTCCCCACCGAATGGCTTGGACAATAGAGGCAAAATTATCATCCAGCAACACGATATCAGAAGCATTCATCGCAATTTGCGTCCCAGAAATGCCCATAGAAAATCCAATATCTGCCGCTTTCAAAGCAGGTGCGTCGTTTGTGCCATCTCCTGTCACTGCAACAACTTCATCCAAAGATTTCAGTAAAGTTACCAATTCAAATTTATCTGCCGGCGAACATCTTGCCAATACCTAAAGTTACCAAGATATTACTTGAAGTTTAGGCACAATGGCCAGCTTTTCTTCATCAGACATTGTTCTAAAAACTGGTCCTTCCAAAGCAATTCCATCTCCATGGAAAATGTTGCATTCTTTGGCAATCTTTGTCGCTGTAAGGATATTATCACCGGTTACCATTCTAATTACCAGTCCAGCTTTTTGACACATTGCCACAGCACCAGGTATTTCCTTTCTTAGCGGATCTTTAATGGCAATCAGAGCAACAAAAATCAAATCCGAATCAATGTTTTCGTCAATGCTGCTATCGTATTTGGTGGTGATATCTTTGTAAGCAAGTGCGAATGTTCTTAATCCTTCAGAAGCCCAGGCTTTGATATTCTTGCTGATAATAGAGATTTCGTTTGCAGTAATTGGCGCAACCTCCATCGTTTCGGAATTCAATACTTTGGTGCAGAGAGACAAGATAATTTCTGAAGCGCCTTTGGTAAACAATCGGTAGTGTTTGTCATGTTCAATTAGAGTCGACATTCGCTTTTTGTCTGCAGAGAAAGACCAGACACCATTTTCAACCACCTTTAGTTTATGGCGCACATTCTTGTAGTTGATGCCAATCTTTCGAGAAAATACCAATAATGCGCCTTCTGTTGCTGAGCCTACAAATATCGGCAACACTCCAGGTTCGTCAAGTAGCTCTTCATTTTTGATAAAACAGTTTGAATTGATGCAAATACCATCTGTTAAAACACTTCGGATTTCATTTGGAAAGGTTTTTGGAGAGAATGGCATAGCATCCTTGTCTCCAGACCCTTCACCTTTATAGATACGATCCCCGACCATGATTCTAACTACAGACATCCTGTTGTAAGTCAACGTCCCGGTTTTGTCGGTGCAGACAGTTGTTGCTTGGCCCATTGTCTCAGATGCATCTAAATGACGAACAAAGCAGTTATCACGCATCATTTTGAACATTGAAAGAGAGAGGGCAAGAGTTACGGCCAATGGCAGCCCCTCTGGAACAGCTACCACAATAACAGTAATTGCAATTACAAAATCTTCGACTATTGAAGATAAGCGATCCAGGACAGAATATCCGCCGCTTGAAGCATTGCACGCGGTACTGGCGACCGGAACGCTGTTTGCGATATCAATACCCCAACGAACAGCCAATCCAATAAATGTAATAACACCTGCAGCTACACCAACTTTACCAATTAAAATTGCAACATCTTTGAGTTTTTCTTGCAAGGGGGTCATTTCATCTTGAGAAGCATTCAACAATTCTTGGATTTTACCACCACTAGACTGAACACCAACAGCAGTGACCAACATGAGCCCACTACCTTCACTAACTAACATAAGATATTACTTTACCTTGACAGCCCGAAAACAGGAATGGCATTTCTGTGCTTTTCTTCATTGGCTGAGTCTCCCCAGTTAATGGCGATTCATCAATAATCAATCTGTTGCCAGTAATGTAAATTCCATCAGCTGGAACTTCATCGCCTACAACTAGTTCAACGACATCACCAACTAAAATATCCCAGGAAGAAATCTCGTTTTTGACACCACCCCTAATAACTCTGCATCTTTTGTCAGTTTGTAGCAGCATCAATTTCTTGAACTTTCTATCTTTGGACCAGTCGTTTCCAGCAGTAACTGATAGCACGATAAACACGGCGATTACAATTGCCAAACCTTCAATCCAACCTTCTGAAGGACAAGTCGCGGTACCAAGGGATAATACAAGTACCGCACCGACAATTAAAATCTTGAGGATTGGGTCTTCTACGACAGTGTCCCACACGATTTCGAGGATAGTTAGAGAGCGCGGCGGAGGGATAATATTTTCTCCAAATACTTCTTTTCTGTCTTCTTGATCAATGACAGTCATATCCTGCCCAACGTCTTGACCATATTTAGTTGGCATGTTATGAGTGTGAGTATACTTTAATGGAATTCCAGTTTCAACGTCGGATTTAAGTCTGTTTGCTATCCCTTGGACCCCATCATACGTGTCGAGAAGGACTTCAACCAATTGCGGATCTGTTCTTCTGTCAAAACATACAATTTCTCCAAGCTCTTCAATTCTAAGTTCGTACGATGAACTTTTAAACTCTATGGACATTTTTGAAAAAGTGAACGAGACGCGTTCAAACTAAGGCCATGACATCATATGTTTGTAGTTCTGCTAATGCAATTCATGTTGGTGGTATTTGAGCATTAGGAATTCAAGTGGAAATTTATGGTGGCTAGCAAATGAAAGTTCCTGCAATAATTGCCGGGTATTTTTATCGGCGCCGTCTTATATGGTACTAGGCGGGTTTGATTTGGCTTTAGCTGCTGGCTACTATTGTTTAATCAAAGGTGTATTTGGGGGTTTCAAACAACAGACATCAAGCCACTGGAAAAGTTTGATCAATTTCAAGTGGAAATTAGAATGGAAATGGACTTGATAATTACAGAAGCCGTTGCAGAAAATACACCATTGCTTGAGCAAGAATCTTCATCGCAATCCTACATCTCACCATATCAAGCCGTCCTTAATTTACTGACAGCCAAGAAGAATACCACATTTAAGTGCTGGGCATGTTGGGAAACATTCTCCTCGGCTTCAAATCCATTAATCAGAGTCTGCCAAGGATGCAAAGACCCCGAACTGCAGTATATTCATCAAGAGTGCATCGACAGTTATATCTCATCTCTACCACAACCTCGCCGTCCAAGATCTCCAAGACCCAGAGGAAGAGATCAACAGAGTGTCAGTGAATTCCTTGCTGAAGAGCAACCGCCAGTTGTGTTGTATGATTGCACTCGCTGCCGAGACCCTTACACAGTGGAAGAGCGACCAATCTCTCCCTTTATTATCATGTGGCAGGATGTATGGCTGCGATTCTTGGCCGTCATATTGACTATCGTTTCTATTGTGATGATTGGCTCAGCAGCAATAATTATAGTATTCGGATGGGACGACAATGAAGTCCTGGCTGAAATTTTTGGATTGCCAATTACTGTGGTATTTTTGGCGCTGTTATTGACTGTTATCGGATTAATAGGAACTGTAGGACTATGGATTGCAATTTGGATGTCATGCACCGGTAAGACACGATTACATGTCGTTGGACAGCCATTAATTGTTTAAAAATTTGTTAATAAAACGTTTATAAATCATCAGTTGGTTTCCTATTGGCTCATTTCCCTGCGCGTTTGGCATGTTTAACCTGGCTAGGCTATCCCTCGCAGACTTTCCTGCTGGTAGGTTCAATTATTACGCATACAATGAGTTTATTATGCAATATTAAACAGTAGCTTGCAATACTCGTATGTATAAAAGGAAACTGCAAACATAGGAGTAACTTTAAGGTAGCCAATTCCCAGCCCAACCCAGAATCCTCTGAATCCTTTTCGCTTGAATATTCCCTTTGCCGTACTGAGGAAGGTAGTCTGTTTAGAAGCGTTGTTGATAGCGGATACTTGAATATGCCGTCTAATTACTTCAAATGGGTAAGATACTGTTTGAGCCATGACTCCGCTAACTGCTCCAATCGTGACTGTTGACCACCAATTCAATGCTGGTGGAGGGTTGTCATTTCTGCACAGCGGTATGTCCATAGCTTTCATTTTAAGCATTTCGTATGTATAAAAGGATGCACCTGCATATGGTATCATTCCAACCAGTGATACAGAAAGCCCACGATAAAAATTTAATATACTGCCTTGGCCTCTAACTAAATTGTTGGGTTCATTGTAAATCACTTTCGACAGTTCACTGATGGATAATGGATTTGATTTAATTTCGAATGCTAATCGAACGCGGATAACATCAAAAGGGTAACTAATGGCTGAAGCAATACATCCTGCAATCGATCCAGCAACAAAATTCCGCAGTCCGCTATTGTATTCTTTTGTAGGAATCAATATTCTCTTGCATTGTTCATATACCATGAATTTGATTCCGCTGTATGGAAATATCCGCATCAAGGTCGCTGAATGCCCTCTAAACAAAGCAATGCTTCCTTGGGATAGCTGTATATTTTTCAGTGCTCTAAAATACCCGGCAACAGAGCCTGTATTAACGCAGCTTACCTTGATATTTCTCGTACTGGGGTTGTGAAGTTTGGAATAGTATTTTCACTCTGTCTAGTGGAGCTACCACCGTTTTTGCTGCGCTCCCGGCTATTCCTCCCGCAATCAATGACTTTATAATATATTCGAATCCCTTTTTATCCTTGTTCTCCGCATACATTTAATTTTAAAAGAAAAAAAGCTGCAGGTCACATGCTATTGTCTCGACAGTTTCGTCCAGTCAAAGCGGCACACCCGATAAGAGAAGCTGGACAAAGCTCTGGGGTATAGAATTATTTGACTAAAGTTAAAACATATCAAATTTACCTGCAACTCATAATATTTATTGTATAAACTTTCTGAAACAGCGTTGCAGAATTTATTCTTTTTTCACTTCAAAAGAAATGGATTTGTTCTGCACGCCATTTCAAAGAGGATTCAAAAATTTGGCTCCAACTGATAAGAAGTTGCTGAAAGATAATACTGCTGTTCTGTTGGATGACCTTCGTTCCTTGCAATTGCTCCTTGGGTCAACCACAAGCTTTATTCCAAGAAAGGAAAGACAAAAGTTGATAAATACTATAAGCTTGGTTGGAGTTCTGCTTCCAAACCCTCCTACTTTGGATCCAATATCTCTTATTGACACACTCAACAAGCCATCGAAATCCTATATTCCCAGCTCTGTTCGTCAGAAATTCTACTTCTATGTAAAAGAACTTATTGCATATTTAGAAAGTGACCAAAAAGATTCGAATCAGATATTGGAATTTACAGAATTTGACAAACTTATGGAGAATGGCACTTTACGAAAAGATATTCATTCTAAATTGTTGGAGGAAGGAATATTCCAAATATTACATGATTACCAAACTCAAACTCTATCGTTATGGCAAAAAGGAAGATGTTTCAGTTCTAAGAGAAATTTCTGATGGTATTGTTGTTTATCATGAAGCTCCTTATCATACAAGAGAGCGTAGAGATGACTGTGTTCACTCTGGCTGTGTAGTATCGGAAAATTCTGATTTTATCACCTCTCTCCAGCTGTAACAGAATTATTTCAGGACAGAGACACTACTGGCACTGGTACAACTGGGTTTTTTGTGAAACAAGGTAAATACCATTATATGATTACATCAGCTCATGTAATCTTTAAAACATTAACAGATATGGAACTTGATTCGCCTGAAATCAAAACATTTAACGAGAGTGTGGATTTTGCCATTTATGATGATGAGTGTGACATTGCTTTAGTAAAATGTTTGAATTGGGGGAAACATTCTAATATTTACCGAATTGCAGATAGTGAGTATTGGGAAAACTGGGACACCAATATTGAAAAAGATGCAAATATTATCAAATCTGGTCAAGTAACAGGAATTACAATTGGAAAGTTTGATAATGCATCTAGACCGATGAGACCTAATGAAGAATACAAAAAGATGATTAGGGTAAACCCTAATGTCGGCACTTTTGCTGAAGCTGGTGATAGTGGTAGCATATATTTTGCAGAATCAAAATATGGATTTATCCCCATTGGAATTCATCGAACAACGGATGATGAAGGATATGGACTTGCATGTAATTTTATGTATGCTTTCAAAAAGCTCCTTGCCAAGGCAAAGCATTTGGGAAATATTGAAAATTTTCAACCTTGTCAATTCAATAGTCAGGTAAATTGTCGTCTAAAATAGTCTTCAAATAGTTGTGAAAAATCTCATCTAAAAGCAGCGAGATTTTCAGATTAAATATTGGCTAAAATTCATTTTAATTTTCTGAATATGTCTCTGAAATCATTTTTTAGTATTTTATATATTATATTTGAAGAGATGCTACTTATTTTAAAGTGAATTCAAGATGGATATTTTAGGATTTTGAAATATTTGAGAAAAGATAAAGCAAATCAAAATTTATCAAGGATATGAATCCAATCTTCAGGTACGTCATCGCCACCAGTGTTAACTCCAATAAACGAATCGATCCCGTGCAAGACGCCGTTAGCACCAATAACATCAAAGTCTTCAACATGGGCGATACCATTGAGTAAAATCTGGGTTAATTAGAATTACAGTTTTTGCCTTTGCATCAGCCCTGACTAAAAGCGGAATGTTAAGAGTCTGGACTACGAATGGAAGTGAATGGGCAAATGCGATTTCAGTGTACAAAACTTTTGGTGCGATATGCGATTTCAAACCAGTAGTTAGGATGTGCTTCCCCGCAGGACTGAATAAGAAACGAAGTTTTGCCCATCCAAGCTGGATTAATAACTGATTACTTGTTGTAAAGCTCTGTTTGTAGGTGCAAACACGGTCAACGAAGGCTGCGATCGTACGATATCGTCCAAACCAGTATATTTCAGGGCTAAAATGAATCCAGCGTACTTTAATGGCAAATGCACGGCAACAAAGAACAGCGATGCTGGTGGAAGTACAATTTGCTCGACTGTATGAATGACGCCATTTGAAGCGACGATATCGCTTTCGTGTACAATCGAATGATAGTTTAATGTGATTAAGCCAGTGTCTTTTGTGGATACTTTGATTACTTGATTAGCATCATCCAAAGACTCTAGAGCCAGTCCGGATTCCAATAAATCTCCATCCAACAAGTTTGAGGAAGGAATAGTGCCGTTGACTAGATGGTAAATCATAACCTGCCATCAATAGATTGTTACCTTGGTGATTACTTCAGGTGGTGGGGGGTTCTTGATTTTACTGAAAGCAGAATCAATAGGAGCAAACACAGTCAAATCAGCGTTGGGATCCGAGAGTGCTGATTCAAGCCCAGGCCGTTCTGCTAGTAACTGTCCAAGCACTTCAAGATCAGTACGTGACTTGATAACTTGCAACAGTGTTTGTTTGTCCTTTACTTTAAGAGGCTGCTGAAAATTAAGGACAAAAGCATTTGCAATGGTGGCGATCAAGAATAATTTCATTTTGGAACTTTTATGCAACTGGAGCGTGATTTTCTTGCACGTTCTGTCATCACGATTACAGTCCAGCGCGATTATGATTTTCCCATAATCACCTTCCTAGCGATTTCCCAATAGCTGCCTTTCAAGTAGATTTAGGCTGCCGATTTCCCTGCTCATACACAATTTTTATCAAATTCGCATTAATCCGCTGGAAATGTGGAAATTACAACACTTTTGTATTTAAAACACCACATTCCTTTTGCCTATCAAACTCTTATCACTAAATTATTGAGACTTGGCAAAGTGAGTAACAGACATTGAAAGTATCCTGCGAAATAAAATTGAATCTCTGAGCTTCTGGACTGGATTGAGAAACAAACCAATTTCAAATAAAGAACAGCTATTCCAGCCAGATCTGAAAGTTGAGTGAATCCAGAAAGCTCTTGGAATCCAGCAAGCTTAATACAAGATATTGAAAAATCACCTGACTTCGGAGAATTTCAGCCACTCGAAAAAAAAACAAGTGAAAAATCAAAGTCTGCATTCCTTTACCTTTTAACCAATGGGAAGGCAAGTAATTAATTAACCCTAGATACGCTGCCATTGAAACTAGCGCAAAATGTAAGGAATTATAAGGAGGATTTGCAGGAAACACATGCACTTCTGATATTTTAATAACAGCACTAACCATTAGCTGCCAAAGCTCAAGCATCCTACGTTCGTGTTCACTACAAGAACACCCGTGAAGTAGCAGCAACTATTGCAGGATACAAATATACTAAAGCAGTCAGTTTCCTCAATGATGTATTGGAACGTAAACAAGCTGTACCATTCCGTCGTTATGCCGGTGGTATTGGTAGAACTGCTCAAGGAAAAGCACACGGTGTTTCCAGAGCTCGTTGGCCAGTAAAGTCCGTTGAATACGTTCTTGGATTACTCAAGAATGCTGAATCCAACGCTACTGTCAAAGGATTAGATTTGGAAAAATTGCTTGTTCGCCATATCCAAGTTAACCAAGCACCTAAACAACGCCGTAGAACTTTCCGTGCCCACGGTCGTATTAACGGTAAGAAATGCATTAACAACAGCATACAAATCTTCTCCTTGCCATGTTGAATTAATTCTTGTTGAAGAAGAAAAGCAAGTTGAAAAGGCTGCAGAAGCTCCAGCTACTGTTGCTAGACTTTCAAAGAAGAGACTTGTTAAATTGAGAAACAAGAACTAGGCTTTGTAATTCAATGTTTTCTAATAAAAGGAATATACTCGCAGAGTATTTCTACTAAATTAAATTGAATTCAGAGACGCACATGGAGCTATTGAGAGCTAGCCTCGGAGACTGGTTTATTGCTGTATTCGTTGATCAAATTTGTATTCAGTGATCAAGTTTACTGCTGCAAGGGTTCAATTGATCTGTGAGTCTTACTGCAAAAATTGTTTGCGAAATCTAAATGGCATCTACAGAAGATATTGCGAATTCAGTCTGGGCTGAAATTGTACCCACCATAGATGCAATTCTTGGAACAGTCAATCGTAGTTTACCCCCAGATATATTTATGAAATCCTATACGTAAGCAGTCATTGACCGTAGTGCCATCATCACATTTTGCACAGCGACAAACCATAATCAACCAGCAGCGACCTCCTCTACCAACAGAGGTTTGTATAGTTAATTCTAGGAGCCCAGATATCCGGTGGAGAATTGTACTATTCCTTCAAATCACATATTACCTCGCATTTGCAAAACTTGGTCTCAGAATCTCAGAGTCACAATGAAGAATCGCTATTAGTATTTTATTCAAAAAAATGGCTTGCATTCACTGTTTCTTGTAGGATTCTCAATCATTTGCTTGGCTACCTTAACCGAATGTGGATTAAGAGAGTCTCGGAGGAAAACATCGGAGAAGTGTTTGACATCAACACTGTAAGCATTTCTAATCTAGACCTGCTTAATTCTCTGGCGAGACCACTTTTTCAAAACTCTGCACCTGCGTTTGTTGCCATCAATGTTAAAGATGATTTACAGAGAAAGAAAAGGAGAAACAATCGACTCTGGACTGCTGCAGACCATCACTGACAGCACAGGCAATTGAATATTAATTATAGTTACTCTTGGTATCAATGATATTGATTCAAAATTGACGACTTTGGACCTTTACCAAACCTATTTCGAAAAGGAATTCATTGAACAAACAGAAATCTTTTACAAGGCAGAAAGTGAAATTTACATTGGCTCAAACCCAATTACAGATTACATGAAGAAAGCCGGCATTTGGCTGGAAGAAGAAGACAATAGAGTAAAGAGCTACTTGCATCCATCGACTAGAGATGGCTTGGTTGCTAAAGCTGAAATTGTTTTGATTGCAAACCACGCTACCATTATTCAGGACCAATTCCAGCCTCTCATTGAAAAGGACAAGATTGAAGACTTGACGAGAATGTTTGGCTTGTTATCTAGAGTGCCATCCACGTTAGAAAGGTTGAGAGATCTGTTCCTTAACCATGTGAAACAACAAGGTTTGGATGCAGTGCGTAAAGTGCAAGAGTCCATGGCTGAAATTGCCGCAAGCGGTGCTGCCACTCCTGTTGAAGATGGTGAAAAGCCGGCAAAGAAACCCAGCTCACCTCTTGAAGTTGACCCAAAAACTTATATGGAAGCTCTTCTCTTTGTCCATACCAAATTTGCTGCCACCACCGTTACCGCCTTCAAATCGGAAGCTGGATTTGTCGCATCTTTGGATAAAGCCTGCCGCGAATTCATCAACAGAAACGCATTTTGCACCACTGGCTCGAGCAAGAGCTCTGAACTGTTGGCAAAGTACACTGATTCATTGTTGAGAAAAGGCTCAAAGATTAACGAAGACAATGAAATTGAAGATTTGTTGAACGGAGCTGTAACTGTATTTAACATTAGATGACCATCTTCAAGTTTATTGAAGACAAAGATGTTTTCCAAAAGTTTTACACAAAGAACCTTGCAAAGCGTTTGGTCAACTCTACCTCTGCTTCTGACGATGCTGAAGCTTCTATGATTAGCAAGTTAAAGGAAGCCTGTGGCTACGAATACACTTCCAAACTGCAAAAAATGTTTGGAGACATGTCTGTCAGTAAGGATTTGAACAGTGAATTCCGAGAAAAGATGGAAACTTCTCATGGAAAACAAGAAATTGATTTCAGCATATTGGTACTGGGAAGCGGTTCTTGGCCACTATATGCTCCAACTACTGGATTCAACATTCCCCAAGATGTAAATCCGATTTAACAGTAGCTCTTAAAGCCGTATGAGCGTTTCCTAGCATACTATCAAAGTAAATATCAAGGCAGAAAGTTGGTGTGGTTGACTCACTTGAGCAAGGGTGAATTGAAAACCAACTATCTTCCAGGGAACAAAACTTATACTTTGCAAGTTTCGACATATCAAATGGGTATCCTGTTGCCTTTCAACTCAGCTCTGACTTACTCTTGGGATGAATTGTTGCAAACTACTGGATTAAACCCAGAAACTTTGCTGGGCAACTTGGGATTGTTGGTAAAAGCAAAGATCCTGACTGAATCAGACAAAAAGTACACGCTTAATGATGGGTTCAAATCAAAAAAGTTGAAAGTCAACCTCAATATTGCAATCAAATCTGAACAAAAGCAAGAATCGGACGATACTCACAAGACCATTGCAAAGGATCGTGAATTAGTCATTCAGGTAATTCGTTATAATTCTAGGCCGCTATTGTCCGTATCATGAAAACTCGTAAAACAATGAAGCATGTGCAATTAGTGCAGGAAGTTATCGCCCAAGTTCAAACCAGGTTCAAACCGCAAATTCCAGATATTAAGAGATGCATTGATATCTTGTTTGAAAAGGAATACATTGAACGTATGGATGGGCAAAAGGATATGTATAGCTATGTAGCTTAATAAAATCGTTTGCTATAGTCGGGCTTTGCCAGCTTCAGCTGTCTGAGACTCTATCCATCTACATGGACAACCACCTTGGTCTACAGCCTCGCACATTGAAACTTTTTCTTAACTTTGAAACCCCCCAATGAATATTTCGGAACAGCTTGTATTGATTGTAAATAGTATCCAGCCTACTCTAGACCAAATCCTTCTCTATAATAAAATCACTAAAGAGCAGTACATGGATTGTTATTAGGGTGGGGCAGTTTTAGATTAAAATTAAAAAAATAATTTTAAAAACTAGTTT
>JADIIU010000008.1:0-223151 GCA_027603945.1 Terramyces sp. JEL0728 | reverse complement strand
ATTATTAATGGATCAACCTCCCAAGAAACAAACCCTTTTTCTTCTCTGACGAGAATGGGGAATGTATCACTGAAAGAAGGATATAACATCATACATACAACCAAGCACAAGAAGAACCCAAGGCACCATTGAAGAATCCAGTTTGCATTTACGGTTTCAATCTTTAGAGCAAGACGGACAACGTGCCATACAATTCCAAACAAGAATGCAAAATAACACAAGATTGGGAACCAATTCGCTTTGAGAATTTCAGTGATTGGCATCTTGGCGCCGTCCTTTCTCGAAGTAACAAACTCAACATGCGAGGTTTTACGTTGAATGAATTCGATTACCCGTTTGCCAGTCTTTAGCCAAATCATCTGGCAGAGTGAGTGGAAAAAGATTGGTGCAAGCCATACAATCTGTTGGCATCCTCTCCATAGCGCCATATCTTTACTTCCCTGGATCAATCGCACTTGCCACCATTGAAGACAGCGAGTCACGAAAATGAAACCACCGACAAAGATCGAGGTTTCCAACAACAGAGTGTAGACTGGAGAGATGCCGAGGATAAAGTAGACAAGTGGAGCAATCGTGACTGCCAAGTAAGGAATGCACAATACATACTGCCACGCATTACAGAAAAACAGAGAAGTAGCAGCCCACGGCAAACCGACCTTGAACAACGGGTTATCGTACTGCAGAATTTGCAAACCGCCAGTCGACCATCTCAATCGCTGTTTGTAGATCCCAACAACATCGTCAACAGCAATGCCAAAGACCAAGTTTCTAAACAAGTACATGGTAGAGAAACCTTCTCCGATCAAGTTGAACGAAGTCTTGAAATCCTCGGTGACTGACCAGTAAGACTGGCCGCCAAGAGATAACAAACACTCTCTTCGGAACAAGACGCCAGTGCCGACACAAGGAGTTCCGCCAACACCGTCAGATCCTTCAAACCCTGCAGCATTAAAATCTTCAGCAGTGTGCCACCAAGGATCACTCTTGCCCAAGTTGTAGAATCGTTGAGGAATTTGCAACATTGCAGTCTTTTCTTTGCGAACATACTTGCCATTCTTCAGTTCGAAAAAGTGTGGAATGGTCTTGAGCAAAAAGTTTTTGGTTACAATCATGTCACAGTCAAGAATAAGAACATAGTCTCCCTTTGATTGGGGAAGCTTGGTGAAACAGTGGTTGATGTTTCCAGCTTTGGCGTGGTGATTGACTCCCTTAACCTTGGGTCTTGCACAGTACGTGATCTTTACCCTGCTGCCAATAGATTCAAGTTCAGACTGGATACGTAATGACATGAGTTTGATATTATCACGTTTGCCATCATCCAAGACAAAGATATTGAGTTTGCGTTTTGGATATTGCATGTTTGCCGCTGCACACACTGTAGCATCGACGATTTCCTCGTCTTCGTTGTAAGTTACAACATACACATCAACAGATGGGAAATCTGCTTCTCTAATCATCTTGTACAATTCTCTATCTGGACGAGTAATAGGAGACCACATCAATACCAGAGAGAGCAAGAATTGTAGAGTCATGAACAGTTCACAGATATAGATAAATATACTGTATCCAAGGTGGTCTGGGTTCATTGTTCTTGTAGCTCTCCAAGTAATGTAAATCATAGTAATGAAAATTGAAGTGATAACAAAGAATCTAGTTAATCCAGTGTTTGAGTACAGTTTGGTGCCCGGAGTACCAGCATTGTCCCAGCGTCTTTCCAATACCCAGTCCAAGTCTTTTCTTTCCATATCAACTGGCTGAGGAAGTCTAGACCCAGAAGATTCATACCCATCACTTTCAGAATCAGAAATATAGAATCCAGAGCTTGAAGTTGCTTCGACTGAAACAGCCTCACCGTCTTCAAAAATCTGATGGATACTTTTTGATGGATCAGTTTGTGAAATTGGCAGAATGTTTCCATTTTCGAATTCACTGAATATGAATAGTACCTTGGTGTTGTTTTGGTCCTTTGCCAAGTCTGTTGGTAACTGGCCAGCGAAATTCTTTACTTGCTGGGCTCCATATTGCAACAAAAGCTATGGTTAAATTGATAGTACTTTGACACATTCAGGATGGTTCTTGGCAGCAGCGTAATGAAGAGCAGTATCTTTCCATTCATCGTTCTTTACCAGAGTATGGTCAGCACCATTCTTTAGCAACCATTCAACAACCAAATGCTTACCAGAGACAGAAGCAGCATGGAGAGCAGTGAACCCGTCATGACTAGCATTTACAGCGAAATTCGGTTGTTTGGCAATCAATTCCAAGGCAGGAATATTCCCTTGTGCAGCACAGTACCGTAATGCACCTGAATGGACAGGATTCATTTTTCCTCTTGATTTGAAATATCGGACTGCTAGTACTACCAAAAAGAATAGTACAATAAATCCTACGAAAGCAATTAGAGTGTAAACCCCAGCCATTTCAGTAATAAATTGGTTGAATATCGGATCATTTTTTGTATCTTGTTGGTTTTCAGTAATGGTAGAATTACCAACCTTTCCTCCAAGAAAGTCTATTTTAGTCATTGGGAAATTTGAAATCTCCCATTCTATTTATTGCTCTGGTGCGGTCCCTTTCGGAAATTTCCTTTTTGATGGGAATCGAGGCGGGTTGAAACTTTGTTTAATTTCACAAAGTTTAGATGCAAAAGAAATGGAAACCCCACCAGAAACCTGGTAGAAATGTGAATACTGCTGCTACTGGCTTTGCTCTAATATTTAACGAATTTCCACAACCAGCACCATATTATTTATTGTGCGGTTCATGTGGAGGCGTCTGTTCAAAGGGTTCTTTCAGTTACGATAAGCGGTCAACGGTCAAGAATTGATGGACTGTGATATCACATAGGTAATCGTTGAGGAAACAAAGTCTCGTAGCATCTACCAACTGCATGGCGTACGGCTTTCTTTTTCCAGAATAATTTTATCGGGAAAATCGAATCCGCTTTGGCTCAACATCACCAACATTTTGGTGAATCAAGTCTTTTTTTTAAATCGAATCAAAGAAATAGATTGGTATTAGGAGCGGTGCTGTTCAGGGAAATTAATTTATTTGAAACAATTTAATGGACACTAAAAATTACCAATGATGTCGATTAGCATGTGATTGTTGAAACCACTTGGGATTCACATTTATAAATATATTATTGGAATGAATAAGCAGGTGGATTTTCCTCTGGTGCTTTCACATTATGCAAAGGAATAGAAGATGGCACATTGATTGCAACTACGGTGCTTGCATGAGTAGCAACAAGATCCGGGCTATAGTAAATCACAACTTTTTTAATTCCGTCTTCTGTTTGCACAACAACACCTTTCCTACTTAATTCGGTCGACAACTCGGCACAAGTTTGTTTAACAAATTCCTTTACTCTTCTCCTATCACCACTCCCAATCTTGAATGACATTATCATAATGACAATCACCGCAGCGTAAATTAACCACAGGATCCACTGTGCGATTGGAAACTCTACTTTAGTGATTACAAATGGACCGCCGATTACTACTACTAGAAAGAATATTTTGAGGAATTTGGTTATTTGAAGGAGGAATCTTGGTGTCTTTCTCCATTTAGCTTTGTTGAGTTGTTTGACGATATTGTCGAAATCTTTTCTTTCTAGGTATTGAGCGTGGGTCGGCAAATAAGTGCCGTAATAGGTTGTGTTTTCTGATGCGTAGTCCAATTTCGTTACTTCAATCATTTCAATCAAATGCTACTCTCCATTCTTTTTATTTACAGGTGGCTGGTCATGTTTCGAGTGGCTGTACGGGGGAAACAGGGACTTTGCCACCGATAATTTGCCGTTCAAGTGTGTAATGATCAGGTGTGAATTGCTGTGTATAAAGAGCATCAGTGTTGTGCTAGAAGGGAATGCGTAAAAAGGAGCTTGTTCGGCTAAGGTACAGCCAGGAATATGGAAAGTACTATGGATACTACCTGCCAAGATATTCCGAGTACCTCACAGAAGATGAATATAAATGGATCCTAGGAGAATTAAACAATTACACACCGTCGGTATTATCAACTATCCCGAATATCGGATGGATGTTGCTTCTATTCCCCATGATCGTCCCTAAATTTCTCAGTGACAGGGAGACTAAAAAGTACTGGCTACTATCGCTGGTAACGTACCTCATGCTATCCAACAGTAGGGACAAACATCAGAAACATATTAATATTGCGTGTGCCGATTTAACTTCAATTGTCAGCTCGAAAGGAATTACACTGGAAAAAAGAGAAGGGAAGGATATTAGTATTTGCTACGATCCATCTGTCTTTTGCGAGGAGGCAGCTGAAACCATATCTATCAACGACCTCATGCAAATCAACAAAGGTGATTTTAATATAACAATTGAAATATGACTTTTATGGCCATGCTCTTTACCAATTGCACAGCACACTGATTTGAAAATTTGCATATAATAATTCACTTCAAAAACACAACTAGAAATGAGAGAAAGAATCCTTACTTTTCAATACAGTTCAGATTTCAACAAGTACTACGCCAGTTATTTGCCAAACCATGCAGCCTATCTCTCACTGCAAGAATTCCAGCTAATACTCCAGGAACTGGACGGATATCAACCAACAGGCCTTGCATCTATACCTGGCTTGGGATGGTTATTCTTTTTGCTCCCATTCACTGCTCCCATTCTTGCTGCTAGGTTTTTTTCACGAGTCGTTCATCCTGGCGACTTTAACTTTTACTGTATCATTTCAATCATAGGCTATTTCATGTTACGCAGTTCGAGAGACAGACAATACGGGTATATTGATATTGCATGTACTAGGGCTACTTCAATTGTTAGTTTAAAAGGATTGACAGTCCAGCGTGGGAGCGATAAACAAGTGAATATCTGCTTTTATTCCAGTGACTCATTGGATTCAATCAAGCTACCTTCAGACCAGGGGGAATCTGAAAATGAACCACTGCTCAGGCTTGAATAAAGACCTTGCATTCTAATGTTTTGTTCCTTGTATGCTCTCTAAATAGATCCTGATTTCACCAAGTGTAACGATCACATTCTACCCCTCTTACACGTAACAGCCAAATCATCCTCACGCCACAAAACCTATAAAATACAAACCAAGTGTTGCCAAATAATGTCAATGATACTCAAATTGGATTTCAGCCCTGAATGCTCGATTTATTCCGGTTCTTACTTGCCATCCCATTCGCAATACATTTCAAGGCACGACTATGAATTCATTCTGCACAAATTAAACAGTAATAAGCTTTCCGGTCTCGCCAGTATTCCCGCTATCAACTGGTACATCTTCTCACTGCCTTACATGGGAGTATCAGTATTTGGCTGGAAGCACCTCGATCTATTCACAGTCTTTTCCTTTTTGCTGTATATCTCTGCATGTACTAGCAGAACAAAGCACAAAGAAAGTGTTAGGATAGCCTGTACCTTGATTACAACTGGATTAAGCGAAAAGGGGATTTCCGCTTGTTTCAACAAGGAAACCAAACAGGTTGTTATTTGTCATGTTCCTCAATGCAAGCCAGATAGTAATGATTGGGATGAAATTAAAAAACTTGATACTACCAAATAAAATCATAAATTGATTCCTTACAGGATACGTTTTTGCTTTGGAGTTGCAGAAATGCCTTTGGGACTGATGATATTCACATTACAATATGCTTAATACATTCGCTTCAATGGGCATTAACAGCCTTATACCCTATGATCGTACAGTAAGAAAGACAAAGTGCATCAAAGACCGAATTCTGCGAAAAAAACCTCACAAAATGTCTGCACAATTCCTCATTACCAGCCTAAAATGTGATTGGGAAACATGTACGTTTTACGGAACTTATCTTCCAACATACACACAATACCTATCAAAGCCTGATTTCAATTTGATACTCCAAAAAGTAAACAAAGCTAGTTGGTACAAGCTATCCCCAGCTGCATTAAAAGCAATCCAGTTCATGAAATGCTTGGGAGTGGTAATAGCAATCGGCGGTCCATTTGCAATAGCATACGCACAATTCCCCATTCAAACATGGATCCTATGTATCCTATATGCTCTCATTGTCGCCTGTTTATTATTTACATTTCTGAATAGACACAAGGACCAATCAAAGTCAGAACAAAAGATTTACAAGTACTTGCAATTGGCGTGTTCGGATTTAACGACTAATCTCAGTGAAAAGGGATTGGTTATTGAATTGAATTTTAATACCAAGGAGATTTTGGTTTATTATAATCCTACTTTTATTAGGAATCCCCAGATTGTCCCTGTTTCTGGTGATCCTCCAATGTATTCTTAATAAAATAGAGCAGTCTTTACTTGGAATGATTTAGTAGTCCTGTATTGAAGTAAGATTTTAAACTTGCAGATGTTTGGTTATGTGCATTTGTGCCAATATTCTGATAATTCAACTCTATTTATTTTCAGACAACCAATGAATATTTTAATGCACAAGATTGAGGATAGAGTACAACTAGTAAAACTGGAATACAGCAATGAATTTCAAACATACTACGGTGAATATCTACCCACAACTCATTTAGAAAAGAGGGACTATGATACAATAGTTGATGAATTGAATAAACACAAGAAATGCAATTACAAGTATATTACAATAGCAATACTGATATTCCCAATCATCTGGACGATCGTAGTCGTAGGTACATTTCCAGAAACTATTCGATGGCTGATTATAGTTGGCTGGTTTATCCCAATAATATTCTGGATGTGCGTTTCAATTGTAGATTCCAAGAGAATAGAGTATATTAAAATCACATGTGCCAATCTTACATCCAATTACAGTGTAAAAGGGATTACAGTTGAAATGGATGGCGATGTTGTAGGGATATTTTACAACCCTGGTTTATTGCACTCTGTAGATATTGCAGTTAATGCTCTTCCTGCTTATTAGAATAAAATCTTGTATCTGATTGACTCTTTGTCTATAGATATCGGTGGCAGTATTCCATCCAAAGAAATGCACAGCTACAAAGTACTACGCTAATGAAAGACTCTTTGTCGGCTTAAACTAAGAGGCTTTCAGCTTATTAACAATGCCATGAGGAATTTGGCGTTTGTGTCAATTGACAGACAACCAGTGATTATGAAAGTGATTTAGTTGATGGACCTGTTGGCAAGGAGAAACTGCCAGCTTACACTAATCAATAAATTTGAAATTGCTTCTCAACTTTTACGCAATCACTGGAAAATAATTCCAGAGAATAGAAAATATGCAATCTCTATTGACTACAATAACAAGAACTCTGGAAAATATACTTGTGATTTAGCGTTGCGGCCGCATATGTTTTACAGGAATGTTCAACCGCCGTCGGGTTGGCTTTTGTGGCACAGAGCAAAACTTCCACCCCGTCGGTTACACACCTATAAATTCCACAAATCTGTCGTCGCAAATCATCAAAATTCAAATGAAACAAACTGTCCTAGTTACTGGTATCACTGCAGGAGGTCTTGGCGCTGCAATCGCAATCAAATTGGCAAAGAACGACAATTACACTGTATTCGGAACTCTTCGCGACCTATCTAAATCTGATGCTTTCAAACAAGAAGCTGAAAAGAACGGTGTGAAACCAGACACAGTCAAAATCATTCAACTGGATGTTACTAAAGAAGACTCTTGCAAAAAAGCAATCGATACTGTTCTGGAATCTGGCAGAATCGATATCTTGATCAACAATGCTGGTAAAGGTCTTGTTCAAACTGTCGAAGGCACAAGCATGGATAAAGTCTACGATTGTTTTGAAGTAAACTACTTTGGGGTCTATAGGTTGATCAAAGCTGTTGTACCAACCATGCGCACTCAATCTTTTGGCAGAATTATCAATATTTCATCTATTGGCGGGTTAGTCGGTCAACCATTCAACGAAGCGTACTGCTCTGCAAAAGCTGCATTGGATTCGTTAACCGAAAGTATGAATGCAGCCCTCCGTACATTCAATATCAAAGTCACCAGTTACTGTCCTGGAATGATCACTACCAATTTCATCAGCAACGTCTCTGGTATTAACGATGACATGCAAATGGAAGGAATTCCATCTGAATACAAAGAAATGTATGAAAAGTATTTTGAAAGAGTTAGAATACTCAAGAGTGCACCTGAATCTGCTGCTTTCAGACAAACCCCTGAAGAATCTGCAGACGATGTAGTTCAAATTGTTTCTACCGATTTGGCAAAAGCTAGAGTCTATCCAAATACTGTTATTGGGTTTGTTCAAACAAAATTCTCTGATCCTTCTGCTGAATCTGTGCTTGGATTACTCCGCGCTACTTTTAAATAAATATCTCTAGTTCAATAATTAGTATTGCGCTCAATTAATTCTACCAGCAAGGACTGTTGAATCGCTAGAAATAATCCCTCGTTCAAGGCATCTGGCTGATTCAACAGCATACATTTTTCATGCTTAGATCCACAAAATATTTTTTTGGGAAAATGTTCAGCAGCATAGTGGATTCAACACCAGAATTATCAAACGCAGTAAAGGAATACAACTCCAAACAAACTTTTGCTCTTCTATCAACCTACTTTCAGACCAAAATCATGGTTGGGAAAAAGATTCAGTTCCCAGTCGACCTTCCAAGCGACTTTTGCCCTCTATTGATTGAACATGTGCCGTATCCTGTTGATTTCGTTTTATCTGTAACATCAGAAAACGGCAAGTTGTTACCAGCAGCACAACGGAATTTCTACAGATCGTTCAAGGACATCATCAACCTGATGCAAGGAGAAGAGTACCCCAAATTCCTATCAAATACTACATTCACGTACTACAAGAGTGGGAGTGAGTTTTGGAATAAACAGAAACTGCACAGTGATCAGTTGGTTAAAAGATACTTGAGTCTACTAAGGAACCCAAACCAATCACCTTGGTTAGCTCTCTATTTGAAAGACTTTCGGTTACAAATCAGCGATACACAAGACCCAACTAGATTGCGGCTACAAGATGTGCGATTTGCTTTAGATCGATTAAAAACAATTGGCGCAATGAACGAATATTCTCAGCTGGTGAATTATTACGATTTATACGACCATGTTCCACTAGAATTACTCTACAATGAATTCACGACTAAAAACCAACTGCCGACACTGAAAATATTACTAGGAAAAACAAAAATAGAGCATTACATGAAATACTTGGAAAATATATTGGATTATTCAATCAAAGCAAAAGTAGTAGCCAGAAACAGCCATTTTATCAACGGTGGAAAGATTGTATCGAAATTATTGCCGGAATTTTCTCCAGATAAATATCCTGGGATATACATTTCCAATTCATCAAGACAAATCCGCTGGTATGCGCACAATCTGAACACTTTGCTAAAAACTCCTGGAAATCCTAAATACGATCTTCACGATATTTGCGATAGTTATCTGGATGTAGCTGAAGATTACTTGAAAGCCGCTCCAATCAATGATAGTATTCTGTCACCCAGACATAACCTTTTAGAATTATTAGTCGATGCATTGCTGGAGCAAAATTTAGGTTTGTTTGCAAAAAGTATCTGTGAACGGATTCCTGAGTGTAACTTCAAGTTATCTGTAGCCAATCAAGAAATTCGCGGACAAACAGATCCGTCAATCCACTATTATGATATCAAAGGAGGAATTAGGTTTATTGATACCACAAACTATTCAGATTTTATCAAAGTTATACCAAACATCCGTATAGTTTCAATCGACTGCGAGTGGAATATTTCGGATTTGTCCATTACGCAAATTGGAGCAGAATTTACCGACAACACTATACAGAATTACATTCTTGATATGCTTTCTCTAAAATCAAATCAAATTGCAGAGATATTTGGTAAATTGTGGGAATATCCTGTAATTGGTAACTGAAAATAACCATAGGATTCAGCTGCGATCAAGATTTGAAAAAGATTAATAACAAGGCGGATGTTGGATACCCATCAAACCTAATTGATTTATTTGAATATTCGCCAAACGATTTTGGTCTGGAGGCTCACGAAACCAAGAAAGGACTGGATACCTGGACCACTATAGTGCTACAAAAGCAGCTGGATAAACGCCCGAGAATGAGCTTTTGGGAAAAAAGACCGCTGAGAGAGTCGCAGTTATTATATGCTGGTGGGTTTGAATTAATTTAGCGGCTGATGTCGAAGTATTGCTTGATTTATACCGCAAGCTACACAAAATCAACCCTGACATGTTCAGATAGAATTATTTTAACGCTTTCATCGCGAAACTGAATTATAATTGCCCGTTTATTGTATAATAGACTTATCGTCTTCTATCTCTATTTGTAACCATCATTATAAGATACCCAACTATTCTCCAAATAAACCCAATCAGAAACGCTATACCAACATCATAATTGAATCTACCAAGTGTATATCCAAAGCCTTCTGCTGTCCATTCGATTTCAAACACATTCGCAAAAGGCTGTACCCCATCATTAAACATTGCTTCAGTTAGCCATCTATTGTAGCTCATATCAAACAACCATCCGAAATGGCCATCTCTAGCTGTGACTAGAGTAATGCCAAATCCGGCAGTGATACCGTGTAGCAAACAAATTACAACTGCCATCAATGAAGCATCTTCACGCTCTACCAAGAATGAAATAACAGCAGACAACCCATAAATCCCGAAATATGTTCCGAATATTATCCAATAAAAGTGCCAGAATGAAATTAACGGGTTAGGAAGGATATGCAGAAACATTGTAAAGTGTAGACTGCAGATGGCTAGTCGATAAAATGATGAGATGGTTTTGCCAATATAGTAACCGAGTGTAGAATGGCCTGCCGAAGCTTCTCTCCAAAACACCGGTTTCTCTTCTGAAAAGATCTTGACAGCGGCTATCGTCAATTCAAATTACCTGGCCCTGCAGCCAAAGACGAGGTTACTGCGATCAAGAAACCAAGTAGAGCGAGCAGCCATTCTAGAGGCGCTGGGGATATTGGAGTCATTGGGATAATATACACTCCGGTATAAATAGTTGGCCCACCGATCGCAAACCCCATCACCGCTCCGGCTAAAGAACTAAGAAAGATTTCTAGAGCAAAAGAGCTGGGGTTTGCCAGTTGTTGTAGCAACCCTCGATGATGACAATAAAGTATTTGGTAAAAAATATTTGCCCCTCTTTCTTTGATTAGTTTGGGCACTTCTTCATGAAAATCTGTTTTTTGAACAACCTCTTCCACTGCAGGACGCTTTTCCCATAAATCTGCCAATTCTGAACTGGAGTAGACTTTTTTGGTGTTTATTCCTTTTCCGCTTAGAATATCCATTAATACATCTGCCGGGTTGGCTTGAGCATCAAACACATAGCCCAGTTCCTGGTAATACGCTTGCACGCGAGTTACAGGTCCCAAATATGCTGTTCTTCCTCCAGGCGCAATCATTAGAATATCGTCAAACTTGTCAAAAATTTCGACTCTTGGCTGATGTATAACGGCAACGGTAGTCAAACCAAGTCTAGTGATTTTTCGTAGAGTTTCGCAAACTTCTAATGCTGAAGTGGAATCCAATCCCGATGTTGGTTCATCTAAAAACATACAAACAGGAACTGCTGCTAATTCGATGCCAATATTGACTCTTTTTCTTTGGCCTCCAGACACACCTCTTCTAGTTTCATCGCCAATAATAGAATCTAAATTAGTATTAGAATACCCTGCACATGGGCTAAATTTAAAACCAACAGAAGAGCATCCACGTATTTTGCAACTTCAATATCAGACCAAGATCTTGGAAGTCTAATCCTTGCAGCATGTGTTAAAATATCACGAACGGTTAAAGTTCTAATCATCACATCTTCTTGTGGAACATAGCCAATCATCTTTTTGAAATCAGTAATTTCTGCTTCTTTCCCACTCACGTACAACTTTCCATCTGTTCTAGGGACTTTTCCACACAATACATTCATAAATGTTGTTTTCCCTGCTCCTGAGGGACCCATAATGGCAGTCATTCTTGATGATTTGATTGTACCACTGACACCTTGCAGCACTACTTTGCCGGTTTTCAGCTTCAATCCCAAGTTGTCAAATTTGAAATCCATTTGGGTGTTGCGTCCATTGAGACCTTTGTGAAACCCTTCGACCAAAAGATCCAAATCGCTTTGGACAGGAATCGCCAGTCCTTCGGGTGTTGACGCCGGAGCTAGTTTATCTGGCTTGATTTGAGGTTTTGGGTTGCGTCTTAATGAAAGTTTGTAGCGTAAGAAAACAACAAATAGAATTAAATCAACTATGGCGCACGCGATTAATCCGTCCAATTCAAAAGGAGTCTCGGATCCTTGACTGCAAAGACTGGTTGAAGAGCATTTAATTGGCTGGACAGATCCTATTGGACAATAATAACCTCCTGGACATATGGATTTGGTAGTCCCATTCCCGCAGTAATATCCCCTACTACAGACTTGCGGTTCTAGAGGACCTTGGGAGCTGGGACATTTGACACCTTCCAATCTTTGCAAACTACAAATAAAAGAAGGAGGACAAATTCTGGGAGAGCTTGATGGATCACCAAGAGTTGTATTTGGACACCAGAACCCAGTTGGACAATTCAGACTACCGTCTGGATAAATATTTACACCTGCAAACATTGATTCTGAAAAGCAATTCCAATTCGACATTACAGAGCAAGAATATACAAACTTGGAATGACGTCGATCTGGCAGTTAACAGCGCACTGCGTCGGTCTTTTTTTTCCGCCAATGTTTCGAATACATCTGCAAGCAATCGGATAGTAGTCTCAATGCCAGGATTTCTCTAATCTAAGCGTATATTTCCGGTCATTCCATATTGCATCCGTAATGCTTATGGAGCATTTTCAAATATCAACCTACTTGTGGTACCCTATATAATTTCCAAATTTTTTCTGTCGATTTATGCTCTCTTCAATTCTAATCGTGAATGCAAAAGGCGACGTGCTTGTCAGCAGAACACACAGAAAAGATATAAAGTACGACTGAATTAACAAAGACGGAACTTGTCAGACATTTTTAGAATTCATGTAATATCAAACAGCGACGTCCGCTCACCAATTACGATTGTCGAAAACAACACATTTTTTCATGTTAAACACGAAAATATCTTTCTAGTTGCGGTTTCAATTGTAAATCCTAACGCTTGCCTTGTATTCGAGTTTCTGTACAAAATCATATCCCTTGGAAAGAGTTATTTTGGGCTGTTTAACGAGGACGCAGTAAAGAACAATTTCACATTGATTTACGAGTTGTTTGATGGTAATTTGGTTTTAATCAGAAATATGCGACTTTGGATTCCCTCAGACTACTGAAGCGGACACGCTGAAACTATATATTACGACAGAAGGGGTTCAGTCTGAAAAGAGCGAGCTGGACGCTTCAAAGATTGCTATTCAGGCAACAGGAGCAGTATCGTGGAGAAGACCAGACATAAAATATAGAAAGAATGAGGCGTTTGTGGATGTAATCGAGAGTATCAATTTGATCATATCAGCAAAAGGGAATATCCTCCGATCGGACGTATCGGGGCAAGTAATGATGAGGGCATACCTCTCTGGAATGCCAGAGTGCAAATTTGGACTGAATGATAAAGTGATGATTGAAAGACAAGGACCAAATCATCCTGCCAAGAATAAGTTGAATGTAGAGTTGGATGATTGCCAATTCCATCAATGTGTAAAGCTTGGCAAGTTTGACTCGGAAAGAACAATTAATTTCATACCTCCAGATGGGGAATTTGAATTGATGAAATACCGCACAACAGAGAACGTTAGCTTGCCATTCAAAGTACACGCAAATGTCAACGAAGTGTCGTCAACGAGGGTAGAATTCAAAGTTTCAGTCAGATCAAACTATTCTTCAAAAATTTACGCTCAAAATATGATTATTCGTGTTCCTACACCGTTAAATACGGCCTCAGTTAAAACAAATATACAAGGAGGAAAAGCGAAATATGTCGGCGGTGAAAATTGCATTGTTTGGAAGTACTTTGGTTTAATTGTAGAGTCGCGAGGTTCCAAGGCGGCGAAGAAATATTCCTCAGTGCTGAAGCCGAACTTACATCCACCACTGTAAAGAAGCAATGGTCCAAACCACCAATTACGCTAGAGTTCCAGGTGCGTATTGTTAATGCCAGGTTATTATGTTTACTGCGTCCGGGTTGATGGTAAAGTTCCTAAAGATCTTTGAAAAGAGCAATTATCAGAGTGTAAAGTGGGTGAGATACATGACCAAGGCAGGGTCTTACCAAATCAGAGTAAATGTCAGTTAATTGTAGTTTTAAATAATAAAATAAACTTTCATTATTTATTGTGATGCAGCAGTCTCAATCAAGATTTTAACGATGGACTGATCGGCCAAGGTAGAGATATCTCCAAGCTTTTCACGGATTCCAGCATCGGTCTTGGCATCTTCCAACGTGACATCTTTTGCAGCAACTTTACGTAAAATTCTTCTCATGATTTTACCTGAGCGGGTTTTTGGCAAATCAGGTACGATGATTACACGTTTTGGAGTAGCGAACGGCCCAATGTTTTGTCTAACTTGTGCACGAAGGGATTGCTGGAGTTCTGCAATATCAGAGCTGCCAGATTTTACTGAACAGAAGCACACAATAGCTTCACCAGAAATGTCATCTGGGATACCAACAACTGCAGCTTCGGCACACAATGGGTGTAGAATCAATGCTGATTCAACTTCAGCCGTACTCATTCTGTGCCCTGAAACATTGATAACGTCATCTACTCTTCCCTGGATCCAGTAGTATCCATCCTTGTCCCGCTTGACACCATCGCCAGCAAAATAGAATCCTGGATATGGCTTCAAGTAGGTGTCCATGTATCTCTTGTGGTTGTCGTAAACTGTTCTCGCAATGGATGGGAATGGTGATTTAATTACCAAAACACCTTCGACATCATTTCCAACCAATTCCTGGCCAGATTGAGAGTCTAATATCCCCAATTCGACACCAAAGAATGGCTTAGTCGCAGATCCGGGTTTTGTGGTAGTAACACCAGGAATTGGAGTAACTACAATCGAGCCTGTTTCGGTTTGCCAATCTAGTTTAGCAAAACAAATTACAAGTATCGACAATCATACAACGTTTTCTACCAACTACTTCGTGGTACCATAGCCAAGCTTCAGGGTTAATTGGTTCTCCAACAGACCCTAGAACACGGATTGAATCCAATTTGTATCCTTCGAGATGATGATCGCCAAGTCTTCGAAGTGCACGAATAGCGGTTGGTGCAGTATAAAATTGGGTGATTTTATGAGTATCGACCAAATCCCAATATCTGGAAGGAGTTGGGTAAGTTGGCACGCTTTCAAAGATAACAGTTGCAACACCATTAGAAAGAGGCCCGTAGACAATATACGTGTGTCCAGTAATCCAGCTTGAATTAATTGTAAGTTACCCTACGTCTGCCATACACCCATGAACATCATTTGGATGCATGTCAAATACATACTTGCAAGTCATGGTTGCACCAAGCAAATAGCCGGCTTGAGTGTGAACAACACCTTTTGGCTTACCAGTTGATCTAGATTATAAGTAATTACCCTGAAGTGTACAGCATGAAAAGTGGGTCTTCGCTCTTCATTATTTCTGGGGGACAAACCGGTCTTTGATTGTCCTTGCATTAAAATAACATTACAACTACTTCGTGCCACCATACATCTCTACCAGCAGTGAATGGTACAGATTTATCTCCAGTTCTTTGGAAAACAATGCAAGTTTTTATGCATGGACATTGTTCAACTGCCGCATCAACAATCTTTTTCAAATGAGTAACTTTTCCTCCTCTCATTCCTTGGTCTGCTGTAATGACAACAGCACATTCAGCATCTAAAATTCTGTCTCTCACTGCGTCTGAAGAAAATCCAGCAAAAATAACACTGTGAATGGCACCAATACGAGCACAGGCCAACATCGCAACTGCTGCCTCCGGGATGTTTGGCAAGTATATTGCGACTCTGTCTCCCTTCTTCACATGATACTTTTTCAATGTATTTGCAAATTGACAGACTTTTCTTAATAGCTCTGCATACGTAATCTTTTGAGCTTTGCCTAGGATTAGAATGGGCTACCTGGTTCATCTGCTTCGTAGATAATCGCTACTTTGTTTGGGGTAGCAATTGCATGGCGATCAACACAGTTGTATGAAACGTTGAGTTGGCCGTTGTGGAACCAATTGACGTCTCCTTGGTGGAAACTTCCTCCTTTAACTTTGGTGAATGGCTGATGCCAGTGAAGCAATTCCTTCCCCATCTATCGTTAGCTGAATGTACTCTGTCAAAGAATGTGTCTGGCGAAGCGATGGATTCCTTGTACATTTCTTCATAAGTATCTTTAGTCAAGTGGTGGGCATGTCCTTGGAATTGAGGTGGTTCAAATTCAGTCATATTTGGTGAAAGTTTTTCGTGAGTGCCACGCTCACTTGTGGTGATGGAAACCAAGGAGCAAAGGAAATTAGAAACTCTACTCACTCAGATGCCCGCCAACTGTTAACTACTAGTCTGCCCAACCACAGTGTGAGTACCCAATTGGTTTAATATGAGGATGCACAATATTTAAGGCTAAAGAAGCACAAATAACCCGGAACAGTTAATCTTCATGTGAGTCACTTCCAATTTCCACAATAGAACAATCAGCAAATGTTTTGGATTCACGAGAACATAGATGGACAATGAAAAATGGAACAATGCAAATTTCACTATAAATATCCCAAGTTTACCAGGCTCCACAAAATGCTAGGTTGGTTGGTACTTTCGTTGGCGGCTGTTGCACAATCTTTAGCTGGACAGTATGTCTGCACTGACGCATCCAATTTCAACTTTTACTTGGACGATGTAAGCTTTATCTCTGGTTCTTGTGTTGCAGGGAACTGTGTTTCCAAGATGACTGCAGAAGAAGATCCATGCAGTGGATAAAATAAAAGATTATACCATTATCATTATTAAAGTTGCAGAGAGAAATCTAGGTGACTTGATGCAGTGTGTGTTGGGCTGCTGTGGGCTACCTGTCAACTGTAATAATACAGCGATGCTATTGGTTGATTCTGATGACGAACAATGGAATATCATGTGGCAGTGGTAGAAACTATCCCAAAAGTGCTATTTATGTCCGATGAAACATCTAAAAACCAGAGCCTTGCGAGCCATTTGAATGTGTCAAATCCTGCTGTTGAAATTCAAAAGTCACAATGCCCAGGGACAATATCTAAGATCAAAGTGAGGTGAGTTACTGCGTTTGAGAACTTTTCCCGTCTTCTCACTCGATGTAATTGTTTTCGAGTTTCGTGGCACCTATGAGTGACCCCGGCCAAAACCAACAAACCATACTACCCCTATTAGCTGGGCTTTTTACCAACACCAGCTTCAAATAGCTTAAAAACCCCCAAAGTTACTTTTAACCAAGATGTTTAAATATTTATTACTTTCATTTGCAATTGCTCAAAACCCAACTCAAGTTCAAAATGGCAAAGACGCTGCTGCTCTAGATGCAGCAAAATTCAACAACAAAGAAGGAGATGCTTGCACTGGCACTGGAAACTTTTGTATTGGCGACAAAGTAGGAATCTGTCAAGGTGGCAAATTCACTGTAACTGCAGCTTGTGGGGCTACCTTGTCCTGTCAAGTTCTTCCTTTGGTCAACAAAGCTGGCACCAGTGTAACTTGTGATACTGACGCTGATAAATTGGCTAGATTTGCTGCTGCTGGTGTAAACAACGCTGCAAATGGAACCGGTCAAAATAAAGCTGCTGATGACCAAGGAGATTCTAATGATCAAGGCAACGCAGAAGATCAAGGTGCAGACGATCAAGGCAATGCAAATGACCAAGGTGCCGGTAACTCTTCAGCTGATAACACGGTTCATGTCCCAAACTCTTTCGAATGTATCGATGACACTAGTTTCAAACTATTTACCTCGGCAACAACATTCGTAATCAACAAATGTCCACCAGGCTTCTGCGCAACTAGAAATCCCCCAACAAAGAATCCATGTATTGGTAAAGCGAATGCAGCTCGTATCGATGGAACTGAAAATCAAAGTGCTGCTCCTACTGCCAACCCTCCTGCTAACACTGGAAACACAGGTTCAGATGCAGCTTCTCTTACTGCACACGTTCCAAACTCTTTCGAATGTATCGATGACACTAGTTTCAAACTATTTACCTCGGCAACAACATTCGTAATCAACAAATGTCCACCAGGTTTCTGCGCAACTAGAAATCCCCCAACAAAGAATCCATGTATCGGCAAAGCCAACGCTGAAAGAATTGACAAACAAGAACAGTAAATAAATTTATTTATAAATTACGTGTATCATTCTTCTAAACGCTGTCAACACCAAATACAACTACTCTATTGATTGCCAATATCTAACTGGGATATTCGTAATGCTTCAATCAAATCAGGATCAGGCTTTTCTTCATTCCCAAACTCTGTGTCTGCACCTTCAGCAACATCAAACAACAACTGCTTGACATTATTCATATGTGTTTCCAGATTACTTACAATTTCATTCGCATTGCCAACAGGTTTGATCCATCCTTTAATTACACTGAGAGAATCTTGCATAAACAGCTTGCATTCCTTTAATAATCGTGATACAATCGGCTCCCCTTCTGTTACAGTGTAAGCAGGCGCATGCGGTACTGCTCTAATCAGCAATTCAAGCTCAAGTAAAAACATGTTGAATGGTACAGTTTCGTTGGGCCATGGTATTTTCTTTACATCTGTTGTTTGTAAAATCAAGTGTTTTGTAAATATTTCTAATTGCACTGTAAATGAATCTAGCATTTCTAGTAGGAATATCGCATGATCACTGCTTTCGGTACACATACGGTCATTCTTATTTGCTTCTGTTCTGTATGACCGCCATTCAACCAGCAATACGTTCAAACCTTCAACAGAGTGTGTTAAATCTTCTATTAGCCCTGCCAGTATGGGTAAAAAGTGCTGCCTAGTCAATAGCGTTGTATTTGGATTCACAACTTCATCCATCTCAATTTCAGTGTAAGATACAAGGAAGGGGACGTGCGTCGAGAGTTCCGGATGATCTTTTATAAATAAATCTATTTTAAATTCGTATTGTATTTGTAATCCCGCCGAACCTGGAATCAAATCGGTAAACTCTGTTGAAGAGACTAGACGGCTGGTTGGGTCGTCGAGTCCTATTACTCGAGCCATAGATGGCAAATCAAACTGGTCTACTGATATTGTCATTGTTTGTTTATCATCGTGCGTGTATAGCGGAGGCGCTGGTTGATCCAATACCAAATGCACATTTTTAAAATTAAAATGCGTTGAGGATACGGCTTGATATACAATCTTTTGTTTTAAAAATACTTTGATCCGCTGTATTTCATGCTTGTCGATATCAGTCAAGTCAATCTGTATTTCTATTGGCTCTCTATTTCTTATTGGATTGCGCAGCTGCACGCTTGCTTTTAACTTGTTTTGATTGAATAATTTGTCAATTTGATATTTAACAGATGATCGACGGGTTAATGTGTATGATATGCAGTATTTGGTAGGCGGCTTGGTGTACTTGTAGCCAACATGAAATGAAATTCCAGTTTTTGAAGAGATTTTCATATTGTCTGACTGTGGTATACTTCCATATACTTCCGCTACAAATCCATATACTTTCCAGTACAACCCATGTTCCTGGTCGAAATCAAATGAAGGAAAGAGAGCCTTGGATCCAAACTGAAAACGAAATTCATACTTTCCGTCTTCGATTTTAATTCCTTTTTGGTATTCGTTGTAAATTATTTTGGTCGTCGTTATTCCTACTGTTGTCTTGAATACAAATCGACATTCTAGTTGGATTATTGGCTGCAAGTCTGATTTTGTGAGGAGAAAGCCAGCCATGTCTGGCCACTGCTTTCCATCAACGGATATTAGTGTACGTCGGTTTAGGAATAGAGAGACTACTTTATCTTTGCTGTGTGATCCTAAGAGTACCGTCTCTCGTTCGATTTCTGTTTCTTCCATAAGTTTGTAAAAATTTTCATTACTCTAATTTAGGTTGGTCTGCTGCCAAAACTGGTCAGGCGACATTTACTCAGTATTACAATCAACTTTCCATAGATTTAATAAATTCCGATACTTCTGTTGCAGTAAAGGGAACATCTGGCTGCAATAAACCAACTGTTGAGACCGATTTCCGAAATCTCATGCAAAAGGATTTAATTCACGATCAAACTGCATTTATTCATTGTATCTCCATCCATTTAGCTGCTGCATGTTTATTTAATGCAGGTCAAAAAGTTTTGAAAAAATGGATAAACTATTTGAATCTAAAACTGATATTCCAAATGAAAATATTGTGACGGTAGTCGCAAATGTAGGACTGTACGATGGGAATGACAAGTTGGAGAATTACTCGAATGGATCAGTTACAATCACTTCGCACCGCATTTTATATCAACCATCTACTGGATCGCCATCGACAGCACCCGTTCAAATTCTCCTGTCCAGGATAACGAGTCACTCTACATTTGCAGGATTCATGATGCAATCACCCAAAATAATTCTAACTGTTAAACAAGTATTAGTTTTCGACTGGACTTGTTCAGTTTGCAACACATTCAATAATGTAGCTAGTAATAACGATAGGGTGTTAAGTGTTTGAATTGTGGTGTTTCCAGACCAGAAATACCAGCCCAATGTACATCGTGTACATTTATAAACGAACAGGATGCACTGAATTGCCAGATATGTGGTAATTCTTTACAAGTCGAGCAATACGTGCTTAAACTATCTTTGCGTTCAGGTTGGTTTTACTAACAATAGGCGGGCTACAAGAAACGATATCTGCGATTGAAAAAGCCCTACAGGAAAAGCTGTGGTTGAAAAAAGATGTGGGAGTTTCAATGATTCTAAACAAGAAGCAGCAAGAACAAAAGAAAATGAGTGAAATGAACGAATCATTTTCAGATTTGAAGACACTAATGGAAAAGGCAAGCGAAATGACTAGATTGGCAGACTTGATTACCGCCAAACTAGGTATTTCGGTATTAACCAGGAACTGAGCATGATGAATTCTCAAATAGTCTGGCAAAGTTTGGCGTCAATGTCCAAGTGACAGGAAACTACCATGCACAGCTATCAGCAGAAATAAGCGAGTTTCTTGCGAGGAGAAATGAAAGTATTTTAACTCTCTGTGATTTGTACTGCTTATACAACCGCGTGCGAGGAATATCACTAATCTCTCCGACAGATTTACTTAAAGCATGTTCGCTACTGGACAAAGACTATTTAATGAAAGAATTTAGTAGTGGATTAAAGATTGTACAAAAGAAGGATGACGATTGTGTTGAAAGGATTATTAAGGAAGCAAACGGTGATAGCGTTGGCAGTTTGGCAAAGCGCCTTGGGCTATCACTGTTGATTGTTAAAGAGAGTCTTATGCAGGGTGTTAATAGTGGCAGTTTGGTAATTGATTCTGTTGATTCAACCTACTACAAAAATATACATTTTTAACTATCCAGACTTTTCCCCGTTGTTTGAATTGATCATTGTACTCTCAAAATTAGGGTCCAGCAGCTTGTGCATAAAAAGTCTTAATTCTCCAGTTCCTACGCGCTCGTTATCCCTTTGTAAATTCTCCGACCTTCAAAATGTTTTGTGCTGAGTGTGGAAGCACAAACGAAGACAGAGCAAAATTCTGTGCTAGTTGTGGAGCAAAATTTCTCCGTACTCTTTACTAATATAGAATCAGCAACACCGATCGTTGCACCTGCCACTCAAACGGCCACACCGCCAATCCAGGTGTCACTGCTACCAATTCAAACTGTAGGGCACTCAATTCAGAGTGCAGAACCACCAGCTCAAACTATAGCACCACCAGCCCAGATAATTGCCCCACCAGCTCAAACAGCATTACAACCAGCTCAAACAGTATTACAACCAGCTCAAATTGTAGCACAACCAACCGAAACAGTTGAGCAGCCAAGACCATTATTCTGTGGTGATTGCGGAACCAAGATAGATCCACAGTCAAAATTCTGTGGTGGATGTGGGGCTAAATACTGTAACCACTTTCTGATTTAGCAAATTTTTACAAGATGGCTAGCTCAAATAGCCAGGGAAATTTGCTTGCCCAGAGTGGGTACAGTCAGCCTGTTCAAAATATGGCAAATTCTGCGAGTCAAGCTGCATTTGGTGGTAACCAGCAATATGGGGGCTATCAAAATCCTTACCACGGCCAAAATATGCCCTACCAACCTGCTCCAGTGGGAATTCAATCTTTATCACTAGCCAATGCAAAGAATCTTTTAGGATTACAAAATATGAACCTGAGCCAGGAAAAAATCAATCAATTAATGGACTCACCAAAAACACTGGTAAAAATGTTGCTGGGGAAAGAGAAAAAGGGTCTTACACCTATAGTTAATCCGCAATACAGCCCAAATCCGCCAAATGCACTCCCGCCAATTGCAAATCAATCGTACACGAATCAAACTGGATATTATACCCCACCGGTTAAGTTTTCCAATTCGCCTATACCTAGCCAAGCAGTCCCAAATGTATACGGTCCCACCGAGATGCAAAATAGAAATGTGATTAATCAACAGGCTTACCAAACTAGTATTGGAACTCGAGAAGTACCAAATGCAGCTCAAAGTATTCAATCGAATCCTTATCGACCTGGAAGTAGGGTCGGCACTCCAGACCCTGCTAACCGCGCTGTTCAAATGAACCAGTATACCCAAGTTGGCTATCAGCAGCCTGGGACGATGCAAGAAATGCCGCAAATACAGCAGTATAACCAAGGAGGCTACCAGCAGATTTATCAACCTCAAATGCAGCTTGGAGCTTCTCCAGGAGCACAACTGCAACAATTGCCACCACAGCAAGACCAGATTAAGGCAGCAAATATCCAACAAGGGAACCAGCTACCTCAGAATGCTAGTATACCCCCTCCAAATCTAGGAACTGTTCCTGTGAATGAGAACTCACAACAACTAGATCTTGGCTATTTAGGACTATCCGAAAGGATTTCACCAGAGCCTACCTATCAACCAAAAGTTGCTGACCAGAATCTGCAGCCGCAAATCCAGGCAGAGCAACAATACCAACCGGAATCTCAAAATTTACCACCAGCATCAGTGCGGAAATCGATTGCAGGACCAGATAATGTGGTTTACTTTCAACCCGGAGCAAATGATTTTGAAAATTTAGGAACTAGTAGGGCAGCATCCACTCTGCCAGGTGCCAATTTTATTGTTGTTCAAAGTGATACAGCAGTCCAGAGTGTGAATAATAGCGAGTATGTTTTCGACCCCAATACAGGAAAACGAATCAATAAGATGATACCGATTACAGCTCCCGGTGAATTCATGCCATCAGCTCAACAACCAGATCAAAAGCTATCTTACAATCCGCTTCCATTGACAAGTGCCGCACCATACAACGAAACTATTCGTCAGCCAAACCAGAATTTACCCTACAATCAAGTGCGTCCAATGAGTGCTGTGCCATCTAATGAAGTTGTTCAATCTCAGGATGACTATCGGCCAATTCAAATACAAAACCTTCAATATCTAGATGGTGGTCTAAATGCGAATAAATATACAACCACAGAATCAGGACAACTTGTTTCCACGTCTCAACATGCTCCAATCGCTGCAAACGAGTATGTACTACCAAACAACATGCAAAATGCTAATACTGGTCCTCCAGTGTATCAAGATATGTCTTTTGCAGCAACACGGCCAGTCTCACCAGAGAAATATACTCCCCAAGGACAAACACATCCTCAAAATTATTATCCACCCAACAAACTGAATGAAAATTATAACATTCAACCGCCGCTATCAGACGGCACCTACACACCTCCAGTGCAGCAACAATATATGCAACCACCAGTCCAGCAATCATATCCAAATAATACACAGGTATTGCCAAATTCAAATCAACACGAAAATCAAAGCATACCTGCTGCTAATAAAGCAACTCAACAGATGCTTTACGATGACCTCCAACCGCTGATAAATTCATGGTTAATGTAAATCCCAACGATCCAAGGGCAAAAGATTACGAGATAGATAAAGTTATAAAGAAGGGGAATAATATTGAGGTCCAATTGAAAAAAGCAAAGAAACCTCCAGCAGAGCCAGTTCCACCAACTGAGGAAGCAATTAAACCACAAACAGTGCCAAAGTCAAAGCAGCAACTCCCTCCAAAGATAAACAGAAAACACCACTTCCTCATCGGAATACTAGTTACCTTGATCTTCCCAGTTATTTCGTCATTATTTATTTTTTGTATCAAGACTCCAAAGAATCCGTACTCAAAAGCATACAAAATGTTTGGAGCTACGTGTGTTTACTTGCTGGAGGCAGGTGCGTTGTTCATTTACAGTTTTCTAATCGTGTCGTGCCTTTCGCCAAAACCAGGCAATTACGTATTTGGATATAACAACCCATACTATGTAGCTGCTGAAAATACATACAATTCGTGTGCAGCTAGTAATGTCCTGCCAGTAGTGCTTGGCTTTCTGGCAGCTTTCTTGGCATTAGTTGGCTTTATTTGTAGCATAGCTTTTGCCATCAGGGCAAGGAAAGCTTTGGCAAAGGTTGGAGCCTCAGAATAAATGAATTGTTTTTCCACTTTGCCCAAGACTGTTCTCTAATCGGGCACTGATTCGATATTTAATATTGCGGTAGACTGGGGCAGTCTGTTTCTTGTTCAACTGCTGACTCTTTAATATTGCAAAACCTGGCGAACCCTCTTTGGTGAATTCAATAAAAGCTGTAGTTGCTGACGACTTGCCCGCATGCACATTATTTTTAGTGTCATTTGAAGATTTGTGCCAGTCACCTATGTTTGAGCCCTGGATGGCCGATCCCGTCCTCTCTCGTGGGCGTTTGTCTAGGGAAAAAGCAACCAAAAATAGACACTCAAGACAAGTATTAAGAGAGGTTATAGTTATATAACTCGGCGTGTGCGTTTTGTGAATTGATTCCGAGCCATTCTGATCCCTGAGAGTGAATTCATTTCAGGTAGGACAACTGTCCCATCCCAGATTACCATTTTTGCTCGTCAAAAAGAATTTCAGGGACTTTTAAATGACAACAGAAACTAGTGTTTCCGAGTTCTTTTAAACAAATCTCTCTGCTTGATGATACACACAAATGAACCTTGCACTCTTTTAGTTATCTTGGGCTTTTCTTGTTGTTTCATCCAGTCGACCCTGCCTCAGGAGAACAAGCATGTCCCCTGATTATTGCGGTCAATTTTGGTTTATGGTGTTTAATCAGACAGGGAAAGAGCCTGTTATGCCATGGGTTTGGGAGATTTTTTAAAAGAAAATTAGCGAGGATTTCGATAATTATGAGTTCATTTGTGGTTTAAAAGCACTCTTTATGTCAGCTTGTTTCACCAAGCTGGGCTTGGGCATTGTAATTCAAAGTGGAAACCTTTCAAAAGTCACGCTGTGACAGATCAACCTGTTTAAAAATTGAGAGGTTTTGAACGAGACCAAGAATGAACGAACTAAAGACAATCCTCATAATAGGACCCAAATCGTCCGGCAAATCCAGCATAGGAAATTTACTATATTGCGACGCTATTACAAAACTTCCTGTTAGAAACTCCTTCCAAACAGGACCTTCGAAATCTACTACTGGATACCACATCATCGATTCTCTGGCATCAAAGCGTACAATTATTGATACGCAAGGAGTGGATCAGTACAGCACCATGAAGAACGTTTCTGATGCTTTAACGGAACTGCGAAAATCACCTTCACCGCACCTCAACTCGATTCTCTTTGTATTACCACTTGGCCGTATACCAGATTCAACTTTTCAGATGTTTCAGAGATGCACGCAGCTGTTTTCAGGACTGAACAGGATATTTTGCTTGGTATTTACAAACTGCTTTCATATGTCGAAATCAAGGGAAGAGCAAGATGTGTGGGTCCAGATGCAGAAGGCGGATCCTAGATTCATGGAAATGTTTAGTTTTTGCGAAAAGCGGGTTGTGTTTATTGAAAACCCGCCATACGATGCTTGCGCGGATGAACAGGAGCTTTGCTTTGATACAGTTAATGTTCAAGAAAGCAAAGCTTCTCTTGACCAGTTACTATACGCAATTGACGCTAAAGTTGCATTGACTGATATTGAAATCAACCAGGAATTTGTTTCAAATTCAAGCACCCCCAAAATCGGCTTCATTATCCATACAGACGATTTCCAGAGTAGACCAGCGTCGCCGCTATACGATAGAAGAGCGTTTGATGTAGAATTAAAGCCGGAAACGCTTGTGAATTCGCCAAGAATGGATGGCTATGGAATAAATGTGCGGCCGTATGAATCTTTGCCTAGCTCACCCTACAATGCTCCCAGACCTATTATTAAATCAAAAACACCTATCGATAGAAACTTGAAACTACCAAGCATTAGGTCCATCGACGGTCTGAATCAACTATCTGGCTTGGCTCCACCGCTTCATGGCTCCATGCATAGTTCCCCAATTGTAAATCGTACACCTATCCCAAGAAATTATTCTCTTTCCCCGAAAATGGGTACTCCTAGCAATCAAAATAGAGATGAAAGTGCTGCTGCTTCGTTAATGACATTTAAAAATTCCAAATACGATGGCCACAGCTCTGATGAAAGCCAAGAAGTCATCCCAAGCAAGAAACGGCCACCACCTGATAACGTGCAGCTTAGCTACAAAGGAAAAACAACCGGGAGCAAAAGAGGCCGCCAAAATCATACTTATAAACAAAACGAACTCTTGAAAGATTGGATGCAGGCTCATCGATCTAACCCATATCCTTCCGAAGAAGAAAAGATTCAATTAATGAAAGAAACAGGTCTTACATTAATGCAAGTTAACACTTGGTTCATCAATGCCCGTCGTAGATTCCTCATTAAATCTGTGCCGACAAAAGAAATCCCTGATGAAACCACCGAGCAGATGCTTTTACAGTGGATGCTTGAAAATCTTTCTAATCCGTTTCCAGATGAAGATACAAAAGAAGAAATGTGCGGAAAGCGCCGATGGGAAAAGAATAATCTTAATGCTTGGTTGGCATTTGTTCGTAAAAAGCACCTTTTGATGATTGATGGTATTTGGGAAAGAGTCAAAGAAAGTAAATAAATTAATTCAATTTTATTGTTTGTTGAAGCTGTGAACAAAGTGACTGGCGGTAAGATGCCACCAATCAACATGAGCTAATCACAAACCACTTTGAAACACTGCATTTTCAGAAGCATAGGCGGAGTGAAGATGATGCAACCTCAGCTGTAAAAGTCAAAGTCAAAATGTCACAAAGTGGCTCATTCCATCACCAAGAATTTTCAATGAACCAAACCAAAACTTTCAGCAGCAGACAGAATCCGTAAGCAATGTTTCCTTGCTAACGTTATTCCACTGGAAAATCCACCAGTTTCTATTTATTTCATGATCCAGCAGTCCTTTCGTGACTGTGGCTTATGGTGTCATGAATGCGTTCAACATCAAAAATTCCAACAAAAATGAAGACTATCTTGCTGCTAGGCAGCTCTGGCGCCGGTAAATCCACTGTAGGAAACTTGCTGATATCAAAGTCCTTTCCCGTCAATAATTCAACCTTACCTTGCACTCAATCAGTGTCGATAAAAACACTTGGCAGCTTGACGGTGATTGACACTCCACCCGATTTCAAATCAAAGATTGGCCAGGAGATTGATTGTTTATTATTTATAGTCAATGTAAGACAAATATCGATTTCAGAGATACAGTATTACTCAAAAATCGCTGAACATATACCTTGTGGAATAGTATTCACCCACTGCTGCCATTTTGGATCGACGAATTTCGCAAATGGGAATATTAACGGATCAGGTAAGAATGATTTGGTCGAACAGCGTCAGAAAGAGTGGTTGGAAGTTCAAATGGAAAATAGAGATTTTAGTAATTTGATGGACAAATGTCAATCAGAGAATGGCTACAGAATTGCTTATATCGAAAACGGAAAAGAAGTGCGCTACAGAGAGAAAGTACTCGGCGCAACGACAGCTGTCAACAATTTAGTGGATCAGTTTACCCCTTCGCCAACAAACTATGATCGCATAGTAGATATCAGCCATGAATTAATCAGTAACAACGACAGGCTAGCTTACCGTATCATATCCATTCCGCAAATCGAAGAGTCTGCGATCAGCACGCTGTTGACTCTATCAAGCAGTCAAGAAACACTGAATGAATTTAATACAAAATACAAGATTGAAAATGTTAAAAAACGTCGACTAGTGACTCCTCAAGTAAAATCAGCCAAGCAGCAACAGCCAAAAGCAAACTACCATGAAACGGATCAGGAAGATGAATCCGAAGTAGAAAAAAAGAAAAAACCTGAAAGGAATGAAGAAGGAAATAGAAAACGAAGGAGAAATTATTCCAGCGATATTCATGATATACTAAAACAGTGGTTCTTTGCAAATAGTAGTTTCTTTTTAATCTAGTCCGCGATCCATACCCTACTGATCAAGAGAAAAAACAATTGGCTGCTAAAACTAATCTTAGCATGAGCCAATTGAATAACTGGTTTATTAACGCACGCAGACGTTTAATAAATTAATCATAAAAAGCTTTACTGTTATATTAAAGGACTACGGTAGCTGCAGGTTACTATCCTTGCTTGTGGGAATATCGTTGAAATCGACCACAGTCTCGATTCATGGCCATCTTCAGTTGAATTAAATATTGTCTAGTTTATCCTTGTTGATATACTTCATCACAATCAATTTACAAATCCAAAGCAGTAACTCAAACTGACTGCAAATTAATCAAACTAGCGAAATATTTTTTTGCAGAATCTAAAATGCTGTCAAGGCTATTGAAACGAAATTCCTCAACATTCAGCTTGGTCAATAAAAAGCATTTGCCGACATTTAACTGTAATGTGGAATTGTACAAACACACGACTGGGCTTCAATGGGTTCACTTGGATGCATCGACAACCAACAATGTTTTTTCAATTGGATTCAAAACGGAACCATCAGATTCAACTGGTATTCCCCACATACTGGAGCATACGGCATTGTGTGGTTCGCAGAAATATCCAGTCAGGTATTTATCTGCTTATTCAGGGATCCGTTCTTTAAAATGTTGAACAGGTCAATGGCAACATTCATGAACGCAATGACTGGCGACGACATGTAACAACAGTTAATTATAGGACCGCTTATCCATTCTCCTCTCAAAATAAACAGGACTATTACAATCTAATGGATGTATACTTGGATGCGGTATTTTTCCCAAAATTAAGCGAATATGATTTCAAGCAGGAAGGATGGAGATTGGAATACGAAAATGTGCATGATAATACATCGCCAATCATTTTCAAAGGAGTCGTGTATAATGAAATGAAAGGGGCTCTTGCCGATACCAGCTCTTTGTTTTACACTAGACATCAGCAGCATTTGTATCCATACTCAACCTACCATAATGTTAGTGGTGGTGATCCTCAGAATATCACTGATTTAACCCATCGAAAATTAGTAGGTTTCCATAAAAGAAATTACCATCCCAGCAACTCGATAATCTACACTTATGGTATTTGCTGTTAATCTCAGGAAACTTTGGCTTGAAAGAACAAATGGCTAGAGTGGAAAAAAAGATTTCTGGATTCCCTGCATTAAACCGAGAGGACTCGCCATTTGTTGAGAGATGGCGGGAACCAAGAAGAGTAACGATTGAAGGGCCATTAGATTCATTAGGGGATCCAAACAGACAAGCAAGAGTAGCAGTCAGTTACATGGCCAATTTAGAAAAAGATGTTTTCGAATCCTTTACCCTCCGAGTTATTTCAGATTTATTACTGGATGGGGCAGCATCTCCAATGTACAAAACACTGATTGAATCCAACTTGGGGACTGATTTTGCGCCTACTACTGGTTACAACTCTTGTCCAAATGTCACTAGCATGTCCTTTGGGTTGCAGGGTGTTGAAAATGACAAAGTAGACACAGTCACTCAAAAGATTTTGGAATGCATTGACGATTTTGCTAAAAATGGACCTACAACGGAACGAATCAATTCTGTGTTCCACCAAATTGAAATTGGTCTCAAGCATAAAACAACTCAATTTGGAATGAATCTTGGATGGAATCTAACGAGAAACATGTTCCATAATGGGGACCCTTTGGATGCACTCGACTACGAAAAGGTATTTAGTTCTAATGTAGAATTTGAATCTATTGCGAAAGAGAGTGGCAGATCCTGCGTTTATTAAGGACAGAGTCTGTCATTATTTCCTTGATAATCCACATCGCCTGACTTTTATCATGTTGCCAGATAAAGAATATTCTGATCTTTTGGTAAAGCAAGAACAAGAAAGGTTGAAGGATAAAGTTTTAAAATTATCTGAAGACGATAAAACAATGATTTTCCAAGACGGGCAGAAATTGCTGGAATTGCAGGAATCCAAGGAAGGTGCTTTTTGTTAATGTAGATTTGTCTTGCCTTCCATGCATCGATTTGAATAGTGTCAGCAGAGAGCCGGCAAACTACGCGCTTATTGAGAGTAGAGTGAGCAATGTCCCAGTGTGGATTAGACCAACGGATACAAATGGTCTGTCTTATGTCTACTTTAAATTTGATATTTCGCACTTGAATGACCAAGAACTTTTGCTAGTGCCTCTATTTTGCAAGGTTTTTCGTATTTGATAAAGGCATTGAACAGCTTGGGAACCGTCGACACTCCGTTGTCCAAATTAGACGAGGATATTAGAACATATACTGGCGGTATAAATGCATCTGCTTCACATGCCACCGATCCAAATGATATCAACAAGAACACTATGCATTTAACGGTCAGCAGCAGCTGTATGCCTGAAAACGTTACTGAAATGTACGACCTCCTTCAAAAATGTTTGTTTGAAACAGAGTGGACTAAAAAGGATGAGTTGTATACTTGCTTGAGCACAGAGGCCAGCTCATTAGTAAACTCAATCACAGGAAATGGACATGTTTATGCAATGCGATCGGCAGCTTCTACACTTACCGCAAGCAGTTGTGTATCAGAACTGCTGCACGGAATGACACAAATTAATTATTTAAATTCATTAGCACAAGACCCGAATATTTCCAAACTTTCCAATAGTCTACAAAATCTAGCGCATCTGGTGTTAAGCCAACCTGAAATTCTTGTAGTTTCAAACCAACCAATGACAAACCACTTTAAAGGAATGTCAAAGATTTTGGAACAATTGAAACCAGCAGCAAGCAAGAGGCAATCTCTGTTCAAAAATGAAATTAAAACAAACAACCACCCTATGGATTTAGGAATCAATTTTGTTGCAAAGAGTATAAAGACTGTTCCGTACACGCATCCAGATTCTCCCGCATTAAAAATTCTTTCATCAGTATTGACTAATCACTTTTTACACAAAGAACTGCGAGAAAAAGGTGGTGCATATGGTGGTGGTTGCAGATACAACTCTATCGATGGCATTCTTAATTTCATGACTTACCGTGATCCAATCGGCTACACTCGCACATTAGATACATTTAATCAAACCAACACGTTCGACTTTGCTAAAATCACCGAAACTGATATTACAAATGCCAAATTAGATGTACTCAAAAATATGGATGTGCCGATCGACACTGGTCTTGAAGGGTACACTTTCTTTTCCAGCAAGTTGTCGCACGATGAGATGAAAAAGTACCGCAAGGGTCTTTTTGAGTGTACTGTTGATGATTTGGTTCGGGTACAAAAGTATCTGTTGCTGGATGGAAGCACATGTGTAATTGGTGAAACAATAAATTGATTTTTGTATTGTTTTCCCTGGAATTTATTCTTATCTGCAGGATTACTTTTTGTCCCGGAAGTAGCAATATTGCTCGTTAAAATTGTTTTGAATTTAGCCTGATATTAGTGTAAAATTCATTGTTCAAGCACATGGCAAAAAATAAGCTGGGTTTTAGGCTAAATATTATTTTCTATACTCTCAAGGATTGTCGAGGATTATCGAGGATCTCTCAACATAAAGAACTTTTGAATGACAATGACCAAGTTGCAGCATGTGAAAACCAGAATGGAATTAATTCCAAAGAGATCTGGCTTGTCGCTCCTCAATCATCTGCCTTTGCAACAGCAGTATCTCGCTTTATTTTCTACTGGCTATAATATCTGTTTCTACAAGGCAAATACAGGTAGACGGGGAAACAATCGACGGGCGGCCAATCTTGGCGCATTTGCTTGCAAGAAATTTTTTTAATTCTCAAATGACTGTTGAAATCAGACAATTCACTTGGGAAGAAATAAAAGCCAGTGTCCCTAAACAATACACATCGGAAGAAGTACGAAACAGCAATGGAGCATTGATCGTCATTAGAAACAAGGTTTACGATCTTTCAGGAGATTTCGCTTCATGGCATCCTGGTGGTTCTGTAGCCCTCACTCAGGTAACTAATATTAATATCTAGATAGGTTTAGACGCAACAGGTGAGTTTATCTTGACCCAGGCCCATTCGAAGGATTCCACGATCCAAAAACTTTTCTAACTCTTAAAAACTATTACGTTGGTGATTTGGCTCCTGATCAAATTATTGAACCAACTGAATTTGAAAAAGATGTTCAACAGATTAGACAGAATATCTTGAAAATGAAGTTGTACGATTCTGATAAACTGTACTATATCAGAATCCTTTCCATCATTTTTGCATTAATTGGAACAGTAATTATCGTTAAAAATAGTCTTATGGGATCTTGTATTTATTGCCAAACAATATTTTAGCCATCGTGGTTTCTTCTGCGCTTTTAGGACTGTCATTCCAGCAATCTGGATGGCTGGCTCATGATTGCTGCCATCACCAAGTGTTCAAGAACAGGAATTTGGGTAATATTGCAGGCTACTTTACTGGAAACTTTTTGCAAGGGTTTTCTGTAGGATGGTAGGATTAACTAATTCCAGGTGGAAACAAAAGCATTGTACTCATCATGCAGCTCCTAATGTCCACGCACATGATCCAGATATCAGCACCATGCCTTTCTTGGCCTGGTCTGAATATGCAATTGAAGGATTCGCAGACCTTAGTGACAAAGACATGGCTAAATTCATGGTTAAATATCAGCCAATCTTGATTTTCCCATTGTTGAGTATTGCCAGATTATCCTGGGCATTACATTCAATATTATGGAACACTACTTCTAAAAGAGTATTGGAATTCCCTTCTTTACCCATTGTCGAAAGAGTAGTGATTGGTATTCATTACACATGGTACCTAGGGGGAGGATTTTTATTATTAAGCCCTGTTAACGCTGTTATCTGGGCTGTTCTTGTACAAGTATTCTGCGGAATCTTTTTGTCAACTGTGTTCTCACTTAATCACAACGGAAGACCAGTTTACAGTATTGAACAAGCATCAACAATGAATTTCTACGAATTGGCGATTGTGACTGGAAGAAATGTAACTCCTGGTGTATTCAACGACTGGTTTACTGGCGGTTTAAAGTATATTATATTAACCTAGTTATCAAATGGAGCACCACATGTTTCCTACTGTTCCAAGACATAATTTACCAAAGACTTCGAGGATGGTGCAAGAATTATGCAAGAAGCATAATGTGCCGTACCATACTACTGGATATATTGATGGATTAAAGGAAATTGTTGATCGATTGAGCGCAATTTCCAAGTCTGCTGAAAAACAAGGATTATTACAATAAAGAATTTCCTTTTGGATTTTGCTGATTTCGGTAACCTTGTAGCATTGAATATCTGTCGACGCGGGCACATTAACTTGCATTTATCTTTATTCAATCAGAAGGATAATCAATGTGAACCACCAAAGAATTAAATTCGTTCAATACAGAATAGTCGCCGTTACCACCACGCATACAAACCAAATTCCTCTTCATCAACCCAAATTCAGAATTAATTCCATTCACAATCCCACCACTTTCTCTTACAAGTACTATACCAGCACAAATATCCCAACAGTGGGTACCGTATTCATAGTACAAATCAGCAACTCCTTGTGCAATTAGTGCCATACTCATTGCTGCTGAACCAACCGATCTGATTCCCCTGGCAGTATCAATTACCCTTTTGATGTTATCAAGTTTCAGTTGCAAGATTTCCGGTTGCTTGCTTGCCCCATACTCTGTCAAAATCAACGTTTGTGAAATACTAGGAGGTAAAGGAGCAGTATTCAACAGCCGCTTCCCATCGCCAATCTTTGTAAACTTATCTGCAAGAAAGCAACCGAGGTTTTTACCGGCATAAAACAGTTGGTTTTGTAGTGGATTGTAGACTACACCAACAACAGGTTCTTTGTTGATACACAACCCAATTGAAATACAGAAATACGGGAACGAATGAACGAAATTAGTTGTTCCGTCTACGTTAAATAAAAAGAACCGATTGGATCGATTATCCAGGTAGGTTGGTTGGTAAACTCTTGTCGAAGACTTTCTTCGCCGATAAATAAATGCGAGGGATACGTTTTCTTGATTTCAGCGATTATGAAATCTTCGACTGCTTTGTCTGTCATTGTAACCAAATCAGTCACATTTTCTTTTGTTTCTATTTGTTTGTTGTTTAATGCGATGATTGATTTTGCTTGCAGTGCTATTTTTATTGCTAATTCGAGGTATTCTGTGATTTCTGATTGCATTTGTAATTTTCAAAGTAGCTGGTTGGGGGTTTCAAAGGTAAGGGATTTACAAACCAATAAAGTCGAGATATTGTGCACTAAAGATCAGACTGACTGCAACTTTTGCAATCACACAAATTTCAAACCACTAGTTTATCCCACCTCGCCAACCGCCTGATCATGAAAGTAACACAAAATTATTAAAACAAAGTCAACTATATCTGTGCGATACCACATGTCCGATGTTGGTTCCTGGAACAGATGGAGCCGGTCCTTATTTACTCATTCATGCAGCATTGAGGCTAAAGACTATACAGTTGACTAAACTGAAATGCCAACGATCAAACAGTCAAGCGGAAACGCGGAAGACCAAAAAGAGTACCGGCCGAGATTAGGAGAGTTTATAAGTTCCGGGTTTGCCAAAAAGATACAATACTTACTCAGTAGCCGTGCTTTGTCTGCCCGACTGCAGTATCGCTCAAATAGGCGGTAGTAACGAGTCCGACACTTTCAAACTCCCAATTGTCTAAAAAACCCTTTTATTCCATATCAACATCCGCAGTCTTTCCAAGAGTATACTCTGCACCTTCAAGTGTATTAGCAATAACATGTTCAACATTCGACAACATATTAGTAGATTCCTGTGCTAAATTAATGACATTTTCTGCTTCTTTTTTGTAATCTATTTCTCCAGTATGTTTCGCTTTGTTTAGTCTAGCGGGTAATGACAAAATAAAATTCTTTACACTGTTTTTTGCATCTACTGGTAAATAGCTACTGGAATATTTGCCTGTGTAAATTCAAAGCTACCTAGTATATCGACGGCTTTTCGTAGCGTTTCAACAATCTCTCTCTTGATATTTGCTATAAATAGCACAATATTTTCTCCAGCATACTGCGAATTTGTAGATCTACGTTAATTTGGGTTTACATCACAGACATTCCATTACTTGTTTGATCAGTGATATAATTCTTTAAAACAGTAATAGAATGAACCATGGATTTCAGTGCGAATTCAATGTACTGTAAACAATATCTACATTAACAAATATTACTTTAGTGCTTTGATGGTTTCATCTCCAAGGACACCGACACTCGCACCAACCGCACCAACAGTCTGATAAATCCTATTAGGCTGATGAGTAGGTGTCTCGTTCAACACAGCTTGTATAGGCGGTAAATTGATCCCAAACCTAGACTCGACCTTATCCAACTGATTACAGGCGAATTGGTTCAAAGGCCGAAGAACAGGCTCCAAAGTAGAGATAACTGGTCTAGTCATGATATTAATCCCATTTTCAATATTCTCTGCTGAATATTTGACTATATTATTTGAATTTTTAGTTGAAGTGTATGCACTTGATATATTACTGATTGTGCGGTTTACTATTGGGTAAGAGTGTACTCTGGAGAAGAATTGTGGTTTGGTTTTCAAGTGCTCCAAGATTTCTACTGCTACTTGTTCTTGCTCCTCCATAAGTGAAAAAGAAAACTAGAGTGGCTGTATTGTAACACTAACACGTGATCATAAGGAAAACGTGAGAAACCAAACGGGCCGGATACAAGAGAGTTAATGCTATTTTCCACCATCGGATTGCCTGCATGCTATTCGCATATTGCCCGCATACCCTCCTCACTTTTAATAATATTTAGCATCGTCGGCTAGCATTCTATTTTCACATGGCAGCAAGATTATGTATTATGCAGATTTATTTAATATAATACGATGTATTACTAGAGATTGTATCCTTTTAAAACTAATATCAAACTATTAGTTTGATCTGGCAAAAAACTCACCTGACATTTGATCTGCATGAACGGAAATTTATCCACGATGTTTATAGGACCACATTTAATTTAACCAGTCGGAATTAGAGGTGCAATCGAGATTAATTGAAACCCAATCTGGTTGCTCAATCATAGCCTCACATACTAGGTTCTCATACCCTTTAAAGCCCAGTTCGAAATTCAGTCGTTTCAACCCAAAGCGATATGCCAAGCAGTTTCAAAACAGCTTCTTTCAGACTAAACGGTTTCTTTTGACAAAATGTTACACAAAAAAATACTCTATTAAAACGAACAAAACAGTTGCCTCCTATTGCTCACCAGTGACTTTAAATAATTACTAATACCAAGCACTACCCCGCTCATCAGTATCTGATCAAATTCGCCAACATTGTCCAATATGTAAATCCTTAAAACCTCATTCTGTATCGACTCCAAATCCAAATACGACTGACAGATTTTTTCAGGGTATTTCAAGCACCCCATGAAATTAACTTTGGTTGGAATGCAGTGCCAAGCGTACACTGCCTTGTTTGTGCTGAACTTTGTCTTTGTGAACGATTCCTTTATAAAGTACCGGTTGAGTGTCTTGTACTCATGGACGTCCCACACATTATCTGTAAGTGAAAATGATGAAATTACAGGTCCACGAAACGAGTGTTGCTGGAATGTAATCATATTGTTTTGGCTTGTAATGTAGTATACTTTTGAACAGTCTTGTTTCAGTACGAAATACTTTGTTGAATCTGTTGGCTGGGTGTAGTGAATTACAGTGTATTTTATAGTCATTTGCAGTCAATTTCCAGTGTGAATTTAGATCTTGAAAATTAGAGTTTTTATGGTAAGCCTCCTCATTGGATAGGTCCACCAAAGAATCATGTGATTGTGATCTGTCTGAACGAAAATACCAATTAACTGGGAAATAGGGTTTATTATTTATCTGCAACATTTGACTGGTATTGGTAAAACAAAAACACCATACTGGCAAATAGTAGGGCAGCTCCAACACCTATTGCCCCACATTAACACAAACGTCACTTACAGCAGGCCACTGGAAATTTCAACTAATTTGGCATATCCAAGAACTGGTCCAGCACTTCCAATAGTTATCTACTTGATTTGCAGTGAACGGATACAAAACTTCTTTCCAGATCGGATCAGCTTGAGTGTGAGTAAAGTTTACGGTTGGACCTCCTGTTACGTAAACAAATCCTGTTTTAGCACTATTTAAATTTGCGCCAATCATTAAAGATACTTTCAAAGACACTTTTTGTTGTACTGAAAAGGCACAAAGATCCATCCTCCAGAGTATGGCGGCCACGATTAGGAGGATCAATTTCATAGTTTGCATTGCCTACTATCGACCACGGAGCAATTGCAGATGATCTGAAAGAATGCAAAAGTACCGGCAGAGATGCATAAGCATTAAAGTCTGGGTTTTGAATGAGACTTGCCATTTTTTGTAAATATCTGGATCGATAGATATGGTCTGTACGTGAAAGATTTGTGCTACATCTTGAATGATCGTTAAACAGTCAAAATATTCTAAATCCGGGGAATGTATTTCGCAAAAAGTTTGGGAACCTTAACATGAATGACAGATATTTATTTAAATTCTGGTGGGATATCAAAGCAGCATCCAGTAATATTACTCTTACCCTGATACACCAATCCATCTCTGTAAATCTTGGTTTCTATTTCAGTCTTTAAATATTTAAAAAAAGGAATTAAATCTGTTCCGTAGCCTTGTAATTTGGTAGTGAAATCAATTTCCAATGTAAATCTCGTTCCTACTGCCAACTCGTTAAATTCCAAAGCATTTGCATTGACGGTTGCAGGATATTCATCCAACTTGGCACTCCATTCAGGTCCGCGAGCAAGTACAGTAATCTTTGCAGAAACTAGTGCAACGTCTTTACCATAATCAACCACCAACTTGCTGGTTTTTTCTTTGTTGATTAAACTAGGATTAATAAAACGTACTTTGCTTTAAGTTTACATTGTTTCCCAATCACTAAATCAACTAAAGCACCAATGCAGTATAAATTAGAACGATGGGACTGTGAATTAATCCAGCCAACCAAACGATCCTGTTCTGGATAAACTACATGTCCAAGCGGATGAGTAATAAATTCCGCGTTTTGTATTTGGGGAACTGCAATATTCAAGTGAGTCTCTTGTAATCCACTGACATACAAACAAGGTCCTTTGAAACTATTAATCAGTTGATAATAATCGTCGAGTGGAGTTAATGTTTTTGGAAACATTGCAGAGTAAATCAGTACCCATTTAGGTTGGGGATAAACTAAATTGCAACAAGCGGCAACTGTTACTCCACCTTGAGAGAATGCAATCATGCCTTCAAATTCATCAGTCCATGTATCCTGAACTATCTGAAATCCTTCTTGGAACCCATGGTGAAATCCAAGCTCTTTGCCATATTCCATCCAGTAGAGCATGGATCTGCCTTTAAATTCTTCCTTTGGTCCATCGTAATAATCAATAAATGGGGATTTGATAAATACAAACTCGTACTTGTCTGAGAGTGATTCAATTGTTGGCACGAGTAATTTTTGGAATTTCTCTGGTGTTGAACTAGCCCCATGCACACACAATATTTTTCTCATTGATAAGGAAGCAGTGTCTATTGAATTTATACTCTTTGTACCAACGCCACAAATCAACATGAAACCAAACTATAATCTAGAAATTTATTGAATTGTAAAAGTAGAACTAGTCCCTTCAAATGGTGACTTCATATTGAGAATATTCTGACTAGTTCCAAAAGTTGTAATTCTATACTGCCCTGGACTTGCAGGAATCGTTTCGCCAACATTCCAATCAACGCTGCACTCACTAGTGCCAGACAAACCTCCACCAGTTCTGTACCACATGAACTTGATATCCCAGTCCCCGTCATTGATGAATGTCTGCCAGTTGTTGTTTACCAGTTGCTCAACTACTGCGAATTTGTTAAAGTATCCATGGTTACGTGGATGAGCACATCCAAATTTAACAGATACAGTGTCGCCTACTCTATAAGTCTTTTGAACATCTTGGTTGACTTTGCCAAACGAACCACTGTCAAGAACGACATGGTGAATCAATTGATCGTTCAAGGATAACTCAGTGTACTGTCCTTCTCTATCAGCTTGTGCAGTGTTCAATTGGACGTTTGTAGAGACAAAAGAGTGGGCCAGCTGAGTAAATTGGTTAATGTACGCTTCCAAAGTATGAGGACCAAAAATGGTAGAGCCAGCTTCGTATCTCTGCTGCAGGTATTCTTCATAGGTAGTTACATAGGAAGTGTAAATGTTTGACAAACCAGCTAGCACAATGTGAGCATCGCTATCAACAGTTCCATCTTGCACTAGTTGACTCAAAATTGCCTTTCGTAGCCTTCTGCCTCCCATGGTAGTAATTTCAGCTAATATTAATAATTATTTACATGGCAGGCTTGTAATTCTTTAGTGGCTTCAGGTAATTTCTGCCCTGGAGCTAGAATATACTGGAGAATGTTTGCCAAAAAGTTTAGTCCTGCATTTCCAGTTCCCAGCCCTTGATAGTTGCCATCAACAGTAACTGCTGTTATTCCAAATGCATTAATTAGCAAATCTTGTCCAGGTACGAGAATGCATCCGCGTTTAAAGAGAGTTTTCCTTTTGACTGAATTGGCCAAGAAATGGCTACCAAACTGAAATTGGACGTTGCAAGTGATAATTTGACTTTATGTTTTACTAGCAGTTCGATTGTGCCCATGTATTTGTTCAATTGATTGGTTGAATGTTCGGGATAGATCGGACCGCAACCAGATTTGGAATAAGTCACAAGGTTACACCGAATAGTTCAAAGAAAATTCTAGTCGAGGCAATCTGGTAGAATTAATTGAATAATTGATAATGTGCTCTAGTCGCTATTCAAATTTTCGTGCTGTTAGCTACCGTTTTGCAAGTGTGCAGGAGGAGAGGAGTGAATGCTAAAAATGGTTGATGGGCAGATCGGGACTGCTTCGTGCAAGACCAAAATGAACAGGCTATTTATATCCATTCAACGTTTCTCTTTTACTCTATGGTTGCAATCTCGAAAAACTTGGTAGCAGTCTTTGGGGGACAAGGCCAAAACAACTTTTACTTCAAGGAACTCGCCCAGATTTATCACTTGAATCACGCTTGGTTGCAAGATCTCTTTGAAATTGCTTCAAAGGAATTGGGCTGGCCTTTAATTGACTGGATTACAAAAGATCCGCCAGAAGCTACTTACTTGGCATCTGTAGCAGTTAGCTGCCCTCTAATTGGATTGACTCAATTATGCCATTACTATCTCTGTTGCGTGGAACAAGGAATTACTCCACAGGAATTCAACCAGTCATTCTCTGTTGTGTTGGGACATAGTCAAGGACTTGTTTCAGCTCTCGCCATTTCAGCTAGTTCTACCCTCAATGATTTCAAATTAAACTTTGCAAAGTCGATCCGCTTGCTCTCCCTGATTGGAAAACACGCAAGTAAAGTGTGTGTCGCAACACCGAGTTCATCAATGCTGTCTGTTAATGGCCTCTCGCGAAAAGAATTAAATTCAATTGTTGATGAATTCAACATGCATAACGATTCCGTTTATATTGGTTTAATCAATGGGCCAAAGACACTCGTGTTGTGTGGGCTTGAATCTAGCTTGAACAAACTCACAGTAGCACTCTCAAAGGTATCTTTTACTAATCAAGGCTCAACAAACAAATGAAAAAGTGCAGTACAAATTCTTGCCCATTAAAGCTCCATTCCATACGCAGTACCTTGAAAAGTGCTCAAAATTGGTATCCCAAGATTTGGAGTGTCAGGAAATGTGGTCTGTCAGGGATTTGAAGCTTCCCGTCGTGAATACCTTCGATGGTAATTTTATCTAATCAAGGTAGCGATATTAGAGACTATTCGGGGAGCCTGACTGGCCTTGTTTTAGACTTGATTTTTTGCAAGCAGCTTGATTGGGTTACTGCTTGCTCAAAAGTAACCCCAACACACGTGATAGACTTTGGTCCTGGTAAATCTTTTGGTATTGGCAAAATCACTTGCTCCAATGTAAAACCATCTGCACCCAAACATGTGTTTATGGAATCCTATTCAGATTTACTGGACAAGATTTTCCTTCCAGAAAATGAAAATAGAAATGAGGTCGTGAATATGCAGGGATATGCTATTGACAAGACTAGAATCAGAGAATTAGTAGGGGTAAACGAACTTGGAATGTTGGAAATTGAAAATGATCTGGTAGTGTTCATTAAGCAAGATTCTGAATTGGATATGGACAAGGTAAAATCTGCAATCACAGAAAACTTGCCTGCCAACATTCCTAGTGTGGTTGTATCGGTAGAAAGTATCCCTATTGATATTGATGATCTAAAAGAGTTTGACATTTCAGGATATGCGAAAAGTTTATTGTCTGAATCCGAAAATGCCATTTCTTCCTTGATTATCGATATTTTGGAATTGGAAAAGAAATACTTGCTGGCACATAGTGATTTCTTTTTATTGGGCGGTGATTCTGTTACTGCGGTTTTATTGGCAAATATGTGCACAAAGCGTGGGATTCCCTTGACTGTCAAAGACATATTCGCTCTAAAAACCATCAAGAACATGGCCGCAAAAGGTCAACCAGCACCCACTACGGAACTGAAACCTCTAGTACTAGAGTAATATTTCTTAATCCAGACCCCACATTCACGGCAAAGTTTGCAAAAAGTTTGATTTAAAAGATATTGAATGCTATCCATGCACCAACATGCAACAAGAAATGTACGCGGCAACTCTAGAATCCCGATCAGCATACCTGGAACACATTGTTTGGAAGGTTGCTCAAAATGCTCCAGCTGATTACTATGACGCCTGGCTGAAAGTAGTGGAGAAACACAATGTTTTAAAGACCGGCTTCTGCATAGTTGAAAGCTCTGTATTTCAGTTTGTAGATCACCAATTTAAGCCAAGTCTGTCATTTGAAGAAGGAACCCTTGCAGATTTCTTGGAACAGGATAAACGCGCAGGCTTTTCCGAACCTGAACCACATTGGTCAAGAGCAACAATCCTCAAGACTGGAGATGAAGCATTTTTCATCTACACTTTTCATCATTTAGTGTATGATGGATGGAGCTTGGGAATTTTCTTTAAAGACTTTGAGCTGGCGTTCAATGGTTGTTTCGAACCAGCCGCTGCAAACTTCAAGCCTTACATCCAATACTACTACTCGCAAGACCCGAGCAAAATTGAAGCGTACTGGGCAAAGTATTTAGAAGGTTCTATTCCATCAACAATGTTCAACAAGAAAATCTCTACAGATGAAAACAAACATCAATCGTTTGATCATTCAAGCTCATTTACAGTCCAGTCTCTGCAATTAGCCGCAGTCAAATCAAAGTCTACTCCTGCAATAATATTGAAAGCTGCATGGGGAATCACTCTGCAAATTTTCGCGTCAACCCAAGATGTAGTATTTGCTGAAGTCGTTTCTGGAAGAGAAATTGCACTTGACGGTATTGAAGAAATCACTGGCCCGACAATCAGCAGTGTACCATGCAGAGTAACTACAAACGGAATGAATATTATTGATTTGCTGCAGAAAATGACTGTAGAATACTTGGAAAAGAGTGAATTCTCTGCAGTTGGGCTTGGCCAGATTCAAAACTGGGTGTCGATTAAATCGCTTGTGGAAACATTGTTTGTGTTCCAAAATACACGACGACATGGATTTAAAGACATTAACCTCTGTCCCATCAACCTGGAACAAATGTTTTATCCAAACCAAGCTTCATTTCCACTGGGACTTACAGTGTTTCCGCAGGATCGGGATTATCTGCTGAATATTACTTTTCTTCCCTGGAATGTATCTGCAGATCATTGTTGGAAATTGCTGCACATTTTTGAGAGTGTGGCCAGCAACATCATCGAAAGTTGTGTTGGAAACAGGAATGTTTCTGTTGGTGATATTCGAATACTGCCTGCCGATTTGAAATCTCAGGTCTTGAAGTTTGGTTACGGCAAAGATTTGGAGATAAAGTATCAGCTGGCTCATCATGCATTTGAAGATATTGCCAGCTCCAACCCGGAATTGGTTGCTTTGGAACAATACAACAAACAGATCACCTATGGGGAATTGAATCAAAATGCAAAAAATCTTGGGCAGTTTTTGATTCAGGAAAATGTACAAATAGGAGAATTTATTCCTATAATCACCAGCAGATCATTCGAATTCATAGTAGGAATATTCGCCGTTTTGAAAGCTGGAGGTGCTTATATCCCTATAGACAATTCAATGCCTGTGGGAAGAATTACCACCATTGTTACAGAGGCACACGCAAAAAAGGCACTAGTACATCCAGATTCAGATCCCTTAATCGTTGACAGCTTGAAGGAGCTGGGGATCGCAGTGTTCTCGCTTGATTGTTCTCTGTATGAAAATGCCCAAGTACAAGAAAGGGCTGTTTCAGGATCAGATCCAGCTTATGTTGTTTTCACTTCAGGATCAACTGGAAAACCAAAAGGGGTTGTAATCTCGCACTTGTCGCTTGCCAATTATGCCACAGTACAGATTCCACACGCTTACAAAATCAACCACATGAAGTGGGCAAATGTAGTTTCAATCAATTTTGATACGTGCGAATCTGATATCTTTATGGTGCTGTCCAATTATTCAACTCTGGTTTTAAAAGAAGCAGACAGCTTTGATTTGCTGCATAAAGTGGATGCAGTGCATATGACTCCATCACTATTAAAATCGCTGGATCCTAACGATTATCCAAACCTAAAACAGCTGATTGTAGGTGGCGAAGCGCTTGACCGCGAGTTGGTTGATAAATGGTCACCAATAGTAAGCATGTACAACACATACGGGCCATCCGAAATTACAATTACATGCACGTCATTAAAAGTCAACCCCGATATCGAAACAATCACTATTGGAAAGCCTCTAGCAAATACAAACCAATACATTGTGGATAAATCACTGAATCTAGTACCAATTGGTGTGTCTGGTGAGTTACTGGTTGGTGGAACTGGTGTTGCTTTAGGATACCTGTATAGACAAGATCTGACTGATGAAAGATTTATTGACAACGTATTCGTGAATGACGGAAGCAAGCTGTATCGCACTGGCGATGTGTGCAGGTGGACAGAAAATGGAGAAATTGAATTCCTAGGACGAAATGACGATATGATCAAGTTGAATGGATACAGAATAGAATTGAATGAGGTAAAAAACAACCTGAAGCTTGTCGAATCTGCAGAAGTATTGGTCATTGATGAGAAATTGGTTGCCTTTGTAACTCCAATAACTGCAAATGTTGGCGCTATCCTTGACTTGGCATTGGACTGTATGCCGTTTTATATGGTGCCCTCGGTTATTATTCCAATGGATTCTCTGCCACTGACTTCAAATGGAAAGGTTGACAAGAAAGCCATAATGAAGATGGAAATCAAAGTTGAATTTGAAAAACCAGAAACTGAAATGGAGATGCAGTTGGCTCAGATCTGGGCAGACTTGCTGAAAATTGATTTAAACATAGTTGGCAAGAATTCATCCTTTTTTGAATTGGGTGGTGATTCAATTCTGTTGACTCGGATGATAAAACAAGCAAAGGAAATTGGGTTTCCTTTAACTTCTGCGCTGGTATTCCAAAAGCAAACATTGTCCAGAATTGCATCATTGTACACAAAGGAGCTACCAAAAGGAAAACCAATCATCATTAACGAGGAATGTAGTATCAGGTACTCTGAGATTAATCTAGCAACAGCGTTAGAAACCAAATCATGTCCAATGTCAAAAAAAGCGACCCGACGATCATTGATATCTATCCTGCAACTCCAATGCAAGCATCGATATTCTTGAAAACACTTGTTGAACCAAATGCCTACTGTTTCCAAATTACTTGGAAAATCAATTCTCCCATTGCTGCGGTAAAGCTAGAATCTGCAGTCTTTCAGGCAATTACCGTTCATCCAGCACTAAGGACGAGGTTCTTTTTGACGGATAAAGGTGTGTACCAGGCTTTGCAAAAACCATTCGCTCATAAAATCCAAATTGTCGGCAACTTGGATAAATATTTAAAAGATAAAGCAGCGACTGGATTTAATATTGCTGAATACTGTTATTTCAAACTGGCCCTGGTAGAAACCAATGGCAAATTCACCGATCTTGTGCTTTCTATGCACCATGTATTATACGATGGTTGGTCATCAAGCAGAATTGTAAACGACATTTTTGCACATATGGATGGGAACAAACTGCGCCAGTCAACATCCATCAAAGGATTGCCTCAGTATATTCAAGCAAACCAGAATCTATCCCAAGATTATTTCAAGAAATACCTGAAAGACGCACGCATGCCCGATTTCAACCCATCTTGCTACGACAATTCCAAATCTGTAAAGAAAATCTCCAAAGAATTTCAGACTCTGTTAGCTGATGTAAACAAAGCGGCTTCAATGATGGGAGTGACACCAGCAATGATATTCAAATCGGTTTGGGGACTAGTTCTTGCTTCTTTTAGTGGCAAGAATGAGGTTTTGTTTGGCAACATGTTTTCAGGAAGAGATTTAGATATAGAGAACGTAGAAGAGTACTATTGTATTAATTTAGTATTGTTGGCTGTGCCATCCACGTCTCCCCAACTCGATTAAAGGTTGATGAAACGTTGGAAATTCACGAATTTATTAAAATTGTGCAAGCGGATAGTTTTGCTACCAGTGTCCATCACCCAAGCTTATCAAGTTACATCAAATGGTCAGGATCTATTCCATGGCACAGCAAATTATGGAATTCTGTATTCTACTACCAAAACATGCCAACCAGCTCCAACAAAGGATACAATTTTGGGAACGGGACTGTACACCTCGACCTAAAATCATTTTACAGTGAATTTGACATGAATTTGTTGATTGAGCCGTCAGATACGACTGTAACACTCAATTTCATTTACATGAACATCAAGCCTTCTTTTGCGAGCAGACTAGTTGGACTGTTTGATCAGTTATTGGCTTTGGTTGTTGAAGCAACACTGAACAAGCAAACTCTGAAAATCAGCCAAGTTGTAGTGTGGCAGGATGTGCAAGAAAGTAGCTGCTGCACATCGCCTAAACTAGGGTTCATTACACCGACTGTATTGAAAGGCATCGTTACACCTTCTGCTTGGGGTACAATTTACCGAGTTACCAAACTTGGTTTGCAATAAACTACAGACATTCTCTAGTTTATAAACTATTCAAATATTTATTATTTGTTGAATAAATTCATGATAATTCCGAAACCGCAGCCCAAACTTGTGCATCAGCTCACCAGCAAACTTGCTGTACTTTAGTGGTGCCAATCCAACCAATAGCTCTTTAATAACAATTCCTCTCAAATCAGCCTCAATCGGCAGCAACCTTAAACTCCGCACGCTGTGGCACAATTCAACCAACCGCTTCTGTTGTAGCACTTGGTTCTGTTTGACAAACCCTTTGCAGAAAGACCATTGCTCGTTCAAATCTACAATACTCTGCGATTGCTTCATTGTATCATACATCAACGTCATAAATGTATAGTATTCGCCCTTGATGTGAAATTTCAATGACAGCAGTTTGGTTGTTTTTATGTAATCTGTTAGCACAATAACTGCATATCGCTCAATTTGAAAAGACTCCTTGATTTCATCAAATGTAGCCTGGTACTTGTTGCCCTTCTTTTCGACATAATTTCTGGTATAAATCAAATTGCTAATCTCCAAATTCTGCAAGTGCATTGTCCTAACTAGTATAGTTTTCAATCCATTTATACTAACTCCACAATCCTTGAGCACCAGTGTTTCGATTCGTGATTTTCTTAGCCCTTTAGACAGATACTCTGCTTCTTGCTCTGTGAATGAAATAAAATCAAACTCTAGCTTTTCCAAATGATCAAATACAAGGAATTGAATTGTGCAATACTGGTTTGAAATATTTACATCTTTTAACTTGCTGGTTATTGTCTTTTGTAATCCTTTTTCTGTGAAATAATTGTTCTTTAGCACAATCGTATGACAATCGCTGAAATCAATATTGAGTAGATCTTTATCACGCAGTCCCATGTTCACTAATTCTATACTCTTGTATTTGGGTAACTGTAGTTCGTAACTGTCTTGCATTAAACAAACAAGACTCAATTCGTTGATTTGGCATTTAAAAAAATCCAATCGTTCAAGAATGTCTTTAAGTGAAATTGAAGAGTAGTTGAATAAATCGACTTGGTTAATTAACTGTAAATAATCTAATTTCCTCTTTTCTATAAAATCAATCAACAGCTCAAAATCTCTTACAGAAACAGACCCTGTTTTAATTGAAATTCTCGAAATGTTTTGAACGAAATAAGCAAATGTAAAGATTGATGAATTAATGTTTGATTCAGAGATTATTGTAATAATTGGTGATTTAATCATGGAGAGATTTTTCGAAATGAATTCCAGTTCTTTTAAATTGAATTTGTTTAGCTTTCTTGTTATTTCAGTTTCTAATTTATCCAAATCAATCAGTTTTTCTTTTGCCAGTTTACTTGAACATTTTGTTTCTACAGAGTGGTGTTCTATATCGTTGTCTTTGGCTGCTTTCTGCACATGATCTGAAGAAAGCTCTACTCGATGTGACAAATCTTCTGTGTGATTGATAACCAATTCTTGATCCTCTATTTGATCTGCTTGATTTTGTACATGATCTATGGAAACAAGCTTTGAATTGTCTAGAGCATCAGTTGGGTTTGTAATCAAAGATGCGATATCGCTAGTAGCATCATCTATACAGCTGTCGGCAGATTGAACAGATTCTTGACTTTCTTGGTAATAGTGCAAAAGTAATTGTTTCTTTTTGGACAGCAATTGCAATTGTTTGATTAGTAGTTTGTATTCTTTAAATTCTTGTGCTTTGTTAAAGAACTGATTGTTGAATTCAATCAGTTTTTTGTTCATTTCCGGTTGTTTTTAGATTGAGATTTTTAAAGGAATAATTCAATAGCGGATACAATATCATTTATTTTTAGTATCCAACTCGGCCAAAAATGTGCTGGCTTCTTGCAACTGGATCACATTCATGAATTGTTTGAACCCACATACAGGTAAAGTCAAAATCAATCCACCAATAGTAAACCAGTTTGTGAACCAGAACAGGGCATATAAAAACACAAAACACAATTCATTCCCAGCACATCTGCGGTTAGTAATAATTACACCAGGAACAAGACGGTCCTGTCTGTATAGTAGAGTTGCATGAATTTGTTGGTGTTTTCGTCCACTTGTTTATGAGATTCTTTTCCTGACTTTAGAGAGGAAAACATGTGCATGTAATGAGATGACAAGTCTAGCGAGACCAGTAGTTGGAAAAGAAATGTGAATGAGGGGTAAAGTCTGGCCAAGTGTATCAACAAGCATGCGGTAGTAGACCTATGTTAATGCTGGTTACCTATCATTAAAACCCCACGTACCTGTGGATTAATATATTAGACACCTAGGGTTAAATCTAATTACCTATGGATTAATAGAGTATACCTGTCGGTTACCATATCCAACACAGCTCCGAACTGCGATGACTGATTATAATGCCTACATTAACAAAACAAACCTCGCAGCGTATCCATCGAGTGCATCCAAAAGACAAGAAATCCCATAAAACAAAATGGCTGAATACGGATACCTATTCATGAGTAGCAATGAAATCAACCCAAATATAATCCTGGAATAACCAATCAAGTTGGGAATGTAGAAAAATACCGGGTTGAGTTTTGTATTCGTTTTTTGTTCTATAAAAGATTTGAGGATTGTGATTTGTTGCATGAACAATTTTTATTCTCAGATTTGGTTTGCACCTGGTGGGAATGAAGTGGTTGGGCTGACTGAATTCAACGAATTATTGCACTTGCAGGATTTGGAAAGCGTCCCTGCAATGGATCGACTGGAGTTGGATTCAAACCACACACAGAACAAAAACTCATTCGACAGTAACTTGAACCCAATGGATCGATCAATGCGGTTGGATGCAGTGGAGAGTGAATCGCTGCATAGTGTGAACCCAAAAAATACAAAACTAATCAAGAGGATTGGAATGGACGAAAGGAAAGCCTGTAAATTCCCAGACCAAATCTATTCATTCGACTTTTACCCGTACTACAGCCTATCAGACCAGCACAAATGCTTTGTGATATCAATAAAAGACCATCCGCCAGTGCTCTACGACTCAGTGCATTATTACCAGCGCCAAGCATACAAAACACACTTGCTGGGTGAGCAAATAACTCCGCTAACTGCTAAATTCAATCATACAGATCTATACTTTGGGTTCAAGAACCTGGTTCAAGTATACGATATATCCGGTCAAGAAAAAGAATCTTTGAAAATACAGGGACTTGTATCTTGCATGGATTTTACCCATTTGAACTGTATCGGCACTTTTAACGGGTTGATTACTCTTTACCAGGACGGGTATACCAACTACATTAAAGAGCCGAATGGAATAACTCAAATCAAGCAAAAAGATAATTACATTGTGTATTCGATGCGCAATGGCGGGGTATCCATTTACGACGCGCGGAATCTGAGCACTAAATTGATAGAAAGGAAGGCTAAAAACCAGCGACTATATTTTGATATAAAGGATGATATTTTGTATGGTGATACAGATGGATGGATACGAGAAATAGATTTTAGCGGGAATTTAATCAACGAGGTTTATGTTGGCGGGGTTGTTGGAAGTGCTCAGTATGGAAATGGCGTAATCGGGTATTCTGTTGGAACCAGAGGGTTCATGTTTGACCAACAGCGGCCTTCTTTTGTTGGTTTAATTAAAGATGTATAGGTTCGTTGAGTAATTTCTATTTTAAAGGCGTATTTTTTAATTCAAGTATCTTGCTATTGATTAGATATTATGGACAAGGTAATTCACACGATATAACAGGAACCACTAGTAATTTCCGATGAGCGGTATGGCGAATGACGTCAAGGTGATAACGCGAAAACTGTTGCCAATATTGCTAATCCACTAAATGGCGGACAGACTAATCTCATCTTACATAATCCCAACCGGCATAATATTCGGTGCTGCATTACAAAAGAACTTTCAAATATTCCACATTGCACTACAGAATTATGGGAAAGGGTCTACATTCTTTTACGCAGCAATTATTTGTGGAAGTCTGAATGTAGTTACTCTGCTGTGCTACATTGCGTTGCTCGATTATACAGTGTCTCCGTATAATTGGTCCCTACAGAACTTTCCGCTGTTCCTTGCGTCAATAGCTACAGGATTTACAAATATTATCCTGTACCTGGTAATTCTAAAACGGCTCCCCGTAGTCCAGGATGTAACTTGAGCTAATTTAGAAGAAAAGCCTTATTTTTAGGGTGTTTTTCACTTGTAATGTCGTTGGATTGTTGGTACAGGTAGCAGCATTGATTGTCAATGTCTTGAATGCTGGGGTTGTGCTATCTGGCCAATATGTTTCAGTGTACGTTACTCCATACGCGACAGTAGGTGATTATTGAAATAGATGCAAGCATTGCTGGTAATGGTAAACAATTTTTTGCAGACCATCAATTTCATTGCTGCGTCGTACATGTTTATTTTCAATATCGCATCAAAATTAGGTGTGTCGCGTAAAGAATTGGCTTCACAGTTGATTATGAAGTATGCCTTGTGCGACTACATTATCCTTGCTGGGTTGAAATTGTATTCCTGTATTGCCTTGATTATCGTGTTGAAAAACAACAAAATTCCTACAAATGTCACTTTGGTTGCTACTGTTGGTATTCTGTTTTTCATGTAGGCACTGTCAATGCGTCTCCAATCTATGCTGCGTTCGTGTTTGTCCATGCCAGTTTTAACGCTTCTAAGCAGTTGCTATCTGATTTCAATGTCTCTAAACAGTATTCAACATTAACGTAGATCAAACAGTTCCAAATCTGGTACTGGCTCTAGAATCAAACAAGAAACTAAATAAACCACCTTTCTATTATAGCAAATATTTCAGTTGCTTTGAAACCCCAAGTATGTTGAGACTTGATTTGTGACTGACCGCAATGCCTTTGATGGTCCGAGTACCGAGTAATCAAAGAAATTATAATGGAAATGGTCCGTGTGAAACGAAACATCCGCTAAGCTATTGCGAATTGCCAATCTTGAAATTTACCATACACCGCAAAAGCCATTTCCTTTTTCAGGTTTCTCAAAGCACAAAAGCGAAAAAGCATTGTGCTTTAAAAGCAGCCGCAGATGAAAATTTTACCACTTTATGCATATTCAACGTAATTTACAATTGACGTAGAACCACTCCTGAATACCTGGCACAGTTGCGGGGCATTATTATGCTCAAGTGTGCAGGTGCCTCTCAACCATTCCACTACGTTCCCACTCATAGATATTCATCTAGCGAAATATCCTGCAATAAAACACCCTTCAATTCCTCTAATATTCAACCCAGGTAGCTTGTACTCAATGTAGGTGGCCCAGGTGGAAGTGGGGTGGAAATGATACAAGACAATTACGAATCATTCAGGGAAATATTTGGCGACTATGTTGAACTAATTGGGTTCGACCCAAGAGGAGTAGGAATGAGCTCGCCCATCAAATGTGGAAGCTCTTTTGACTCTTTTGATTTCCAAAAACAAAATTACTTGTTTGACGGAATATATACACCGCCTGTCAACGCAAGCAGGCAGCAAATTGGATTATTTAATTCAATATCTCAGGGATTTGCAAAGGACTGTATAACGTACAGTGGTAATCTTGTGGATTTTTTATCTACTGCAAATGTAGCAAAAGATATGGAGTATATTAGGAAATTCTTGGGAATAGAAGAGTTGAACTATTACGGGACCAGCTATGGTTCTTTTCTAGGATTAACTTTTGCTAATATGTTTCCTGACAGAGTTGGTAAATTTATTTTGGATGGGATAACGGATCCTGATGAATATCAAGGAACAGTATTTGACTTTGTAAAGGGGATGCACAAGGATTATTACGTGATACAAGAAAAGTTTTACGAAGAGTGTGATCTGGCGGGGTACGATTGCCCACTTTATGAAAAAGGTTCTTGCTTTATAATTTAGGCAAAACCACCAAAGAAACAGTTACCGCGTTTCTTGATAGAGTAGAAGATGAACCAATCGGGTATTTTAATGGTTTGTATACCAAATTCGCTACTGCTTCAATGATAAAAACTATTTTAGGTTCGCGACTATACAGACCGCGATTATGGCCGGTATTTGCAAAAATACTAAAAGATTTGCTGGAAAATAATGCAGAGACATTTTTTGCATTATTTTACAAAGATACAAGCGTGTGCGATTTTCAACAATCATCCGCCAATTCAGAATACTCTCATTTAGGAGTTTCGTGTTCCGACTTTGATGTTCAAACTACAAAATACACCCTTGAGGAATGGATTAATATCTTGAACAAGGAAAACTTTGTTAATGTTGATACCTTGTACTATTTCTTGAGATGGTAAGCATTCTCTAACTCAGCCGAACTTGGCAACGAAACCCAGATTCAGAAAGGTACAGTGGACCATGGAACAAAAGGCTGAAAAACAAGATTATGCTCATAAGTAATACTTTTGATCCAGCTACTCCTTATTCGTCAGCAGTTAAAGTTGAACAGATGGTAAATCAGGGCCATGTCGACCCACAAGCCATTTTATTGACATTTAATGCTTACGGCCATGTATCGTTATCTCAACACTCTAAATGTATGTCAAAGCATACACGCAAATTTATACTGGAAGGAGTGCTGCCCCCAAAGAACTCGACATGCGATCCAGATATACCGATTTTCACTAGTCAGAGTGTAGATGCTCTGGAATTGGCTCTGAGCAAGATACATTCAAGTCAACCATTTTTTAAATACTAATAGAATATGTACTTTTTATATTACTGTGTAAAATGTTTGTAGATGAATGCTGTGCTATTTACTTAAATTAATGTTTTGCAACTCTATCAAATTTGCATCTGAACTATTCAAATTTGAGTCTGGAGTAACTAAATGTGCGTTTGAAGTGCTTTGAACTGATGGCTGAGAGTCATATTGCACAATCTGGTATTTTCCGAGTATACTGTAATCATTGAGTAGTTGCTTTGGCGCGTTGAAGCTTGAGTGAAAGAATACAAATGAAGCGTATATTGGAGACACTATTACGGTGCCTATGTTACCGCAAGAGTACCTTCAGTCCCAAGTAAAGTAAAGTTTGTAGTGACATTGTGGTTCATTACAAGAAGCACCAGGGCAATACACCCGTATATCTTTAATGCAGCCAAGAGTATATAATCGAACAAGGCATATTTCATGAATAATTGCGGATATATTTCTTTGGCAGGTACTCCTAAATCTCTCGCAATGCTGTAAATAAATAGAAATGAAGCTGTGATGTAATTGAAAGCTTGAAATATTGAATTAACAAATACGACTAGCGCGTTTATCTATCATTAGTTTAAAGTACTGTTGTGTATGGTGTAACGTATACATTGTCGAAATATCCCAGCATTACAGACCCAAAATTTAAGCCATTCATCACATTGGCGACTATTTGAAACATAATTCCAAGTATATTCGAAAGGAAAAATAGTTTGTTTAAGGTAGAGTTTAAATTCTGAACCACAGGTATTCGAACTAGTATCACAAAATATATGATTAGGTGTGTAAATGCTACTGCTATTACCCCAAAAAAATTCAAGATATTCCTGATGTTCGCAGAATAAGGCGCAAGATTATACTGTTCTATCGCACTGTAACTGCCAATCAAAACTATATTCAATGTTGCAGTAATTATAGCAGCGTATACAAATAACGGTGATTTGTTGAAGGATTGTATTGCTATACTGTATATCTGCATATTCTTTATAATACCTGCCCCAAATAATACGAGTGTCGGCACGATATAGGCAACGTTATTGGACATATTTGGATAGGAAAGTTTAATCGCGATTTGGGAGTGACATCATGAACACCCGGAATGATAGAGTTATGCTGGAATAATAGAGTTGCGATGGAAAGCAGCAAATACTGCTTTGAAATAGGGACAGCTAATCATTGTGTTGTCCTAAATTCTTTTCTCTGCAGTTAATCCAATCCTGGTCAAGCGATCTGTAAATTTGCTTCATATCCAGAAGGTAAATCCAATAGATCAACATAAAATCTATTTTATTAATGAGACAAATGCCCAGGCATTCCCATCAAGCATTTCTGACAGGGTATTTGATCTGTAATTGGCAGGTCCTTCTTTTGTACACTTTTCTTGCGCTATGGTGAGATAAAAGATACAGACGAATGCTCCAGTAAAGAGGGTTTTCTCTTTAATGAAGGGGATGGTTGTGATTCAATTGTAATTTTGAAAGAAATTTATCCAGGAATCGAGACATCTAAAATCCATTGGAAAAAGACGCACGATTAGCGAAACAAGTTTCCTGTGACTGATATTGGCCATTTATTCGTTGATCTAGCTATGCGCAGGTTCAAGTCTTGCAATATCGAACTATACTCGGAATTCAAGTGTCCGAATACATCGATGATCCGTTCCTCCATAACAGTGAGAATGGCCCAAAAGGTTATTCCGCCGCAGATTAATTACTAATAAAACACGGTAGGTAGATTAATTTTCACGCGTTTTGTGAAATGGAAAGCGCTATCCACGATTTTGAAACTTTAATGACTTCAAGTTTGGATTCAGATATATCAATAGAAATTGGACGGCTAATGAACGAGCCGGAGATGAAAGAGCTACCTGTTGAAGGAGAAAGAGTCGCATTGTTGGAAAACGCTGTGCTGGGATTGCAATCTCAAGTAAATATCACTAATGCAGTTGGATATTCTGCTAGAAAAGTCATTTTTAAATGAAACAGATAAAAGCACAAACTTGTCCAATAAATTGTCATCCATCAACAGCGAACTGGAATCTTTAAAATCCCAGATTGATCAACCAGAAGTGATAAAAGAGAGACAGTCATTCCAATCAATCACAAACCCAGAGAGTAAGCTCCACAAAGATGGAATCAAAACTCCAATACCCACATCAGAAATATCTCGCACAACAGATAAAAACGCTTCTAATTTTAACACTAAAGATATCTCGGACAGAGCAAAGACTATGCAGCGCGATGAAAATTCCAAGTCAATAGATATTATTCAAAGAATAGAGTCAACCAGAGAAATATTAAAAGAAAAGCAAAAAGAATCAGCTATAGACTTGGAACACAAGGCTGTTTTCGACGATTCATCTTTTCAATCAGAGAAGGTAGCGATTACAACAGAGCAATTAACTGAGAACAGTCAAAAACAGAGTGGAACAGCTGTAGATAGCGAATCTGATTCTTCAGCACCAAAGTTTGGGATAGAACATGAACCAAAGCCATATGGTACAAATTCAACCAACACCTCAAATGGCAACGCAACTCAAACGCCTGATAATTTCCAAACTGATTCGTCACCTAGCAAACATATTCCAGAATCGTGCGGTGAAGATGGTATCACTAGCCGAGAACCACGATTAAAAGCGCAAGATAATTCGAATACAAATCACTTTTCGCGTTCCAGAATGAATTCAAAGGGTTCTTTAGAATCAAAACAACGAAAACCCAATCTTTCAGTACTCCCACAATTTCCGTACCAAGAACATTCATTTAAAAACAAACCTGAACCAGAAACCAAATCAATATTGAAGCATTCTATTGGAGCACAAGACGCACCAGATACTGCAGGAGGTCTTACGCCGCAAATAAAAGATTTTATCAGAACTGAGATCCAACTTCATCTGCAATCCTTTGTTCGTCATCAATTTCCAGGGATACTGCAAAAACAGCTGGAAAAATTCGAGACCAAGTTAATGGATAAAATCGCAGCCAAGCAAGTAAAATGGGATTTGGATGATAGTGTATCACACACAAGTACAGTTTCAACTGGCAATTTGATTAATTTGCAAAATGAGATGGATCTAAACGACAGTAACCCTGGAACGCCAACCATTTCAGATTATCTGAGTAGCGATTACACTCTCTTACCATCATATACCGCAACTTCTCACACAGCAACAGATATAAAGCAAGACCAGATATCTAGCGAATCAAAGGGATTATACAAAGAAAAGAATAATCGCTCCAATTCTGGAATTCCATCCCAAACGCCAAACAATACATATGATATGGTAAATACCGAACCAGCTAAAGTTGCGACTGTCAAGCCTCATTCCCCGTCTAGCCCAAACACGCATGATACTCAAAAACAGATTCCTCGAGTAGTTCATAGAGAGGCAGTAGACGTGCCTGATACTGAGGAAAATGCAGAGAGACTGCTTAAATTGTTGCGCAACAAGCTGAATTATAAAGCAAAAATCATAAAACAACTGGAAGACGGTAAATAATATTGACATTAGAAAAAATGCCCAAACCAAAGTCGCCAAGATCGGACCATTTCCTAAAGCCTACCCTTGCCAGTCAGCTGAAAAGGAAAGCTTTTTACTCCTAGTGAATATCAAGATTAGAATAAACACATCAACATCTCCATCCCTATAGCATTCATAACTGTATAATGGCGGGCATCGTCACTTTAGATTCAACACGTCAACATGACGTTTCCAAATGAAGGAAGAATTAAAGCGAGTGAAAAAAGTAGCTGGCCTGAATATAAACCTGGCAAATTGCAAGTACGAAATCCTCCGTGAAATATCAGGATCATTAGGATTCAATATAGTCGAACACGATGAATGGGTATTGTTTTGGATTGACACTGGAGTCTCGCTGGAGCGGGTTCTCGACATGTACCAAAAACTAATACTAGGAAATCTTTTCAGAGGATTAATCATTTCCCTGGGATGCATGAGATTTGCAGAAAGGACTATTTAGCAAGAAAGGTGGGGAAACTGTCAAGACTATTTCCCAAAGACTACAACTTTTTTCCAAAATCATGGATCTTTCCTCACGATTTTATGGATTTCAAACACTCATTTAAACCAAAGCGTGGCCAGTGCTTTATATCCAAGCCTGATCATGGATGTCAGGGAAAAGGAATATTCTTGTTTCGTGACCCAGACGAACTCGACGAAAGCTGCAAATTACAGTCAGTAATTCAATCTTATATTTCCTCTCCGTTATTAATCGATGGATTCAAATTTGATTTGCGCGTTTACGTACTGGTCACTTCGGTGAATCCGCTTCGCATATTCATTTACAAGGATGGATTAGCTAGATTTGCGACTGAGCCATATCAGACACCAAATTCAAGAAATACCGCCAGAACTTGTATGCATTTAACCAATTACGCCATCAACAAGAACTCGGAAGGGTTTGTGGTTGACGAAGAAAGCGGAAGCAAACGAAGTATCAAGATGGTGTTAAATGAATTGGAAAAACTAAGAGATGTGAAACAAGAGGTAATCTGGAGACGGATCAAGGATGTCATTGTAAAAACTATAATCACCGTCCAGCCTGCCTTATGCAAACTGGTTAAACCGTGGTTTCCAGCAAGTGTGAAAACTCCAATGACTTCTTGTGGTTCGCAGTGTTTTGAAATACTGGGCTTTGATATCCTCTTGGATTCCAAACTGAAAGCGTGGGTATTGGAAGTAAATCACTCACCCTCATTTGCTTGTGATACTCAATTAGACAAGGACATTAAATCTGGAGTTATTGGAGATGCAATGAAATTACTGAATATTACTTTTGCCCATCAGTTTAAAAAGAAATTTACCAAAGACCAGAAACTACAGAGTTTGAGTAGATTGCTCAAACCAAACAGCGATTCCAGGGTGGAAAAGACGTTATCAGAGACGACGCTTGTGAATGAAAAAATCAGTGCCAGCGATCAATATGCAAAAGCCATCAACAAGTACCATGAAAAGTATAATCGTGATGTGCTTGAAAAATTGACTGAATTCGAAGATGTAAGGCTTGGGGATTATGAAAGAATATTTCCACCGGAAGATACACAAAGGCTGGGTAAATATCTGTACCTTATGGACGAAACAGCGAATTGGTCAACAGAAACCAACACAACAAAAGCAAGAAAGGCATATCATGAATCTAAACAAAACCAAGAGAACAGAAAACAAGTTATGCTGGAAAAATGGAAACTGAAACAACAAACAAAGAAACATATTAACCCCAAAGTCAATACCTCGATCAACCCTCTTAATTTCAAAAAACAATTGGAAATGTTGGATATTAATACTTTGAAAAGAGCCGATTACACTAGACAGCTGTATCAAGATGCTTCGTCTCCGCTGCCGCTGAGAGAGAAGAAAACGATCCCAGTCAAGGTTCAAAACATGAGCGACAGTTTCCATATTACGAGACCATACGAATTCAATCATGATAGTCGATTTGTTTCGTATGCATCTACAATTGCAAAGTACAGCGATTTATTCTATTCCAATCCGTTGATTGAACTGAAAAAGAAAGAGCTATCTAGAATCAGCTTGAAAATGAACACTAGGCTGAAAAAGTCGTATTACATGGATAGCGCGTGAATGGATATTGTGTATAATAGTTTAAACCTACGAATATTGTATACTGAATGAAAGTCAAATGTTTTATTAGTTTCTAATAGAGTTAAACCATGGGTGTCTAAGTGCTTGCTTGGGGTCTATCCTATTCTTTGGATCCCTAGTCAACATTTGAGATATTAGATCGACCACTTCAGGCGACAGCGAGTCAGATTCGGACGCTCTGAAATTATATGTACCGACAGCAATTCTTCGCATTAAGCTTCTCGTCAATCTGGAGTGCAAATATCCCGATTCGTCAGTGTCGTCCTCGTGTAGCTGTTTCAATAAATGATTGTCCGGATCGAATGGCATCCTAGAAGTCACTAGCGAAAATAAAACAACACCACAAGCCCATACATCGGCTTTAAAGGGGTCTGTAGGCTGTTGCATGATACACTCTGGGGACAAATACGGCTGAGAAGATTTGATTGGCAAATCAGTTACTCCAGCAGGAACATATTGCGCCAATCCAAAATCAATAAGCTTAATCATTGGAACTGGCAAATCCATAACAATCACATTTTCCAGTTTCAAATCACCATGGACTATACGGTGCGAGTGGATAAAATATACAGCTAGTGTTAACAACAGGTACCTTGAATTAAATCCCTGATGATCTTCTTTGCCAGGTGTTCGGGGATACCAATGCTCTCTCCGTACATTTTTTGGTGGTATTTAATGATATAATCAAACATTTCCATTCCCTGGATATGCTCTAGAACCAGCCCAATAACTTCGCTGTTCTCTACTCGTTCATAAAATTTGACCACGTTTTGTTTTCCGTAGTACGCATCCTTGTCCTCTGTCTGGTTTTGCTTGTTTAGTAAAGTGAGTATCTGGGTGCTCTTTTCCACTAGCGAGCAAGCATGTTCGTCCCGCTTGCTGACAGCTTTAATAGCAACCACTTTGCTGTCCTTCTTTGCTAGGAACACCTTTGCGAACGATCCGGTCCCTATGATTTTAATTAATTCGTAGTTTTGTATGGAATCGGTTTGCGTCATTAAAGTATTTTACAAATTAGAAAAAAAAGTAAAGCAGGTCACAATAGGACTAGCATCGTGGCAATTTTGAAACAGCGTTTTATCTCCTGGCTTGACACCGCAAGAGGATCCACCACTCCGAACAGCATGCTTCTGATCCTATCTGGTATTGGTTTAATTCTGTTATGGAGATTTTGCTTAATCTAATCACCTGATTTCTGTCCAAGGACTTGCTGCAACTTGGTACTAGTGAGCCATGTATATAACTGAGGCTATGTAATTCCTTTGAGAGAGAGCATACTATAGAACAAATGCCGATTATAGCAGCCTCATGAATTCGCTAGTCTAAAAAATGGCCAAGGTGCTCAAAATGAGAGGCTGAAATATATCCGCATTGCAGGACAGTGAATTAAAGGAATATTCGTAGCCACTATGTAGATTAATTTCGCACCGTTTTGGCATTGGGTTTGTATAACGTGACTAATCACAGGGCAAAAGAAATATTTTCTCTACAAATAATGTTCAGAGCCAGACTTGTTCAAAAGAGATTCTCATCTGTCTCATTGAAGGAAGTAGTCATTGTATCCGCAACTAGAACTCCCACCGGTGCTTTTGGCAAGAGTCTAAAGGGATTAACTGGTCCTCAGCTTGGTGCAGTTGGTACTGAATTATTAACGTAGCAATCAAGGGAGCTGTTGAAAAGGCTGGATTGAAACCAGAGCAGATTGAAGAAGTTTATATGGGCAATGTCGTTTCTGCAGGTGCTGGACAAGCTCCTGCTCGCCAAGCTACTTTATTTGCTGGATTGCCAGAATCTACTGAAGCAACCACCATCAACAAAGGTAATCGGGAATAATATAGTTTGTGCTTCCGGATTGAAAGCTGTAATGCTGGCTGCCCAAAACTTGCAAACTGGTCAACGTGATATCATGGTTGCTGGTGGGTTCGAAAGGTGATTATGAATTAATGCAGCATGTCTAATGTCCCATTCTACTTTCCTCGAAATGCTGCTTACGGAAACCAAGTCGCTAAGGATGGTATCTTGCACGATGGTCTAACTGACCCTTACAATAACGTAGATACTAGTTAAAATAGATTCATATGGGAAGCTGTGCCGAAGGAACCGCAAAAGAACATGGAATTACAAGAGAACAGCAAGACGAATTTGCAATTTCATCTTACACTAGAGCAAGCGAAGCGTGGAAAAAAGGAGCTTTCAAGGAAGAAATCACTCCAATTGTTTTGAAATCAAAGAAAGGAGATGTTGTATTTGCCGAAGATGAAGGGTACAAGGATGTCAGTTTTTCAAAGCTACCGTCCTTGAGACCAGCATTTGAAAAGAATGGGACTATTACTGCTGCTAATGCGTCTACTCTTAACGATGGTGCCTCAGCAGTTGTATTGATGACCAGAGAAAAAGCCAATGAATTAGGAGTTAAGCCATTAGCCAAAATCATTTCTTTTGCTGATGCTGCGACTGACCCTAAAAAGTTTGCCATTGCTCCTTCTCTTGCTATTCCAAAGGCACTTGAAAAGGCTGGCATCTCAGTCAAAGATGTCGACTTGTTTGAAATCAACGAAGCATTCTCTGTAGTCATCCGTGCAAATGAAAAGGTAATTGAGCCTAAGAGTAGATTTTAGGAATTGATCCAAAAAAAGTTAATGTGAATGGAGGCGGTGTTTCTTTAGGGCATCCAATTGGGTCATCAGGATCTAGAATCTTGGTCACTTTGGTGCACTTGTTGGAAAAAGGACAAGTTGGATGTGCTGCCATCTGTAACGGAGGTGGTGCTGCTTCATCTATGGTTATTCAAAAAGAATAAATCTATTTTATCATCCGCAGAATCAGTCTTTAGTCGTGTAGAATTCAGACCTTCAGACTGCTGGACTGTGATAATTATATTCTACGACCTTCTATAGTAGAATGCAGTGGTTTCAGAATATGAAACAAATCTTATCCATGCACCACATAAACAAACTATTCACAGTACTAATACTAGTACTAGACTACCAGCAAAATTCAGAGGAAGGCACAGACACAAAAACATGGAACACGCTGTTCCTAGTATGTGATTCACTCCAAAAAATAAAGAATCAGACAAAGAAACAACCCAACCCAATCGCAGTGAAAACCACTATTGATATCTCGTATGCAAAATCACCAAAGAATAGCATCTTGTCATTACCTAATGAGATACTGCTGGCAATTGCTGATCATGTGCAATTACAAGAAACGGTTGCTGAATTGTCAATGACAAACAAACGAATGTACCATTTACTGAGACACAAACTGTATAAACATCCAATACTAACTTCACCAGCATCCATCAACAACTTTATTTACCAACTGGAACGAAACAGCAGTCTTGCAGATGTCACTGGGATATCATTTGGCCCATCAACAGTCGGCAGTCTCTCAAAACCAGATTTAAAGACCGACAAAACTGAAAACATTCCATTCGTCCATTCAGGACTATTCCGCTACTTTATTTACAAAGAACTAGACGAAAATAACGAAATTGTTGATTTGCTTTTGTACAGATTAATGTCGCTCTTGCCAAATATACAATTATATGAATTGGCAATCAACAAAGAGAATGCGCCAGCATTAGATTACCATTCACATTTTATTCATCAGAGAAAAGATGTACGAAGGATTCCTTCATCGTCGTTCACACTTACGGCTTTGCACCAAGCATTTAAAAAATGGAAAACTGAATTTAAAGAATGGAATGGATTAAAGGATGATATCAACGAATGTTTGGAAACGAGTCAGTTGCTCTTGGACTGGTTCCAGGGTGACTTTCATCCAATTTGGCATCAATTGGGAAGCGATGTAGTCCGCAGTGTAAAGACCGTGGTATTAAACCAATGCAGGAGTTTATTGAATCAAGTGAACACAATTTTATTGCTTCAAGTACGGTTTATCACTGGCAACAGTCAGAGATTACTTGACTGCTACTGTTTGATTTATTACCGGATGCTTTCGATAGCCCAACAATTAGATATTGAAGCGCTTGTAAATATTTTGAAAGCAGAAGAGACGCCGAGATGTAGTTCTGTGGAACTGGCGACTGCCAATAAGCAAGTAGCAAAGAGCATCTACGAAGCATTGATGGTAATATTCCACCTCCAACTACCGCAATCAGAAATTCCAGTCCAGTTATTAAGAGATATAATGGTCTCGTTTCCACCATCAGCAATCAATGGAGAATCGATTGAGTTTATTACGCATTTATTAAAAGTACAATTGGAGGATGACGAGAATAGGGATTGTCTGCAGCTGTGGTTGACTTGGCTGAATGAAATTGTGAAATGGTATGAATCTAGCAAAGAAATGGATCCAGTAAAGGATTTGCTGAGGAAAAGCATGGGGAAAATTGATTTGCTTAGAGGGATCCAGGTAAATTAAATTTGATCATAGCGACGTTACGGTCTAGTATTCATGGATTGAGGATTGGTTTCTTTGAATAAATTTCGTTCAATTTAACTATTTGCGTTCTGAAGTGAGTGCTTAATCATCCCCTTACATTTTGTCCACAAACTTTTGAAAATCTGAATGAATCGGTTCACTTTGAAAAACAAACAATACAAATTCAAAGTAGAAATAAATCAGTTTCACAAATCTTCGCTGCAAGTATTTAAATCGAAAGCTGCTGTGCAAGAGAAATCAGCAACGTACATGAAACTACTGCTCTCCCAAGTGCAATCCGGCAAAACCCCAGAAGACCAAGGTACTATAAATTAATCCAGCGCATCTGTCTGCCATACACGCAATCGTGCATTTATCACACATCTTGAATTATCAGTACTCTCTTGAAAACATGAAGCAGTGGATCCAATTGAATTTTTTGTCTGACTTGCAGCAAGAGTACAAACGCATATCTGGTCTATTAAATCCAAAGCAAGATTCAAAGTACAGCGATTTACTGGATTCACTCGCTTGTTGCGGGTTTTACGAAGCTATTGAAAAGCTGGAACCGGAATTTACTGTTTGGAAGAAACAAGGAATAGATAAAAGAAATAGCCTACAATTCCAGTTAAAGAGAGGCGGGGCGTTGAAAAGAGGTATTTGTTACTAATACAGTGTATGAAGTTATGACTGGCGATGAAACGATGATTCTTCAATTGGATCTCAACTGGACATTCAAAATGATGGCGCTATTGATTGCCGGTTACAAATTCCCGCTTATTCTGTCTTTGTTGAATCCTAGTAATGTGATTGATCAAGTATTGTTTTCAATATTAGCAAACGAACACGATTCCACTATTGAATTAGGGGCAAGGCTTGATTCATGGCTAGCAGTACATCTGGGTGATTTATATTTATTGGAAAACAAAATCAAGAGTAACGAAAGCCAATTGATCACGTATGGAGAGTTGATCTTGGAAGATTGGAAAATGGCATTTGAGTACCTTCCTAAAGCATATGTCAAAGGACTAGTAGTACGTATAACAGATGCGAGCGTATTTGATTACTGCCAAGAACACTCATTGATGGATGAAAAAAGTGAAATCCATCGTATATTTGCAAAAATCCCCGGTGAAGACCCAATCGAACACTATGTGCAATCTAATGATCTTCACCTGATCAAGTACTTTACACCTACAAAAGAATATCCACAGGAATACTTGTTGAAATCGCCTTACTTGAATACTCACCATCACTATGAAAAATTCAAAAAGCTGTATCAAGAGCAACAGTACAATGAAGCAAGTAGAATACTTATCGATTTAATTAAAAGTGGCAATGTACAAGAACGCCATTTGAATGACTGTTTAGGGCTGGTCGAATCTGGGTTGCTGGTTTTTACAGAGGAAGATGTGTATGAAATGATGCGTGTATGTGAAGGTGGGCTGCTTGGACTAGCACTTGTCCGAATACTTAGCTCTTGCGTTATCAATGGGCAATAGGCTCAAATGGAATAAAATTACAAGTCGTGCATTGTATCACAGCAGTATTCAGTAACAACAGACCATGAATAGCGTTGAGAGTCAACTTTCAAGATAGGAAACCATGTATCCGAAATATTTAAACAAACTACAAAGAATGGGTTTATTCTTGAGCCCTCTTCCGTTTAAACCGATCCTTAGCGCCAAGATTTTCGTCTTCCTCCTTCAAAGACCCAAACACAGCGTTAGGGATGCTCTTTTCAACAACTTCTTCAGGCTCTTCATCTTCGTCACTCTCTTCAATTTCAATCTCGTCAGGGTTTTCAGTGTTTTCAGTGCTTTGCTCCAATTTGGGTTCAGTTTCCGCTGCTCTAACGAATCCAGCAACTTTGGTATTGTTGTTTTCTTGTTCTTCCAAATCATTTTCTTTTCTTTGCTGCAGGATTTGTGAAGAGATGAATGATACTTGAGAATTGAATCTGGCTTGGACGCTGCGTTTGATTCTACATTAGTTTAATCTACCTGAGCATTTCCTTATATGTATCTTCGTTGCCGTATTTGGCTTCAAATTCGTGCCATATTTGCCAGAATTGTTGGTCCACTCTTGGATCGCAAATTTGTGAAGAATAACCAAGGACGGCTCTTGCCCGGTCAATTTCACCAAGTTTGGTCTCCATTTCTGCAAATTTGATAGCCATGTCTCTTGCAGACTTGTCTGGTAGCACTTCAAGAGCTTTTGAGTAAATGTCTCTGGTGGACACAATTCCATAGAAAGAAGTGGCTTTTGCGATATAAACCAAGAACATTTCATATAAATCTTCTGGTGTGACGCTCTTTGTTCCTCTATCATAGATTGCCAAGGAATTTCTAGCCAGCCCAAAATCTTCTTCAAGCTTAGCATACAAGAGATACAATGGCTTTGCCAACTTTGGCGGACATTTTTCAAGTGCATTTTCAAACAGATCTCTTGCACGCTCAAGTTTAGCTCCTCCATAGCGAGCAATGAATTTCGTCAAATACAAATTCCAAATTTCAAAGGCAATCGGATATCCAAATAGTTCAACTCCTCTTTCGTACACTCTGAAGCTCTATTGTTAATTGGGTTTACTTCTTCAAAGTACTTGTTTTCTTCAAGGAATGCAGCGTAATTAATGATTACCTGTGGAGTTGCTATTTTTAGATCCATAATTCTGTCGTATACAGCCTTAGCAGATTCCACCGTCCCGACAGACTCTTCCAAATCAACATAGAACGACCACAATTTGATTGACTTGAATAGTCTTTGTTGCGGTGTCTTTGATTCGTCGTTGAATCTATATTAATTAAATAGCTACCTGATATCAAGATTTGCGGACAAGGGGGCAGTGGCCCTTCCAAGCACATTTATTGCTTCCTGATAGTTGGAATATTTCAATTCCATCTCCGCATACTGGCACCAGATATGAGCCAAGTCATCAACTTTCCTGAACGGCACTTTGACTGCTTGTTCAAATACATTTCTTGCATCTTTCAATCGGTCATTTTCAATATAGAAATTGGCAAATTGCAGCCACAAGTCAGTCAAACTTCCGTTAGCACGGTGGGGAACAACAGTAGTCACAGCTTTTGTGTACGTTTTTACTACGTTTTCAAAGTCGTCCAGTTCCAAAAACAGTTTGATTCTATTCTGCCATTCCAGTACGCTATGTGGATTCTGTCTTAGTAAAACATCTGAAATCAAGAATGGTCTCCTTTCAATCAACCGCTCCAATCTAGCCAGCCGCAAATCAATATCGGTATCATCTAGAGTTCCTTGTTGCATGGCTTGATTTAGCACAGATTCTTCCATTTCAGCGTACGCATCAAATATAATTGTGAAATCCTTTACTGTAATAACGGTTCTGATTCCTTCTTCGAATACATCCCGTGCTCTTTCAAAATTCAGTCTCAAGATCCACCACTTTGCTAAACTATTCCACATTACGCCTACTTCATTTGTGAATCTTTTTATTCCAGCTCGAAGAATTAGTTCCACGTCTAATGTGTCTGGTCTCTGTGTGAGTTGGAATTCTGATGAGGGTACCAGATGATCTTGCTGTGGCATTGAAATTCCTTCTGGGTGATCGATAATAATCTTGCACAAAACGGACCTAAATTAAAATTGATTACCAGTATTCGTACAAAGTTTTTCCGTTTGGATTTGCGTATTTGTTGGGCGACTCAATAATCGCTGTGAGTACTCTAGCAGCTTCTGCAGTTCTTGGTGGAGTCATTTCCAATAGTGTGTTTACAAACCGTTCTGCTTGTGACGGTTGAATCTTCAAAAATCTTCTCCAAATACGGACACTAGTATCTCCCCCAGTATAGTTTGCAAATTCAATGTACAAATCCCAGATCTTTTTGTGTTGCGTAACTGGTAGTGCCTTTAATGCTCTATCAAAAGTGCGTCTGGTGAAAGTAGGTCTGGGTTGTTTAGTCAAAAACCTCAGGTAAGTTTCCCAAATAACAGGAAATTTGTTACAGAGCACTACGTTAATAACACTTACCCAAGCATTCTTCAAAGTGGCCATTGACTTGCTGCCAAATTGGATTATTGAGCGGGATTTTGACTTCTCCATTTGAAATCAATTCGTTAGTTTGTAAATCCAATAGTAATTTCCATAATTTATACGATCTTGGTAGTAAAATAACCTACATTAATAGTGAATACCGCTCTTGAGAGCACAAAAATCTTTTCAGTTGGAGACTTTTTGAAGTCGACATAGCGAACCCATGATCGCACATTGTGTGGGTTCCTGAAACAATCTTCCTCGTCTGCTGTTAGTTATTATTACATGGCAAGTCTTCCGTTCTGATTAAAGAGTCCAGATCCACCATATTTTTTTTTGAAAAATGCAAAGTGCAAGAATCGTTCAAGGCAATATTTATCGGAATGCAAATATCATACGGGATATCGCCAGTCAATTATTAGGAGCACGGACTAGGGATATCGGCTTGTGTGTTCGATTTAACAGCACCAAAGTAAACCAAAAATTAGACTCTTACCTAAAGTCCTTTACAAAAACAAAGAAATTCAAACGCAAGTGCGAAATATTGGGTTTAAACGACAAGCAGGTTCAGAATTTACACCAGAATTGGTACCGTGAAAACAGGTAGAAACTGTTAACAAGACATTCGTTGATCACAGTAAAGAACTTTGATTTGGAAATTATTCCGCTATTCTTCAGGTACATACAAGAGAATATTCCTCATGTGGAAAAGTTTGATTTGATTATGGCGAGCACGGATTTAAGGACTCCAGCGGAATCATACAAAGCCAGAGAAATGAAGAGAAAGATTATCATGCATATTGGACCTACGAATAGTGGTAAAACTTATTCTGCCCTGCAAAAGTTTTACAAGAGCGAAGCTGGTGTGTATTGTGGTCCGCTAAGACTGCTTGCGCATGAAATATACGACAAGGCAAATTCATTGGGATATCCGTGCAACTTGATTACTGGAGAAGAAAAGAGAGAATCAGACGGTGTGAACAAGTGGTCGTCTACTGTTGAGATGACAAATTTGGAAAAAGTATTTGACGTTGCTGTGATAGATGAGATACAAATGGTAATTTAGATTTAAAACAGATTGGAAACAATGAAAGGGGTTGGGCTTGGACAAGAGCGCTGCTTGGGGTTCGAGCTCATGAAATCCATTTATGTGGTGAAGAGAGCGCTGTTCCTCTGGTAGAAAGAATTTTGGAAGAAACCGGAGAAACAATGGAAATCAACCGATACAATAGATTAACATCCCTAACTATGCAAAACAAAGCAATTAGAACGTTGAGGAACATTGAAAAGGGAGACTGTATTGTTACATTTTCAAGAAAGAATATTTTTAGCTTAAAAGCAGCAATTGAAAAGAATAATACTGTCGCGGTTATTTATGGAGGGCTCCCACCAGAAACAAGAGCTGATCAAGCCAGACTATTTAATAGCAGCGAGTACAATGTACTGGTGGCAAGGTGAATTCGGTTAATGAAAGTGATGCGATTGGGATGGGGCTGAATTTGAACATTAAACGAATTATATTTGAAAGTTTAGAAAAATACAACGGAGTAAAGAATGTACCTTTGAATGTGAGTCAAGTCAAGCAAATAGCAGGTAATTAATACTAAAATAGGAAGAGCTGGAAGGTTCAAGACTCAATATGAGAACGGACTTGTAACAACCCTCGAACAGCAAGATTTGAAAAAGTTGCACCAGTATATGAATTCAGAAATTCCATTTATTGAAAAAGCTGGATTGCTACCTGAAATTGATCAAATCGAAAGGTTTAATCAGAGCCTGCCTGGTTTAAAATTGTCAGAATTGCTGCAGAGATTCCAGGAGCTGGCAACACTGGATCAGAATTACTTTTTCTGCAACTTGAAAGACCTGTGCAGACTTGCCGACGAAATAGAAAAAGTTCCGCTTACATTAAAGGACAGATATGCCTTTATTCAATCGCCATGTGGGAAACACGAACAGATTATGGACTGCTTTGCTGATTTTGCACAAAAACACGCTGAAAACAGTGTAGCATACATCAAAGACTACATCCAATTCCACAAATCAGGCAACCTAAGTACACTTGAAACTCTACACAAGATTATCATCCTTTATTTATGGCTTGGACAGCGGTTCCCAGAAACTTTTGTAGATCTGGATGAATCGCTGGTGCTTAAAGTAAAGATTGAAGAAAAGATTAATGAAAAACTGCAGAGTATGAGTTTTAGGAAAAGGAAGCGGATGTTTGAGGAAGAACACTTGATTCAAAAAGCAAAACAGGTTGGTGGATTAACAGACGGGGCTGCTTTACCTCAACAAGCAAGTGTAAACAATGAAAAGCGCAAGAATCAGCCTATTAGAAAGGAGCGATCCAGGCATTATTAATAAAGAATTCAAGCTATTTTGGTTTGCTGTTCCGGATTGGACTGGTAGACACAGTAACGGGATTCCTCCTTGGCAAGTGCTCCCACCAGACTACTAAAGAAACTCGAGGATTTTCGGGGTCGCATCGTCTTTATTAAGATTTGCGCAACTGGTACAAATATATGGATATAAAAGAAGTAGTTACCCACAAAGATGAATCCCCCAGCACTTTCAACACCAATAACGGCACTAGATTATTCTGAAAAAATTGCAATTCAAACCCAAGCAATAAACAAATATTGTTGAATACAGTCAGGACGTACATGCACCAGATTGTCATTTTAATTGCTAGTCTAAAGCTTTTGATGTGTGTTGTTTTTGGCTGTTCTGCAGGCTTAACTATATCAATTTGGGAATACCTATATCCTGCTCGGACGTTTCGTTTGTACTAGCTTCAACTGTATACGTAGTCTTTGGTCTTTCCAGCACTTGCACTGTTTTTTCAATCACTCGATTCATTCTCAGCCCAAAGAAACATAGTACGGGGAAAGAAATGCATACCACTACGACTATTGAGAGCAAGTAGGTGAATCTTCTGAATGTAACGTACCAATACACGCCGTTCCACGCTCCAGCAGTTGCCCAGCTGACTGCTATTGAAAAAGAGAGCAAGAGTAAAGTCAGCCTTACTAGGGACAAGATCTTTTCCGGAGATAATAGTTTCCCTCCAACGTACATGTCTGGGTACAATTTCACACCAGCACTAGCAGACACAACACCAACCAAAAAGATATTCGATCCTAATGCCCCAGCAGTATAAAATACAAACTCCAACATTACATTGGCTTGGAAATATCTTATTATTGCTGAATCTGGAAGATCCATGTTTGTATATGACGCAGTTCGCGCATTCGAAAGTTGCGCTATTCTGCCAAGTAAAGCCATAATCCCAACAACGCAAATCTTGTCTCGAGCGCCAAACACAAATTTACTATCTCTGCTTTTCAGAATTGCTAATAAGAGCAGTGACACGAAAGCCAGTGCAGAACAGCTGTGCAGTACAATTAGCACCATGTCTATGATTGCAAAGTAGTGGATTTGTTCTGGTTTGCATCCAAAGTAATTCATTCTGTAGTCGCATATTTCTAGCAAATAAGTTTTATTCATATTTGTCAAGAGGTGTCGTCACCAAGCCATCTTTATAATCTCATCGTTGCATTGTTCAGGAACATGCTTTTGGTAAACTGCAACTGTTTATTCTAAGAAACTTCTTTTTTCAAGTACGGGATAGCAAACGATACTGTCATCCATAGGGAAAAGTCTCCGCACGCTTTCAGAATGACTACCGGCATGGTATTGGTTTGAAAATACGCTGATTCAAATCCAATTAGCAAGCAGCTGTGATTGAAGAGGGTGAACAAGTACATGCCGACCACCACGGCATACATTGTGCTTTTAAAATGATGAAGCTTGGATTGTCTGCTTATGACTGCAAATTCTCCATTTTCTCGTTAGCTTTATTCTTACCAGGGTCAGCTGCCTTTAACGTGCTCTCTCCTTGCGTATAAACGGTTCTTTTCTTTTCCAGCACTGCGATAGTGCTTTCCAAGAACTTTACAACTTTGTTTCCAAAGAATGAGATTACTGGTAAAGATATACAGACGATAATGCATACCGACAAGAGGTAATTGAATCTCCTGAACGTGACGTACCAGTACAGTGCTTGCGTGCCAAGCGTTGCCCAGCTTATTGAAACTGAAAGTGCCAATAGCGATATCGAAAGGCGGACCAGTGATAATATCTTTGCTGGCGATATAGTTCTCTGTCCTACTACCAAGTCCGGGTACATTTCTACACCCGCAATTGCAGACACCACGCTAACCAAAAAGATATTTGAGCCAATAGCACCAGAAGAATAAAAAATAAACTCTAGCACGACATTTGCTTGGAAATGCCTGATAATCTGGATATCAGAAAGTCCATTTCTGTAGTGGTACGCAATCAATGAATTAGTCATCTGGGCTATTCTACCAACAGTAGATATTATACCAACCACACACAGTTTATCTGTAGGGCCCAGCTTGTATTTTGCGTTTCTGCTAGTGTACATTGATCCTAGTAATTTGTACAAGTAACATCCGACACTGCAGCAGTTTAGAACGAGCATGATCGTGTCAACCATTGAAAATAAATACGCTGTTTCTGGTTTGCATCCGAAATAATTCATTCTTTGGTCGCATATCGATCTCAGGACAGTGTTGTTATTCATGTAAAGAAGCTGTACGTCATCACCTTGGATTTAAACCCCTGACTAAAATTGATTTTGATTAAATAAAGAGTTTGAATGTTCATGCAGAAACATGGGAGCAAGCGATAATTTCAATTTTATTGCGACTGCGCGACTAGCTTGCATAAAAGAGATAAATACAGACGGTGCTGGTTGAAGTCCACACTGCCGCATCGCCAAGTATTTTCACAGCAATATGGGACATATCACTAGTAAAATGGTACTCGTATCCAAACATCAAGCAGGTCATGTTCAAGACAGTCAGGATATACACTACCCAGATACAGAGATTCAATCCCAATCGAAAAGTAGCAATTTTAGCATCTCTTGGCCTCTGTGCCTTGAGTGGAGACGGGTTAGTTTCTTCTTTGACTACGCTGGATTCCACTGCGGATCCTTCTGTCTCTGCATTCCCCATTGAATGACTTTTTTGCAAGGTTTCCAATACTTGGTTGCCAAAGAAGATGATCGACGGGAGTGAAATGAAAACTACTACAAATATTGGCAATGAATAGACACACCTGCGGAATATCGTGTACCAATACTGGCCACTATGAACACCGGCAGTTGACCAGCCAATAATAAACGATAATCCAAACATTAGTACAAGCAGTCTAACCAAATTAAGAACCTTTTCAGGCCTGATATTCGCACTTGCAACTTTGACATCAGAGTATAAATTTACACCAGCACCAACAGCAACTACTCCGATAAGAAACAAATGGGCTGCGATAGACCCAGCTGCGAAATACAAGTAATCAAACACAATGCTAGTTTGTACATATCGGACACTTGGCTCAATCATTCTAATATTCACCAAAGTTGCAATCCTGAAGGAATGAGAGACAATAGATATGAGACACACTTTATCTGTTGTTTTGAAATTAATCTTTGCTTTTCGACTTTGATTCCGAATTACTAATCCTGCAAACACGAGAATTGACAAGCTGTGCAGAATTATTAGCACGAAATCTACCGCTAGGAAATTTCGTTGCAAGTCTGAATTACAGCCAAGGTAATTGATGCGATAATCACAGATATCTTGTAGATAAAATGTACTATTCATAAAGAATAGCGTCATACAAGATTTAATTACGTATCCATCATGTTTTATTTAGAGGATATCGTTTCCCTCTTGCTTTACATCAACAGATTTAATCGATTTGCTTTTCAGCGCAAATAATAGCACCAGAATAAGCGCGAGCATCAAAATAACGATATAATTGTGCTCTTCGGCGGTACTGTACTTTGCATTATCCGCGTCTATGTCAAGGATATTCTCTTGTCCGCAGTCAAAGCAAGTATAACCGTCAGAGATACTAAGCATACCAACAACCTACATTAACTGCTCGTACCGCATCGTTTCCAAGTGATTTGGGGTATCCAAACGCCAACCGAAATAGATAAAACATGAAAAAAGTTTATTAAAGCGATATCCCATTACTCTTAAAGTTGCGAACGACAATATCAAACTTGCACAGTACTTTTCCCATAGATTTAGTCATTAGCCTAAATCTATCTGTTGGATCGTGTACCATGTTCAAGTCTTTTAGCTGTGGTGTTGCTCCGAGGAACATTGCTAAATTAGCATATATTACTCCATACTTGTTCGCTAGTGTTACCGCACGGCCGCCAAGTCGGTATTTCAACTGTGTGATGGCCGGGAGTGGTAGGCAAATGCGTAAACCCGTATCCATACAGCTCGTGTCTGCCAAACATATCCTGATAATAAACATTAACGACAAGTTTCGGCCACCCAGCTATTGTTTTTGTAGAGTAATGCAGATCTGGATTAGTTGCAGGTACCTATCGGATGATCCCATATTGTTGTTGTTTGATTTATTGGCAAATCTACGTGTGTTTGTCCTGAAGCATTACCTTCGAGTAAATTCCATCCGTCTCCTGTTATTACACACCATTTGCAGCATAAATCTTGTTTGGGATAATTGCTGGCTCCTGATATCGTTCCTATTATGAAACAAATCTTATCCATGCACCACATAAACAAACTATTCACAGTACTAATACTAGTACTAGACTACCAGCAAAATTCAGAGGAAGGCACAGACACAAAAACATGGAACACGCTGTTCCTAGTATGTGATTCACTCCAAAAAATAAAGAATCAGACAAAGAAACAACCCAACCCAATCGCAGCGAAAACCACTATTGATATCTCGTATGCAAAATCACCAAAGAATAGCATCTTGTCATTACCAAATGAAATACTGCTGGTAATTGCTGATCATGTGCAATTACAAGAAACGGTTGCTGAATTGTCAATGACAAACAAACGAATGTACCGTTTACTGAGACACAAACTGTATAAACATCCAATACTAACTTCACCAGCATCCATCAACAACTTTATTTACCAACTGGAACGAAACAGCAGTCTTGCAGATGTCACTGGGATATCATTTGGCCCATCAACAGTCGGCAGTCTCTCAAAGCCAGATTTAAAGACCGACAAGACTGAAAACATTCCATTCGTCCATTCAGGACTATTCCGCTACTTTATTTACAAAGAACTAGACGAAAATAACGAAATTGTTGATTTGCTTTTGTACAGATTAATGTCGCTCTTGCCAAATATACAATTATATGAATTGGCAATCAACAAAGAGAATGCGCCGGCATTGGATTACCATTCACATTTTATTCATCAGAGAAAAGATGTACGAAGGATTCCTTCATCGTCGTTCACACTTACGGCTTTGCACCAAGCATTTAAAAGATGGAAGACTGAATTTAAAGAATGGAATGGATTAAAGGATGATATCAACGAATGTTTGGAAACGAGTCAGTTGCTCTTGGACTGGTTCCAGGGCGACTTTCATCCAATTTGGCATCAATTGGGAAGCGATGTAGTCCGCAGTGTAAAGACCGTGGTATTAAACCAATGCAGGAGCCTATTGAATCAAGTAAACACAATTTTATTGCTTCAAGTGCGGTTTATCACTGGCAACAGTCAGAGATTACTTGACTGCTACTGTTTGATTTATTACCGGATGCTTTCGATAGCCCAACAATTAGATATTGAAGCGCTTGTAAATATTTTGAAAGCAGAAGAGACGCCGAGATGTAGTTCTGTGGAACTGGCGACTGCCAATAAGCAAGTAGCAAAGAGCATCTACGAAGCATTGATGGTAATATTCCACCTCCAACTACCGCAATCAGAAATTCCAGTCCAGTTATTAAGAGATATAATGGTCTCGTTTCCACCATCAGCAATCAACGGAGAATCGATTGAGTTTATTACGCATTTATTAAAAGTACAATTGGAGGATGACGAGAATAGGGATTGTCTGCAGCTGTGGTTGACTTGGCTGAATGAAATTGTGAAATGGTATGAATCTAGCAAAGAAATGGATCCAGTAAAGGATTTGCTGAGGAAAAGCATGGGGAAAATTGATTTGCTTAGAGGGATCCAGGTAAATTAAATTTGATCATAGCGACGTTACGGTCTAGTATTCATGGATTGAGGATTGGTTTCTTGAATAAAGTTCGTTCAATTTAACTATTTGCGTTCTGAGGTGAGTGCTAATCATCCCCTTCATTTGTCCGCAAACTTTTGAAAATCTGAATGAATCGGTTCACTTTGAAAAACAAACAATACAAATTCAAAGTAGAAATAAATCAGTTTCACAAATCTTCGCTGCAAGTATTCAAATCGAAAGCTGCTGTGCAAGAGAAATCAGCAACGTACATGAAACTACTGCTCTCCCAAGTGCAATCCGGCAAAACCCCAGAAGACCAAGGTACTACAAATTAATCCAGCGCATCTGTCTGCCATACACGCAATCGTGCATTTATCACACATCTTGAATTATCAGTACTCTCTTGAAAACATGAAGCAGTGGATCCAATTGAATTTTTTGTCTGACTTGCAGCAAGAGTACAAACGCATATCTGGTCTATTAAATCCAAAGCAAGATTCAAAGTACAGCGATTTACTGGATTCACTCGCTTGTTGCGGGTTTTACGAAGCTATTGAAAAGCTGGAACCGGAATTTACTGTTTGGAAGAAACAAGGAATAGATAAAAGAAACAGCCTACAGTTCCAGTTAAAGAGAGGCGGCGCGTTGAAAAGAGGTATTTGTTACTAATACAGTGTATGAAGTTATGACTGGCGATGAAACGATGATTCTTCAATTGGATCTCAACTGGACATTCAAAATGATGGCGCTATTGATTGCCGGTTACAAATTCCCGCTTATTCTGTCTTTGTTGAATCCTAGTAATGCGATTGATCAAGTATTGTTTTCAATATTGGCAAACGAACACGATTCCACTATTGAATTAGGGGCAAGGCTTGATTCATGGCTAGCAGTACATCTGGGTGATTTATATTTATTGGAAAACAAAATCAAGAGTAACGAAAGCCAGTTGATCACGTATGGAGAGTTGATCTTGGAAGATTGGAAAATGGCATTTGAGTATCTTCCTAAAGCATATGTCAAAGGACTAGTAGTCCGTATAACAGATGCGGGCGTATTTGATTACTGCCAAGAACACTCATTGATGGATGAAAAAAGTGAAATCCATCGTATATTTGCAAAAATCCCCGGCGAAGACCCAATCGAACACTATGTGCAATCTAATGATCTTCACCTGATCAAGTACTTTACACCTACAAAAGAATATCCACAGGAATACTTGTTGAAATCGCCTTACTTGAATACTCACCATCACTATGAAAAATTCAAAAAGCTGTATCAAGAGCAACAGTACAATGAAGCAAGTAGAATACTTATCGATCTAATTAAAAGCGGCAATGTACAAGAACGCCATTTGAATGACTGTTTAGGGCTGGTTGAATCTGGGTTGCTGGTTTTTACAGAGGAAGATGTGTATGAAATGATGCGTGTATGTGAAGGTGGGCTGCTTGGACTAGCACTTGTCCGAATACTTAGCTCCTGCGTTATCAATGGGCAATAGGCTCAAATGGAATAAAGTTACAAGTCGTGCATTGTATCTCAGCAGTATTCAGTAACAACAGACCATGAATAGCGTTGAGAGTCAACTTTCAAGATAGGAAACCATGCATCCGAAATATTTAAACAAACTACAAAGAATGGGTTTATTCTTGAGCCCTCTTCCGTTTAAGCCGTTCCATAGCGCCAAGATTTTCGTCTTCCTCCTTCAAAGACCCAAACACAGCGTTAGGGATGCTCTTTTCAACAACTTCTTCAGGCTCTTCATCTTCGTCACTCTCTTCAATTTCAATCTCGTCAGGGTTTTCAGCGTTTTGAGTGCTTTGCTCCAATTTGGGTTCGGTTTCCGCTGCTCTAACGAATCCAGCAACTTTGGTATTGTTGTTTTCTTGTTCTTCCAAATCATTTTCTTTTCTTTGTTGCAGGATTTGTGAAGAGATGAATGATACTTGGGAATTGAATCTGGCTTGGACGCTGCGTTTGATTCTACATTAGTTTAATCTACCTGAGCATCTCCTTATATGTATCTTCGTTGCCGTATTTGGCTTCAAATTCGTGCCATATTTGCCAGAATTGTTGGTCCACTCTTGGATCGCAAATTTGTGAAGAATAACCAAGGACGGCTCTTGCCCGGTCAATTTCACCAAGCTTGGTCTCCATTTCTGCAAATTTGATAGCCATGTCTCTTGCCGACTTGTCTGGCAGCACTTCAAGGGCTTTTGAGTAAATGTCTCTGGTGGACACAATTCCATAGAAAGAAGTGGCTTTTGCGATATAAACCAAGAACATTTCATATAAATCTTCTGGTGTGACGCTCTTTGTTCCTCTATCATAGATTGCCAAGGAATTTCTAGCCAGCCCAAAATCTTCTTCAAGCTTAGCATACAAGAGATACAATGGCTTTGCCAACTTTGGCGGACATTTTTCAAGTGCATTTTCAAACAGATCTCTTGCACGCTCAAGTTTAGCTCCTCCATAGCGAGCAATGAATTTCGTCAAATACAAATTCCAAATTTCAAAGGCAATCGGATATCCAAATAGTTCAACTCCTCTTTCGTACACTCTGAAGCTCTATTGTTAATTGGGTTTACTTCTTCAAAGTACTTGTTTTCTTCAAGGAATGCAGCGTAATTAATGATTACCTGTGGAGTTGCTATTTTTAGATCCATAATTCTGTCGTATACAGCCTTAGCAGATTCCACCGTCCCGACAGACTCTTCCAAATCAACATAGAACGACCACAATTTGATTGACTTGAATAGTCTTTGTTGCGGTGTCTTTGATTCGTCGTTGAATCTATATTAATTAAATAGCTACCTGATATCAAGATTTGCGGACAAGGGGGCAGTGGCCCTTCCAAGCACATTTATTGCTTCCTGATAGTTGGAATATTTCAATTCCATCTCCGCATACTGGCACCAGATATGAGCCAAGTCATCAACTTTCCTGAACGGCACTTTGACTGCTTGTTCAAATACATTTCTTGCATCTTTCAATCGGTCATTTTCAATATAGAAATTGGCAAATTGCAGCCACAAGTCAGTCAAACTTCCGTTAGCACGGTGGGGAACAACAGTAGTCACAGCTTTTGTGTACGTTTTTACTACGTTTTCAAAGTCGTCCAGTTCCAAAAACAGTTTGATTCTATTCTGCCATTCCAGTACGCTATGTGGATTCTGTCTTAGTAAAACATCTGAAATCAAGAATGGTCTCCTTTCAATCAACCGCTCCAATCTAGCCAGCCGCAAATCAATATCGGTATCATCTAGAGTTCCTTGTTGCATGGCTTGATTTAGCACAGATTCTTCCATTTCAGCGTACGCATCAAATATAATTGTGAAATCCTTTACTGTAATAACGGTTCTGATTCCTTCTTCGAATACATCCCGTGCTCTTTCAAAATTCAGTCTCAAGATCCACCACTTTGCTAAACTATTCCACATTACGCCTACTTCATTTGTGAATCTTTTTATTCCAGCTCGAAGAATTAGTTCCACGTCTAATGTGTCTGGTCTCTGTGTGAGTTGGAATTCTGATGAGGGTACCAGATGATCTTGCTGTGGCATTGAAATTCCTTCTGGGTGATCGATAATAATCTTGCACAAAACGGACCTAAATTAAAATTGATTACCAGTATTCGTACAAAGTTTTTCCGTTTGGATTTGCGTATTTGTTGGGCGACTCAATAATCGCTGTGAGTACTCTAGCAGCTTCTGCAGTTCTTGGTGGAGTCATTTCCAATAGTGTGTTTACAAACCGTTCTGCTTGTGACGGTTGAATCTTCAAAAATCTTCTCCAAATACGGACACTAGTATCTCCCCCAGTATAGTTTGCAAATTCAATGTACAAATCCCAGATCTTTTTGTGTTGCGTAACTGGTAGTGCCTTTAATGCTCTATCAAAAGTGCGTCTGGTGAAAGTAGGTCTGGGTTGTTTAGTCAAAAACCTCAGGTAAGTTTCCCAAATAACAGGAAATTTGTTACAGAGCACTACGTTAATAATACTTACCCAAGCATTCTTCAAAGTGGCCATTGACTTGCTGCCAAATTGGATCATTGAGCGGGATTTTGACTTCTCCATTTGAAATCAATTCGTTAGTTTGTAAATCCAATAGTAATTTCCATAATTTATATGATCTTGGTAGTAAAATAACCTACATTAATAGTGAATACCGCTCTTGAAAGCACAAAAATCTTTTCAGTTGGAGACTTTTTGAAGTCGACATAGCGAACCCATGATCGCACATTGTGTGGGTTCCTGAAACAATCTTCCTCGTCTGCTGTTAGTTATTATTACATGGCAAGTCTTCCGTTCTGATTAAAGAGTCCAGATCCACCATATTTTTTTTTGAAAAATGCAAAGTGCAAGAATCATTCAAGGCAATGTTTATCGGAATGCAAATATCATACGGGATATCGCCAGTCAATTATTAGGAGCACGGACTAGGGATATCGGTTTGTGTGTTCGATTTAACAGCACCAAAATAAACCAAAAATTAGACTCTTACCTAAAGTCCTTTACAAAAACAAAGAAATTCAAACGCAAGTGCGAAATATTGGGTTTAAACGACAAGCAGGTTCAAAATTTACACCAGAATTGGTACCATGAAAACAGGTAGAAACTGTTAACAAGACATTCGTTGATCACAGTAAAGAACTTTGATTTGGAAATTATTCCGCTATTCTTCAGGTACATACAAGAGAATATTCCTCATGTGGAAAAGTTTGATTTGATTATGGCGAGCACGGATTTAAGGACTCCAGCGGAATCATACAAAGCCAGAGAAATGAAGAGAAAGATTATCATGCATATTGGGCCTACGAATAGTGGTAAAACTTATTCTGCCCTGCAAAAGTTTTACAAGAGCGAAGCTGGTGTGTATTGTGGTCCGCTAAGACTGCTTGCGCATGAAATATACGACAAGGCAAATTCATTGGGATATCCGTGCAACTTGATTACTGGAGAAGAAAAGAGAGAATCAGACGGTGTGAACAAATGGTCGTCTACTGTTGAGATGACAAATTTGGAAAAAGTATTTGACGTTGCTGTGATAGATGAGATACAAATGGTAATTTAGATTTAAAACAGATTGGAAATAATGAAAGGGGTTGGGCTTGGACAAGAGCGTTACTTGGGGTTCGAGCTCATGAAATCCATTTATGTGGTGAAGAAAGCGCTGTTCCTCTAGTAGAAAGAATTTTGGAAGAAACCGGAGAAACAATGGAAATCAACCGATACAATAGATTAACATCCCTAACTATACAAAACAAAGCAATTAGAACGTTGAGGAATATTGAAAAGGGAGACTGTATTGTTACATTTTCAAGAAAGAATATTTTTAGCTTAAAAGCAGCAATTGAAAAGAATAATACTGTCGCGGTTATTTATGGAGGGCTTCCACCAGAAACAAGAGCTGATCAAGCCAGACTATTTAATAGCAGCGAGTACAATGTACTGGTGGCAAGGTGAATTCTGTTAATGAAAGTGATGCGATTGGGATGGGGCTGAATTTGAACATTAAACGAATTATATTTGAAAGTTTAGAAAAATACAACGGAGTAAAGAATGTACCTTTGGATGTGAGTCAAGTCAAGCAAATAGCAGGTAATTAATACTAAAATAGGAAGAGCTGGAAGGTTCAAGACTCAATATGAGAACGGACTTGTAACAACCCTCGAACAGCAAGATTTGAAAAAGTTGCACCAGTATATGAATTCAGAAATTCCATTTATTGAAAAAGCTGGATTGCTACCTGAAATTGATCAAATCGAAAGGTTTAATCAGAGCCTGCCTGGTTTAAAATTGTCAGAATTGCTGCTGAGATTCCAGGAGCTGGCAACACTGGATCAGAATTACTTTTTCTGCAACTTGAAAGACCTGTGCAGACTTGCCGACGAAATAGAAAAAGTTCCGCTTACATTAAAGGACAGATATGCCTTTATTCAATCGCCATGTGGGAAACATGAACAGATTATGGACTGCTTTGCTGATTTTGCACAAAAACACGCTGAAAACAGTGTAGCATACATCAAAGACTACATCCAATTCCACAAATCAGGCAACCTAAGTACACTTGAAACTCTACACAAGATTATCATCCTTTATTTATGGCTTGGACAACGGTTCCCAGAGACTTTTGTAGATCTGGATGAATCGCTGGTGCTTAAAGTAAAGATTGAAGAAAAGATTAATGAAAAACTGCAGAGCATGAGTTTTAGGAAAAGGAAGCGGATGTTTGAGGAAGAACACTTGATTCAAAAAGCAAAACAGATTGGTGGATTAACAGACGGGGCTGCTTTACCTCAACAAGCAAGTGTAAACAATGAAAAGCGCAAGAATCAGCCTGCTAGAAAGGAGAGATCCAGGCATTATTAATAAAGAATTCAAGTTATTTTGGTTTGCTGTTCTGGATTGGACTGGTAGACACAGTAACGGGATTCCTCCTTGGCAAGTGCTCCCACCACAGACTACTAAAGAAACTCAAGAATTTTCGGGGTCGCATCGTCTTTATTAAGATTTGCGTAACTGATACAAATATATGGATATAAAAGAAGTAGTTACCCACAAAGATGAATCCCCCAGCACTTTTAACACCAATAACGGTACTAGATTATTCTGAAAAAATTGCAATTCAAACCCAAGCAATAAACAAATATTGTTGAATACAGTCAGGACGTACATGCACCAGATTGTCATTTTAATTGCTAGTCTAAAGCTTTTGATGTGGGTTGTTTTTGGCTGTTCTGCAGGCTTAACTATATCAATTTGGGAATACCTATATCCTGCTCGGACGTTTCGTTTGTACTAGCTTCAACTGTATACGTAGTCTTTGGTCTTTCCAGCACTTGCACTGTTTTTTCAATCACTCGATTCATTCTCAGCCCAAAGAAACATAGTACGGGGAAAGAAATACATACCACTACGACTATTGAGAGCAAGTAAGTGAATCTTCGGAATGTAACGTACCAATACACGCCGTTCCACGCTCCAGCAGTTGCCCAGCTGACTGCTATTGAAAAAGAGAGCAAGAGTAAAGTCAGCCTTACTAGGGACAAGATCTTTTCCGGAGATAATAGTTTCCCTCCAACGTACATGTCTGGGTACAATTTCACACCAGCACTAGCAGACACAACACCAACCAAAAAGATATTCGATCCTAATGCCCCAGCAGTATAAAATACAAACTCCAACATTACATTGGCTTGGAAATATCTTATTATTGCTGAATCTGGAAGATCCATGTTTGTATATGACGCAGTTCGCGCATTCGAAAGTTGCGCTATTCTGCCAAGTAAAGCCATAATCCCAACAACGCAAATCTTGTCTCGAGCGCCAAACACAAATTTACTATCTCTGCTTTTCAGAATTGCTAATAAGAGCAGCGACACGAAAGCCAGTGCAGAACAGCTGTGCAGTACAATTAGCACCATGTCTATGATTGCAAAGTAGTGGATTTGTTCTGGTTTGCATCCAAAGTAATTCATTCTGTAGTCGCATATTTCTAGCAAATAAGTTTTATTCATATTTGTCAAGAGGTGTCGTCACCAAGCCATCTCTATAATCTCATCGTTGCATTGTTCAGGAACATGCTTTTGGTAAACTGCAACTGTTTATTCTAAGAAACTTCTTTTTTCAAGTACGGGATAGCAAACGATACTGTCATCCATAGGGAAAAGTCTCCGCACGCTTTCAGAATGACTACCGGCATGGTATTGGTTTGAAAATACGCCGATTCAAATCCAATTAGCAGGCAGCTGTGATTGAAGAGGGTGAACAAGTACATGCCGACCACCATGGCATACATTGTGCTTTTAAAATGATGAAGCTTGGATTGTCTGCTTATGACTGCAAATTCTCCATTTTCTCGTTAGTTCTATTCTTACCAGGGTCAGCTGCCTTTAACGTGCTCTCTCCTTGCGTATAAACGGTTCTTTTCTTTTCCAGCACTGCGATAGTGCTTTCCAAGAACTTTACAACTTTGTTTCCAAAGAATGAGATTACTGGCAAAGATATACAGACGATAATGCATACCGACAAGAGGTAATTGAATCTCCTGAACGTGACGTACCAGTACAGTGCTTGCGTGCCAAGCGTTGCCCAGCTTATTGAAACTGAAAGTGCCAACAGCGATATCGAAAGGCGGACCAGTGATAATATCTTTGCTGGCGATATAGTTCTCTGTCCTACTACCAAGTCCGGGTACATTTCTACACCCGCAATTGCAGATACCACGCTAACCAAAAAGATATTTGAGCCAATAGCACCAGAAGAATAAAAAATAAACTCCAGCACGACATTTGCTTGGAAATGCCTGATAATCTGGATATCAGAAAGTCCATTTCTGTAGCGGTACGCAATCAACGAATTAGCCATCTGGGCTATTCTACCGACAGTGGATATTATACCAACCACACACAGTTTATCTGTAGGGCCCAGCTTGTATTTTGCGTTTCTGCCAGTGTACATTGATCCTAGTAATTTGTACAAGTAACATCCGACACTGCAGCAGTTTAGAACGAGCATGATCGTGTCAACCATTGAAAATAAATACGCTGTTTCTGGTTTGCATCCGAAATAATTCATTCTTTGGTCGCATATCGATCTCAGGACAGTGTTGTTATTCATGTAAGAAGCTGTACGTCATCACCTTGGATTCAAACCCCTGACTAAAATTGATTTTGATTAATAAAAAGCTTGAATGTTCATGCAGAAACATGGGAACAAGCGATAATTTCAATTTTATTGCGACTGCGCGACTAGCTTGCATAAAAGAGATAAATACAGACGGTGCTGGTTGAAGTCCACACTGCCGCATCGCCAAGTATTTTCACAGCAATATGGGACATATCACTAGTAAAATGGTATTCGTATCCAAACATCAAGCAGGTCATGTTCAAGACAGTCAGGATATACACTACCCAGATACAGAGATTCAATCCCAATCGAAAAGTAGCAATTTTAGCATCTCTTGGCCTCTGTACCTTGAGTGGAGACGGGTTAGTTTCTTCTTTGACTACGCTAGATTCCACTGCGGATCCTTCTGTCTCTGCATTCCCCATTGAATGACTTTTTTGCAAGGTTTCCAATACTTGGTTGCCAAAGAAGATGATCGACGGGAGTGAAATGAAAACTACTACAAATATTGGCAATGAATAGACACACCTGCGGAATATCGTGTACCAATACTGGCCACTATGAACACCGGCAGTTGACCAGCCAATAATAAACGATAATCCAAACATTAGTACAAGCAGTCTAACCAAATTAAGAACCTTTTCAGGCCTGATATTCGCACTTGCAACTTTGACATCAGAGTATAAATTTACACCAGCACCAACAGCAACTACTCCGATAAGAAACAAATGGGCTGCGATAGACCCAGCTGCGAAATACAAGTAATCAAACACAATGCTAGTTTGTACATATCGGACACTTGGCTCAATCATTCTAATATTCACCAAAGTTGCAATCCTGAAGGAATGAGAGATAATAGATATGAGACACACTTTATCTGTTGTTTTGAAATTAATCTTTGCTTTTCGACTTTGATTCCGAATTACTAATCCTGCAAACACGAGAATCGACAAGCTGTGCAGAATTATTAGCACGAAATCTACCACTAGGAAATTTCGTTGCAAGTCTGAATTACAGCCAAGGTAATTGATGCGATAATCACAGATATCTTGCAGATAAAATGTACTATTCATAAAGAATAGCGTCATACAAGATTTGATTACGTATCCATCATGTTTTATTTAGAGGATATCGTTTCCCTCTCGCTTTACATCAACAGATTTAATCGATTTGCTTTTCAGCGCAAATAATAGCACCAGAATAAGCGCGAGCATCAAAATAACGATATAATTGTGCTCTTCGGCGGTACTGTACTTTGCATTATCCGCGTCTATGTCAGGGATATTCTCTTGTCCGCAGTCAAAGCAAGTATAACCATCAGAGATACTAAGCATACCAACAACCTACATTAACTGCTCGTACCGCATCGTTTCCAAGTGATTTGGGGTATCCAAACGCCAACCGAAATAGATAAAACATGAAAAAAGTTTATTAAAGCGATATCCCATTACTCTTAAAGTTGCGAACGACAATATCAAACTTGCACAGTACTTTTCCCATAGATTTAGTCATTAACCTAAATCTATCTGTTGGATCGTGTACCATGTTCAAGTCTTTTAGCTGTGGTGTTGCTCCGAGGAACATTGCTAAATTAGCATATATTACTCCATACTTGTTCGCTAGTGTTACCGCATGGCCGCCAAGTCGGTATTTCAACTGTGTGATGGCCGGGAGTGGTAGGCAAATGCGTAAACCCGTATCCATACAGCTCGTGTCTGCCAAACATATCCTGATAATAAACATTAACGACAAGTTTCGGCCATCCAGCTATTGTTTTTGTAGAGTAATGCAGATCTGGATTAGTTGCAGGTACCTATCGGATGATCCCATATTGTTGTTGTTTGATTTATTGGCAAATCTACGTGTGTTTGTCCTGAAGCATTACCTTCGAGTAAATTCCATCCGTCTCCTGTTATTACACACCATTTGCAGCATAAATCTTGTTTGGGATAATTGCTGGCTCCTGATATCGTTCCTATTATATGTAATTCTGCCATTTAAAGTCGTCACGCGTTTTTAAAATAGGAAACCAAACGGCGTTGGATATATTCTTGTCTACCCAAGATGGATTCGACTGTCAATAATAGTGCTTTGATAAAACGATACCAGTAATTACGACGCAGACCCATAAAGTTGGGTCTTTATTGCAAGTCACTCGCTGTATAGTTGCACCTCATCCTTATTATATTCCGATTCACCACGGATGATCTTGTTGCGACTGCCTTGTTTGCACGTTCCCAATCGACAAAGAAAGTCAAAGAATGTTCAAGATTCCTGTGGCTTGAAAAAAAAAAAGATTTTTTAGGACGGAATCTGCTTTTGGTTTTTTAAACGAGACTTACGATTTCAAGTCTTATCCTCATCGCTCTTGCACTTTTAGTTTTACTCTCAGCTGCATTTTATTATTTTTACCAAAAGAAAACCCCAACTACAAAAAAACGCACTCCTCCTATTTTAACAAATTCAAATACATTTACAAATATGTCTGTCGTAGGAATTGATCTAGGAAATTTAAATACAGTCGTCGCTGTCGCCCGTAATCGTGGTATTGATGTCATTACAAACGAAACCTCAAACAGAGCTACACCATCGCTCGTTTCTTTCACTGATAAACAGAGATTCTTGGGTGAAGGCGCAAAAACATTGGAAATTTCAAATTTCAAACACACAGTTGCTTCTCTAAAGCGTCTAGCCGGAAGACACTATGATGACCCTGAAATCATTGAAAAGGAAATGCAATTCATTAATTCTCGCGTCGTTAAAGGTGATCGTGAAGAAGCCGCTGTTGCTGTCAATTATTTAAACGAAGAAAATACGTTTTCCTTCACTCAATTGAATGCCATGTTCTTGGCAAAGGTAAAAGAATTCACATCAAAAGAGCTAGGGATCCCAGTTTCTGACTGTGTAATCTCCTGCCCAACCTGGTTCACTGATTCTCAAAGAAGAGCTCTTTTGGATGCTGCTAATGTTGCTGGGCTAAACTGTCTTCGTTTACTAAACGACACCACTGCCTCAGCACTTGGATATGGTATTACCAAGACCGATTTACCAGATCCAGTTGACGCTAAAGTCAAACCAAGGATTGTTACCTTTGTGGATATTGGCCACTCGTCGTGCCAGGTTGGCGTAGTCTCCTTTGTCAAAGGCAAGTTGACTATCCTTGGTGTTGCATGTGACAGAAACTTGGGCGGAAGAGATTTCGACCAAGTTATTGTTGAACATTATACCAAAGAATTCAACAAGAAATACAAGATGGATATTGGATCCAATGCAAAAGCCACCTTCAGATTGCGCCAAGGTGCTGAAAAGGTAAAGAAAGTGTTGTCTGCAAATGCTCAAGCTCCGTTTAACATTGAATGTTTGTTGGATGACAAGGATGTTTCTGCTGTGGTTACTCGTGCTGACTTTGAAGAAATGTCTCAAGATATGGCCCAAAGAGTCTTGACTCCAATTCAACAAGCTCTTGATGCAGCCAAGGTTTCTATTAAGGACGTTGACTTTGTTGAGTTGATCGGAGGCAGCACCCGTATTCCAATGGTCAAGGAGGCTATTGCTAAATTCTTTGGCGGATCTTTGGAAGGCGAAAACAAGTTGGCCACCACCATGAACCAGGACGAAGCTGTTGCTCGTGGATGTGCACTAAAATGTGCCGTTTTATCGCCGGTATTCAAAGTCAGAGACTTTACTGTGCAAGATATCAATCCTCACCCAATTGAACTTACTTGGGATGTCAACCAAATGCCAGACCCAAAGAAGGGAGAAAAGCATGTCACCAGCTTTGAAGCTTTCGGCGCTCACTCTCCTGTTCCAAGTGCCAAAGCTCTTTCACTAGTCCGTGCTCTTCGCAAGAAGGAATTGGGTACTGCCGGTGTTGTTTCCATGTCGATCAAGGCTGCCTACACAAAGGAAGCTGTTTTGCCAACCGGCACTAAAGCAGAGATTGGGGAATGGACCGTCGGTGGTATCCAAAAGTTGGAATCGTGTGTTGTCAAGGAAGGTGATCGTGAAGTTTCTTCCAAGGCCAACATCAAAGTCAAGGCCAAATTGGACGGGAATGGTTTGATTTCTATCGAATCTGCAGACCAAACTGAAGAAGTTGTTGTACCTATTGAAGAAGCTCCGGCCGCAGAAGGCGAAGAAAAGACCGACAAAGACGCAAAGGATGCTAAAGCAAAAACCAAGAAGATTGTAAAGAGATATCCCCTTACCGTCACTTCAACAACCCATGGTGCTGCTCAAGAATTGATTGACTCCTGGAGAGCTGCTGAAGGGGAAATGTCAGCCGCTGATCGTTTGGTTATTGACACTGCTGAAAAGCGCAACACTTTGGAAGAATATGTATACGAAACTCGTTCCAAGTTGTCTGATCAATGGGCTGAATTTGCTTTGGAAGCTGATAGAGAGTCATTCACAAAGATTCTTTATGATACTGAAGGTAAACTCTTGTTAATATAGACTGGCTCTACGGAGAAGGTGAAGATGCCTCCAAATCAGTTTACGTTGAAAAATTGGTTGAAATTAAAAAAATTGGAAACCCAATTGCTCATAGATTCCAACAAAACGAAGAACGACCTTATGCTGAGAAGGAATTGCGTGAATACATCAACTCTGTGTTGTTAGATATCCAAGCTGAGGTAATTAGTTTTTAATGCCAGGACGATCGTTATGCACACATTGGAAAGGACGAATTACAAAAGGTCAATGACGAAGCAAACAAGAAGCTGCAATGGATCAATGAAAAGATTTCCAAGCAAAATGAATCGCCAAAGCACAAAGAGCCTGTTGTTGCAGTTGAAAAGATCAAACAAGAACAAGCAGCTTTACGCACCTTTGCAACTTCTATTTTGAGCAAGCCAAAGCCAAAGCCAGTAGAAAAGAAGGAAGAACCTAAAGTAGAAAAGGAAGCTACTGAAGAATCCAAGGATGTTCCAATGGAAGGTGACGATGCTCCACCGCTTGAACCTGTGCAAGAAAAGGAAAACATGGATCTTGATTAAGTATTTTAATAAAACTGCATATCAAATTTATTATTAGGCTATTGAGTAGGGTATATCGACAGATATGGAACTGGATCCTGTGGATTGGCTCCGTTTGTAGCTTCGCCAGTGTAAACAGGTGGGATATCAACCACAGATTCTTCGTATACAGGCAAGTCTTCTTCCTCTTCCTCTTTCTCTTGTTGCAGCACAACAACCACTCGTGGCTCTTCTGATTCATAGTTATTTCTTACGGGAATACCTGCATGATATATCGACATTGGGGAAATAAACACACTTTCAATTCCAGCAAGATCAAAAGTATACTCCATACCCACTGGATTGCTGTATATTTTGACTATCCACAATACAACGACGAGGAATACGAATACGCAGAGGAAGGCAATTATGGGATATTCGTACATTAGGAGAAGTTTTTTTTGATTTTTGTTCAAGCATAAACAGGCTGGGAATTCCCCGACAGCGAAACTAGAGGAGAACCGGCTCGATTGGGTTATAATGGCTGCATTAGTGGCGATGCTATGGTCGTATATTGATTTATATCGGTATTCCACTAGTTTTTTCCAATTTACAATTTTGGTGGCTATTAGCGCCACCGCAACTGATGTAAGTGGCGATCAGGGTACCTCGTTTAGTCTCCGAAAAAGATACAAAAAATTAGGCCATGGCTGGAACCGTTTTCCGAAATAGCATCTGTAGCCCGCAGAAGTTTTAGCTCTGAATTGTCTTTGACCATGTCGAGTGTGGTTGGTCCCGTAAAAAAAGCAATGTGGGTTTCCAAAATGCGGTAAAAAGCAATTTCTTTAAACGATTTTATTACGGAAAATCAGCTATCGTCGTCATCCTTTGCAGCCTTCTTCTTTTTAACTTTCTTTGGCTGTTTAGCCTTGAGTCTAGAATTGATTAATTGTAAAGTGTGCTTCTTGAGCGACTCTCTGTCTGGAACTTCACCAAACTCATCATCGTTCTCGTCTTCATCTGCATTAATTTAACTTACCATCCTGTTCGGTTCCTTCAAAATCAACAGGCTTCAACTTTACTCTAGTGTTGTGCTGTGGTAAAACAGCCGGATTGACAACGAGGATGTTGACAACTTCTCCTGGTTGTTGTTGTTGGCTGATATCCTTTGGAGGAGCCTGATATTAAAAACTAGTACTTCTGGCAGCTCCTTGAATTGTAGTGACAAAGCCAAAGATTCCAGCTTCTTTACACAGATCTGCAATGCTTCAACCACCGTACCGTTGTTCACTGCTGGTGCTTTTGGAGCGTTTGAGCCCTGATATAAGCTAAATGTTACCACTTTAATTGCATCCAATTTTTCTGCCAAGTGTTGAACTCCAGCTTTTGCGTTGGTCAAAATCTTTACCGTACGTTCATATTTTTGCTTGGCATCAATATAAGCTTGTTCGCCTTCTTTAAGATGAGTTTCAAATTCTTCAATCGTTCTTTGACTATGCGCATGCTTGGATTCTCCCATGAATTTGAATTCTTCATTTTCTTTTTGGACTTTCTTTTTCTTTTCTTTTAATTCGGCAATCTTGACTTCGTTAATTTTTTGGAGTTGAGTTAGTTGAGCGTGAGTCTCTCCTTGCGACTGGAATTTGGCGATTACTTCTGAAATGTCTGACACGCCAGTTGCTTCTTTAATTAAGCGCATAGTCTCTTCGTATTCTGCCAGCTTCTTTTCGGTGGCTTCGTCGTACTGCTCTTTCTCATCGCTATTTCCATTCGAGTCGGCGTTTAATTCGTCCATTTTGGTAATCTACATTAGCTCTTTGGTACTTTTCTATCTGCTTTGTCTGCAACCTCCAATTTGTGCTTTACCATTTCTTTTCTAGTAAGCAAATCCTTTTCTCTTTGCTTGCGTTCTTCGTTTATTTGCTGTTCAAATTGGGCCAATTCTGCTTTGGCTACTTCTTTAGCGTGATTAGCATCTCTTGACATCATTTCCAATTCAGCAGAGTCTTGCTTTTTCGCACGCACTGTCTTTTCAAAATTTGCCAATTGGTTGTCAAATGTCAATCGTTCCTCTTGCAGTCTTTTAACAATTAATTCGTATGTTTTTTTGATGGACTGCGCTTCGTTGTATTTAATCACAGCTTTATCAAGTCTATTTTCGAGCATTCTGATTTCCTATGATTATACTCTACGTACTTTTGCTTGTACAGAGTCTTTTGAATTGGAGTGAACCATTTCAGCTTCCCGTTTGATATCTGCAAGTAAATCCATTTGGCCGCGCAACTTTTGCTCCTTGTTGCGAGCTTCTGCTTGCAGTTCGTCATACTTTTTTTGAATATCACAAATCTTTTGATCAAACTTTTCCAGCTCGGTCAAAGAAATCCTGCTGCAGACCTCGATTTCGCTCTTCAATTAAAACCAAACACCTTTTTAATTCTTGCAATTGCTTCGGATAACTGTTTATTCTGTTGTCGTAGGCTGTTTATTTCCTCCTTGTTCCTTCTAATTGCCCATTGGGAAGTTTCGTAATAAGCTTTCCTGTCACCCTCTAAAATTAACATCCGCAGACCTAGCAATTCAAATCTTAACTTGAGATCATGCAATTCTTCGTCAACTACTGTTGCTTTATTGAATTGCCGCATATAAAAAAGGTAAATTTGAAGATGACATCACCTTCGCGTCTTGTCTTTCAATGGCAGCACAAGCATTACCATTTTCAAAGAATACAGTTTTACCAAGCATTAAAAGGGAAAATAGCTCCTACGAAGCGGATAATATTACCAATCAAGTGTCTCTGGATGATTTTTCCTACTCTAGCAAATTAACAAATGTTGAAGCTCAAAGGATTATGGCAGTATTGCAAGAAATCCAAAAGAAAGTATATTTGATGGGTTTAATACCTGAAAACATGGACAAGAAAACTTCGACTGTTTTGACAGGAGACGCACTAACACTGATCAAAGAATCCGGGCTTTTGGAACAAAAATACAAGCAAATCGTAGAACAGAAGGCATATGAAGGCCAAATAGTACTTTATTTCTTACTCAGAATGATGCCAAAGAAACTGCGAAAGCTATTAAAGTGCTCACCCGAACAATCGGCAGATACTTTCTTCAAAACCAAAACAATATGTTAAAGTTAAGATACTTGAAAAGCAACAAAGCTCCTCTGGTTGCCCAATTTGAACACCGCTTGCAGGAAATCAAAACACTGGTTTATGACAGGCTGCGAACTACGGTAGAAGAAGAGAGCCAGAAACAAGATCAGCTATCATTAATCATTGCCAAAGAACAAAAAACAAGCAGCGAAGTGAAAACACTCCGTGAAGAACTGGAAAAGGCAAAGAAAGAAAGAAGTGGGGAAATAAACAAGAGAAACGACATTATCCGCAGGTTAAAAGGTGCTTGGTTTCTAAACTAAAGAGGAGCTGAGAGATATTAAACAGCAAGCAGAAGAAACCACCAGAAAATTAGAGAGTAGGTCGAAACAAAAGGAAGATTTGGATATTAAAGCTTCAAAGGAAAAGGAAACTGCGTTATTATTGGAAATAGAAACATTGAAAAACCAATTAGAAACAGATGTAATCAATCATAGGGAAGAAGAAGCGCTGGCAAGAAAGAAAAAGTTTAAAATCGAATGTGAAGTTGAAAACTGGATTCACAAGTACGATCAAGATCTTGAAGAAAAACAAGTGGAAATTGACGATATTACAGTACTACTAATTAACTCAGGTTCTCTTCCTCGAAGAAAAATCGCATCTTGATGAGCTGCAAGGACAGTACTCGGATTTGCAAAAGGAATACGAGATTATCCTCGACAACAGACGAAAATTGGAAGAAAAGAAAAAAGTGAGTGTTTCTAATCGTAGGAAGAAGAGTCGATCAAGGCCAGGCTTAATTCTGCTGCTACGATGATCCAAAAGATTTGGAGAGGCCACTTTGTAAGACGAGAAATACAGCGTAAAAAGGTAAACACATTCTCAATTAGAATGAAGCAAAGGGTAAAAAGGACAAGAAGGGTAAAAAGAAATGAGAATGATTATGTGTTGGAATAAACTAAGCGGTTTCCAATCCTGTCCTCCATATTAATAAATCGCTTGTAGCCGAGAATCGAGCTACGTTGAGCTCTGGTTTATCAGAGCATTTGTCCAGACTACATTTTGTCCAGACTTTATTTGTCCAAAACAAATCTAATGTCCACCCTGGGACTACTAACAGATTCATTCTCAATCAAATTACCAGATAGGAAACTAAAACCAAGTAGTAATTTCATTCCAACCCACGACACTGAGTCTCAACAATCAATAAAATTCAGAGTTGATAAATTCAACCAAATCCAAAAGAAAATCGATCTGGCATTTACGGTTTGTGTTTCTAAAACTAGGATATAATTCAAAGCCATTACTTGAATTCAATCAAAGAAATTTCGGAATTTCTATACGGATCAAACGAAATTAAGAACCACCTTCCACTCTTGGAAACTGCTGTTGTTTTGACTGGATATAATAGATCTGATCATGATACATTCTATTCTCACTTGATGGAAAATCAGGATTTTCTGTTTGCAAAATTGGCTCATGTTGGTTCTTTGAAAGATGTTGTGAAATCAATTAACCAACAACTGTCCAAAGGGCTCTCCCAAGATATTTTAAACACCAGTGATTTGGATTTCCAACGAGTATTAAAGATTCAAGAACACACCAACAAGCAAATTGTTGTAATTATTCCAAACTTTGAAGAATTCAATTTATCCGTGCTCGAAAAGCTGATTCAATTATTAATTCAGTCAACACAGATTAAATTAGTGATAGGTGTTTTCACTTTGGATCATATCAACACCCTGTCGCCAAGAGCTCTGAATTCGCTGATTACGAAACCATTCCAGATTGAAAATTCTAAAGAAATCATCGATGAAATCACTAGGATAATCATGAACATGGATTTTAAACTGGGCTACATTCCGTTTAAATCGCTACTGGATAATTTCCATCTTTCTTTTTTGTCGATTGAAATGTTCAAGAACGGAATCAAGTACTGTTTAATGTCTTATTGTTTTGGAAACCCGTATTTAGGTTTCTTGGAGTTAGCTTATGAAGCCTTTGACAAGGATTCGTTCAAATTATTGAAAATGCTCCCATCCTTTAAATCGTATATCAATGAAGAAATCAAAAGACTGACTGCAAATGAACAGGAGACGGATGATGACGATGAAAAGAAAAAAAAGGAAATCAAACTATTATTAAATGACGACAGGGTGTTGTTTGAATGGGCAAAAGATAAAATCGTAAAACTGAACGAATACACTCGCGATTTCAACAATGCAATTCGAGTATTTGAAAAAATGCAATCCCTGTTTTCTACTAGTTCATTAAAACGGCCAATAAGAACCCTTTATGTAGATGCCCTCAAAAGTAACTTGGGAGAAAGCGACTATTGCAAATCCTGCCTATTACTTCTGAGGTAATTCACGTTGATATAGAAAACTACAGATACCGGTGATCAAGCAATTTCTGTCAGACTGTACACTTATTGTTCACGATAAATCAGAATTTCTGGAATTGATCAGCGAGATACCAGAGCTAGAACTCATTGGTACACTTTGTTAATATAGATGTAGAGGAAGACGACGAAAAATACATTATAAAGGAAGGTCTGAAAAGAGTTCGCCAAGAGTTATCATCAACCAGGAAACGCAACCAGTTGGATTTATCATTCTCTCTATTTGAAAAGAAACCAGACCAACAAATCCTATCAAAAATCATTACTTTTCTCTCCAATTATTTCACAAAGCATCTACAAAAATATTCCGCCATTGTTTTGAATGAACTATTGTACTTTGACAGCAATGTAAACAAAGCAATTAAAGCGGAGCCACGATCGGTGATACAAACCGGATTAAAGTATCCGCAGGTGTATACCAGCACTATTGTTGACACTAATATTTTATACAAGCTGTATTTGGAATGTGGGCGACTGATTAATCTTCAAGATTGGTTCGAAGCGTTTAAAGTGCTTAGCAAGCATGACAATATAGAGTAATTAGTGTTAATACAGGGCGAGGTTCTTGAAAGGTGTTAATGAGTTGCAATTTCTGGGCTTCATCAAAAGTACAAACAGAAAGACCGACCATGTACAAAGACTCACTTGGGGATGAATAAAGTTAATTACAAGGTGTTTATTAATTTTCAGGATACTCTGGGTCGTATTCTGGGGCTTTTGGAATATATTCTGGCAATTGCTCTTCTGAAGTCTGGGTTGCTTCGCTGAATGTCTTTTCAGATTTTTCATCTTCAAAGATAATTTCGACAGTGTCAACCTTTTCATATCTGTTGAGAGTAAACAAAGATACAAGGGCAGTAATGAGATAGTAGAATCCTGCAGCAAGAGATCCAAGCAACAAGCCAGAGCACAAGAAAGCCAAGAACGAACGACGGTGGTGCTTATGATGGTGGTGCGGACCTACGAGATCAGACTGTAACTTGTCTTGCCCTTGGTGACAAGGCATTCCTTTCTTCATTGATCCGTCAGGGAGAATTTCCAATACTTGTTGAACAGCTTCTTCTTGTTCAACTTCTTTTCCGTTGATTTCCAAGATACGCTCAGTAATAGCTAAGCGGCGAATCATAACATCGTTATGCTTCATTTCATATCCCTTTACATTAATTTCAACACCGATAATTCCTTCGTCGAAAGATTCCAATAGCTCTTGATCAGTAATTCCTTCAATGTCTTTCCTGGCGACCATTGTCTTTGCAGCAACTTCGACTTTGGAAAGCCCCATTGGCACTGGAACGTCGTTAACCAAAGCTTGGCCGTTAGTATCAACGTCAAATTTCAACAATACAGCAGATATTTTTACAGCGACTTCTTCATCCTTTTCATTGACCAAGCCATCGACTCTGGTAACAGTTACCGCAAAGTGCGATGGTTCCTGAGCAGTCCCTTCAATCGGAATAAGCTTGATTTGAGTCTTATGTTCGTCCTTTAGAATTGGAGTAGCTAGAACCGCAGAGAGCAACAAGTGAATGAATTTCATTTTGGGGAAAAATAGACATTCTCGCCTTAAAGAATGATCAACGTGGCGCTGATTGTTCTCTGAAAAGCCCACACAACCTTTGAACTGAATGAGATCCACGATAAATCAAAACGAATTGTTGAATCAGTGGTAGATCTGGGAATTTACATCCGGACTTGTAGCAGATTCAAATTCCTTGTGTAACCTACGTGTTCTAGACAATGTGACAGACAAGATCAATCAGAAAATTTGATTGAGACGATGAATTAAGTTCCCCGCGTTGATGTAAATCCAGCGGCAAAGAAATCACCTGTACCGTCATTTAAGATTGCCCAAAGTAAGACAGTATTTTATACTGGCTGTGTATCACGCTGTTTTAAACCCGCGGTTACCATGGATTCTCCGCTTGATCAAACAAGCATGCTACCTAAGACCAGAGTCTCCCTTTGTTTATGTGGCTGTCACGTGACTTTCTTCTGTAAAAAAATAATTACTCGACAAATCATCTAAAAAATGTTTAGAGCTTCGCAACGAATTCTCTCAAAATCTTTCCAAGTACAATTATTTGTTAATATTAGCAACACACCAAAAGATATCTTTCCATTCATGAACACTCGTCAATGAATTTGTTAAAGCAGTACGGGGTAACTGTCGCCAGAGGTGGGGTTGCAAAAACCGCAGCAGATGCCGAAACTATTGCAAAGGAATTAGGAAGCAAAGATGTGGTAGTCAAAGCACAAGTATTAGCTGGTGGCCGTGGCAAAGGTCACTTTGATTCTGGATTGCAGGGAGGTGTTAAATTGGCATATTCGTAATATTTATTTAATTGCAGCCCGAAACAGGTTGCCAGTTACGCCAAGAAAATGTTGGGACACAAATTGATCACCAAACAAACTGGCGCAGGAGGTCGCCCTTGCAATGAAGTAATTGCTGTATAATCTCAGGTTTTTGTTGTGGAAAGGGTTTATGTTCGTCGTGAATATTATTTCGCAATTGTTATGGATCGTAAAGCACAAGGTCCTGTTATCATTGCTTCTTCACAAGGCGGTATGGATATCGAAACCGTTGCGCATGAAACCCCAGAAGCTATCGTTACTCACGCCATTGATCTTAAATACGGACTAACCTACGTTGATGCTGCCGATGTTGCTACCAAAATTGGGTTTGAAGGAGATGCAATCGAAAAGGTATATTTTGCTAACATGAGGCAGCTGATACCTTTATGAAACTGTACAAAGTCTTTATTGAAAAAGACGCAACTATGGTTGAAATTAACCCACTTGCTGAAGTTCAATCTGGCGAAGTAATGTGCATGGATGCTAAATTTGGATTTGATGACAATGCTGAATTCCGTCAGAAAGATATCTTTGCTCTTCGTGACAAGACCCAAGAAGATGCCCGTGAGGTTGCTGCTGCTAAATGGAATCTTAACTACATTGGCTTGGACGGAAACATTGGCTGTTTGGGTACATTTCGTTAATTCTAGTAAATGGTGCTGGTTTAGCTATGGCAACTATGGATATCATTAAGCTTCATGGTGGAGACCCAGCCAACTTTTTAGATGTTGGTGGTGGTGCTCAAAAAGAACAAGTAGCCGAAGCATTCAAAATTATTTCGTCTGACCCTAGTGTCAGTGCTATCTTGGTCAACATCTTTGGCGGTATCATGAGATGTGATATCATTGCTGAAGGTATTATTGCTGCAGTGCATGAACTTGGTCTGAAACTCCCACTTATAGTTAGATTGCAAGGTACTGAAGTAGAAGCTGCCAAGAAATTGATTGCTGAATCAGGATTAAAGATTCTAGCTATCGATGATTTGGACGAAGCCGCTTCTAAAGCTGTAAAAATGAGTGAAATTGTTCAATTGGCAAGACAAGCTAAAATCGACGTATCATTTTCTGCAGCAAAGTAAAATCCTCATTTCTAAACCTCATAAATTTATTAGTTTGACTTTTTGTATTATTTTGCAGTCACAAAGCTTTTGGTTGAAACGCACTAGGATAAAGTTAAATTAAAAGTTTATTCGTCCTCACAGTCCGCTTGTCGCAGACGCAATCGTTTCCAAAATCCTCTTGTTTTCTTTACCCTTTTCAATATTTTCTTGTTTCAATCTTTCAAGGTAAACTGGATTAATCATAAATACCATCGGCTGCAGAATCCCTTGACGAATTCGAGTAGTCAGAAGCCACTGATGAGATCCTACTTTTTGGAGACATTTTTTCAGAGATTTCTCTATTATTCTTTTCTTTTTCTCTCCTCAATTCTTGAATCTGATTGATGATACGCATTTTGAGCGCATCGCTCCCAGGCTCGTCATTGCTTGCATCTTTTGTGAATAACTGCAACAAGTCTTGGATGGTGTTTTCTTTGTCTGTTAATCTCTTTTCAAGGCTCTTTAATCTATCCATATTTTCTCCAAATACTTTGTTTGAATCAGCAATCTCTAACATTAGGCATTGTTACGAAGCTGTGCATCGTGTAAAAGCTTCTCCATAGACGCCAATCTGGCTTTGAGACTCTCTGCTTCCGAGTTCGATTCTTCGAGCTGCTTGCTAAGCAGGTTCAAATTCATTGCTTGTTGCTCGTTTAATTTTTGCAGCTGTATCTCCAAATTTCCCTGGGATGCTTGTAAATCTTTGGAAGACTGTTCAGACTGCATTTTTCTTGTCCTTTCATTATTCAGTAGCTCTTCTAAACGCTCACACTTGAGAATCTAGTTCTAACGCAAATTACTTGAGCTTGCAGTTGAGTTTTCAATGAATCATACTCTACAGTATTCTTGTGAAGTAAGTTCTCCAGCTTTTCATTTTCTACGTTGCAAGATATAAATCTTTGGTTTATATCTTCCTTTGAGCGATTTATCGATTGTGTTAACTCCCTGCAAACATCAATTTCCTTTTGCAACCTGGCTTTATCCATTTCCAATTGCTTAATATTTCGTTCAGCCGTTGCGAGCGTTCTAGCAAGATCTATATCAACGAGTATTACTGCTCTCTTGCTTTTCGTAGGCGTGGTTATCAATTTTGTATTTGGTAACTTCCTGGGAGAGTTTATCCAAATGTTCTTGGAGCTGATGGATTCTCTTGTCTCGCATTACAATTTCCATTCTGCCATTAGCAAGATATTACTTTAGGTTATTCAGTTCTTCAGAGGAAGATCTGATGGAAAGCTCCAGTTTTTCATGTTCATTGATTACTTTGTGGTAGCTGATGATTAGCTGCTGCTGTTCAGCGTCTTTTCCAAGAATGAGTTTATTCAATTGCTGAATTTGAATATCGCAATCACAAAGTTCCGCCTGATACTGGTCCCTTGCTTGAGTGGCCAGTGTGAGCTCTGAATTTAAAATCTGGTTTTCCCTGGTAATGGCCATTAAATCTGAGCCTAATTGATTATTTTCATTTTGAAATTGCTATGTAAATAAGTTGATACATTGAGCTGGGATTCCAATCTGTTTTTAGTTGCAGCCAGCTCATCAAGCTTTCCTTGAATATCCCCGACGTGCCGGTCTTGTTGATTCAAGTGCTTAGTCAGAGTTTCAATTTGCTCCAAGTGAGATTCCCTTTCTTTCATTGCTTCTTTGTAATTGAAATTTACAGTCTCATACTTATTTTTGAGATCAGCAAGATTTTCCAAAGACTGATCCAATTGATTTTGATATGCATCTCGTTCCTTGTCGATTTGAGAGAGCAGGTGTTTGTTTTCTCCGATATACTTTTCTTTTCCTTCGAGAGTAATTTTTAAGTGGGACATTTCCGATTCATACTTGTTGATCTGCACCTGAGACTCGTTGATTTTAGATTTCAATTCTCTTATTTTTAACAACTAATATTAGTCGTACATTACATCACTTTCTCTTGTCAATTCCAGGTTGGAAATTGTTTGCTGATCAACTGAATTTTGTTTCAGCTGATCTTGATAATGCAGTTCCAAATCTCTCAAAGTGGAAGTAGTTGTTTCATATTTCAATTTACATTCCCCTAGTTCCTTTTCAGTGGATGAAAGTTTAGAGCTCAAACTTGAGAGTTCATGTTCTAGTTGAGATACAGCCTCGTTAGCATAGACTCCTGTTTCTCTGGTTCGCAATAACATGGCTTGTAAATCATCTTTCAGCTTTTTGATTTCGGCATTCTGAGAATCTATAGTTTCCAACAATATTTTCTCTGTTTCCTTTAGTCTGTGAATTTCGACATCCGGTTTTACTTGAGGAGAGGCGTGGATTGCTGCATGATTTTCAGTTGTGGTTGGCGTTGCGGCTCTTGATTTTGTATGTTCAGCCAATTGTTGGTTTACTTGCTTATACAAAACTAAAAGGTTGTCCCTTTCCCGAGTTATTTGAGTAATCTGCTCGCACAGCTCTGCAAGCTCCCTCTCGAACGATTCCAATGCAGCAATCATGTCATCTCTTTCCTTTTTGCAAGTTTCGTACTGGCGAACCAAACCAGTATTTTCAATTTTGACATCCTGTAGAATCCTATCTGAAGTATCAATTTTAAAAGTCAGAGTGTCAAGAGTTGACTTTTGATACGAATTTTCTTGATAGAGCAACTTTAATTGTCTTTCCAGTAGTTCAGCTTCTTTTTTGTTACTACCCGAATCTTGATGTTGAAGTAGCGAACGTAGATGTGCAATTTCTTTCTTTGCAGATTCCAGTTTAACCGGCAGCTCTTCAGCGTTTGGGACTGATTTCTTGTTCAGTTGTTCTAAAAGAGACTTGTTTTCCTTAGTCAATCCTAAATATGAATATCCCCTTACTGGTAGTATCCTTTTGCAGCATCAATATTCTCTTTGCAGACTGTTCACACTTTATATTTGCAGCTTTAAGCTTGTCATTTAGGTCATTGATAGTTTTCGAATTTTTGATATTTGAATTGTTTTTCGGAATGTTAATAGTGTTTGGGTTTAATTCGTTCACCATTTGCTCCAGCTTTTCCAAGTTTGCCATTAATTTGGCATTTCGCTCTCTTTCGCTTGCCAACTTTAGTGCCAAGTCTCGCTTCTCTTCCACAAAGGAAGACTGCACCATACTCTTTGTGTTTTCTAAATCTTCAACCTCTTTTTCTAATCCATTTATATGCTCTTGAAGATACTCTGTTTGGATTTCTAATTGCTCTATCCTATCTTTAGCGGTTTCCAAGTCGGATATTCCAATATTTCTCATTGATGATCTTGAAATATTTCCATTTCTGCTTTCAGACGGTCTGGTAATATGTTGTTTAGCAACGAATTGATCAGCTCGAGCCAGCTGCAATTCTGACCCAAGTCTGGTAATTTCAAATTCGCGTTTCTCCAACTGATCTTGAAGAAGGGTGCACTTGGTTAGTAAAAAGTACTTTGTTGGACAAATCTGAAATATTTGCATCCTTTATCTGACCTTGAGAAGCCAGTTTTTCGAGTTTTTCTTCCAAGGTATGTACAATGTCATAAACAACAGGATCTGGCGGCTTATAAAATTCCAATTCGCTAAGTGGAACAGATCATTAACAACTGAATACCTAGTCCGGTTTCTAAATCAATTTTTGGCAGCTTTGTAATTGCTTTTCTTCCAGTTTCGTGAGGAGTATTGTGCTGGGATTTGTACAATAGTTCTTGTAGTTTTGCTTGCAGTTCATCATTCCTGGCCTGTTCCATCAAGTATTTTGTTTGGAACTGCGTTTGTACGAATTTCATTTCATGGATTTTTTGTTCTAGTTTCCTTGTGGTTTGCAGCGACTCTTGCTTGAACGAATCTCATTATAAACTGGTTACCTATCGTTAGTTCGTACTTTCCTTTTGATTCCTGCAGAGCAATAATATCTTTGTGCAGCACGTTATTCTCCTGTGTTATATTCACTAGTTCTTGCCTTGTGTTATTATTATTTTACTTTATTGGATTCAGCTGCTCCTGCAATATTGTATTTTCGTTTGTAAGCTGGCTTGAAGTAAGTTTCAAGTTCTTGCAAGTCTCTGTTGTTTTTACCAAATCCGCAAACACACGTTGAACGAGCGGGATTGAATTTACATCCAAGTATTCAGTGTATTCGAACTGATCCAGCCGATGCCGGAGGTTTATAAAATCGTTCGACATTTGATTCCGTGATTCGGACAAGCAAAATTCACACGACTCTCCAAATAAGCCAACAATACTTGAGGATATTGCTGTTTAGATTGTTTTCAGAGTTCCTAAGGCTCCCTGGAAATCCAACCTGCTTCAATAGATCTATTCAGATCAGGATCGTCTCTCTCATGCGGTTATTCTAATATGGTATTCAAATTGTGGTTAATTATCGCTTTTAGTTTTAAAAGTTTGTTTATTATTCACGGTTTGAAAAATGGAAATCTCGTTAGAAACAGAACCCTCAAATTTAAACGCCCTTCCAGATGAAAATCAAGAAGAAACCTTTTCAATGGGACTAAGACAAAGAGAAGATGTAATATAGCCATTAATTGCAGTTGATTTCAAGACTGGAGAAGGAGAATTTCAGTTTGAAAATGAAGGTATGTTTCCTTCAAGAAAATCTATCAAAAATCACCAAGGATGGAATGATTGACATTATCAATGAAGTAACTCGTAGTTGATGTAGCACGCGGAATTGAAGGCAATGAGTTTAAGTCCTAAAGTTGAAGTTGAAGATTTACAAGAGAGAATCAGAGAAATGAATTCACTGTTGATTGAAAAGGACGAAGATATCAATCATTTGGTCAAAGAACTAGAAATCAGCCATGAGACAATTTGTTCAATGGCGGAACAGCGCGAACAAGACCAGGAAGATATTGAAGAGAACGAAAGAGTAGATATCTCACTTACAATAGAAAATGCGGATCCTCTGTAGCGAAAATGAAGAGTTGGCTGAAAATTTAAACACTGTCCATAACATCAAAACAGACATGGAGCAAAAGAACGAAACCTATGAACACGAAATTGAAAAATACAAGGTTCAAGTTGATCAATTCAAAAAGTTGGGAGATATGGCAAATTCAAAACTAATTTCGCTGCAAAAGGAACTGAACAGCCAATCTGAAAAGTTGCAAGCCTTGGAAAAGGTTGCAGATGAAAGTAAGAAAAACCACCAAGTGAAATCTCAAGGCTTGCAAATTATACCAGACTTGAATACCCAGGAAAGTCAAATCGCAGTTGCAATGCAAGACAAAGGTTGTCAGAATGAACCTGAAAAGCCCAACAAATCTTTCCAGGAAACCAAAGAACGTTATATCAATGAACTGAAAGAAAGAAATTATTTATTGGTTAGGATAAGTCAGCACTTGGACGACAAGTTGGGACACAAATTTGACCTAAAAGTACCTCCAGCTAATGATAGACACTTGCTTCGTTCTCCTCGGTAAAGAAGGAAATACTAAAAAAACTAAAACTCTTGGATTCAGTTCATGATCATTTCAAGTTAATTGCCAAAGAAAAAATGTACATTAAGCGCTAAACCTAGGCTGTGGGAGTCAAAATTCAGCCGGATGGAAAGTAAGATCGCAGTTCTATGTAAAACCATTGAAGAACTACAGGTAACAGCTCCATTAATGAGATTTCCAAGCGGGATACTTTGGAGTTGGAAAAGCAAGTAGCAAAATTAAACGAAAAAATACTAAAGGAGCGATCTGGAGCCAGTCAAAGAGTAAATGAGCTGTTGGAGGAAAAAAGAAAGCTGGAGCATCAACTAATGGACGTCTTTAAACACACACAGGGAAAGAGAGACGAGCAATTCAACCTTCTCCTTCATGAATTTGAGAAGCAAAAATTTATTTTAGATAATAGAGAACGCATGATTTCAAGCGCTGTGCATCACCTATCGGTAACCCTAAACTGATGTAGAAAATGAAAAAATCACCTAATAGCTTGGAACACTTGCAAAATGCGCTTGGTTCTTTACTAGTCCATTAATTCCTAATAAACCTTTTATTGATTGTTCAAGATTTTCTTTACTTTTTGGCCATCAGTCATCTTCAAACTGTATTCTGAAGAACTGAGAGAAAATCCCATATAAACATTGTGATTGCGGTATTGCATATCAGATTCCACCTCATATGATGCAGTGAGATGAAGTTCATTTACTTTTAGCTGTTCATATATCCTATAGATATTTCTCTCTGTAATTCCAGCGCCAGGCAGGATACGGATTCTCTCACCCGCAATCTGGATCAATTGTTTTAGCAGAGGTACTCCTTCAAGTACGCTTGATTCTTGTCCACTTGATAATATTCTTTGGATTCCACCAATACTGATAATACTTTCCAAAGCTTCAAAAGGCTCCTTTGCCACATCAAACGCTCGATGGAAAGTTACATTCATCGGTTTTGCAAGTTCTACTAGTTCTTTGCATCTAGGAATGTCCACCGACCCATTAGGGAGTAAGATTCCAAAAACAACTCCGGCAACTCCAATTTCTTTGCATAACAATATATCTTCTTTCATTATATCAAATTCAATAGCTGAATAGTGGAAATCTCCCCCTCTAGGCCGGATCATTACATGAATTGGAATAGAAACATTTGCTTTGCACACAGAAATCAATCCTTTGCTTGGTGTTGTTCCTCCTTCCAACAAATTTGCGCACAATTCAACCCTGATAGCTCCTCCCTTTTCGGCTGCTATCGCGCTTTCCACATTTTCAAGACATATTTCAAGATTGAATTTTCCCATAACTTTAAAAAATAATATCAGTTTCCCACACTTACAAAGTGCAATTAACTCTCAAAGTATTCGCGGCAGTAAGCAATAAATTATTGTGTATTAATGGTGATCCAGCTTTCGATATCAACCAAGATCCAGTTGTTCTTGTAGTTCGCCGAACTGAGATGGATATAGATGCGAGGACAGTTGTAAATCAACAAGCGTCATCTTCTAAGGACGCAATTGGCAGCCACAAAGATTCCATAAGAGTGATATTAGTACGACACATTAATGCAGGTATGTATGAATGAAGTCAATTAAATTTCAAACCTGCATTGAAATCTAAGAACAGATTGTGAGCCCTTAGTACTCAACCGCTCCAACACTAAACTTAACTATTGCTAATTGAGAGAAAATCTATATGATATTCATCATATTGGCATGGCATAATAGTTAGCTTTAATTCGCGGTACACACTAAACCACATTGCATAACTAAATTTGTTTATTAATGTCACTTGAATTTTTTTCTTGAGAAGAACTTGAATTCAAGTATGGAAGAATATGGCTTTCGTGGTTTGGAATGCATGATATCAGGTAGCAGCCTGGGCTGTTTGAGCACAGGAATTTCCAAATATTCGGCTGTGATCTTGCTAATTATATGTTTATTGTCCATGATATCTTGAAAGTGGTTCATCCCTACATTTTTCAGCACTATTTCCTGTTTCTGAATAATTTTGTTGTACGCATTAAATAATTTTAAAATGTGTCGGTAAAATCGATCCTTTTCAATTAAAATTCCTTTTTGGGTTTCATCATTGATTTCTAGATTTAGTAACTTGTTACTGTCCAGTGCAATTAGAAAGTCTGTATACTCCAAATTAGTGAACTCTTCAGATTGATTTTTCGTGCATTCTAGATTTGCTTTTATCTCATTTATTTGGTGGAGCATTTTATTTTCTTCTTTCTCCAAGACGTGGATTTCTTCCACTAGAGTTTTATGCTGTTTACTATGCTCGAAGTTTACATTTTGAGACCAAAGTAAGTCTTTTTGATTCCTTAATTTTTGAACAGTAATCGCTCTTTCAACTCCCATTTTTTTTAGCTGCAAAGCATGGGCCTTCATTTCTTGGAATGTGTCCAACTGAGTTGGATCAGAGACCGATTGGTCAGGATCTGATACAAGCAAGGTATGGTCTGACGAAAAAGTTTTTGAGGAATAAGACAGTTGAAACTCATTCAATATGGCGGAATATGATTCAGCTTTTTGGGTTAACTGCAGTTAGTTAAAATCGACCTTTGTTTTTATATTTCTTGCTCTGCTTGCATACTTTAACGTGTTCAACGTTTCCTCAAAGTGGTCAACAAATGGGCTGATATTTGCAATCATACAAGTTTTGCAATTGCCTCCCAAGGAATCCTATAATTAACAATGAACTACTTTTAACAATCGAGTTAGTTTGCTGTCTCTGTAGTTAATGTAGTCCTGTTTTTTTGGGGAGGAATCAGAGAGCGAATTGATGCAATTTCCAAGTGCTAGCAACGACTTGTTAATATTAGCCCCTTCAATCATTCTCATACCTTTATTTAATGTATTTGTAGCCCTCTCTTTATGTCAGTAGATTGTACCTGATCCAGCCAAGTCTATAAGCGATAGCTTGGAAAAGCGCATTACTTTGTCTGGCGACTTGTGCGAGATAAATATTTGGAGTATAGCATGTGAACGGGAGGAAGTAACATTCGCGCCAGTGGATTCTTGAATTCTATTTCTATTCCCCTTTCGTAGCACTTGAATTGTCTTTGAAAGTGATTGTATAGACAAATAGCTAATTCCTGCAACCAATACTCCTTTAGTTGAATCTTCTTGCAACTCTAAATTTTCAGATTTGTTCACCAATAAGTCCCGAATTTTTTCATTGTATATCTCCAAGTAGGAAATCGAGATTTTGTATTTTCCTAAATCGCCTTTTGATTTATCTGAAATTTTTTGAAAAATTGTATTTAGAGTTAAATACATTATTCCTGGTTTTGATTCAGTTCCCATCATCGTGTATGTCTTTCCTGCTCCAGTAGCTCCATAAGCAAACACTGTTGCATTGTATCCATTCATCGCAGCTTCAATTTGTTCCTTCACACACATTTCAAATATATCGCCTTGGGTATCCTGCTCTCCAAAAACAAAGTCGAAATTATATACTTTCTCCCTCTTTCTTTCTTTTCTTAAAATACCCTCAAAAAAATCATCGGTCGGATCGTATATCATAATTGTCTATTTAATTGTTTTGTACCTGTGAATCAACCACCTTTGCTATTTCTTTGTTTGATATCTTTGCCCTTTCTTTGGTAGTTAGTGGGCGAATTCGAACTGCAACCTATTTTATTTTTCAGATACTCGTAATTTGCTTGCTTGGGGTATCTGCATTTGCAACAATAAACAATGGCCACGTTTAATTCTATCTTTTAGAAAATCAAGGACAATGATTGATACAATCTATACGAAACCATTATATTTGCTAAAATAATTTGGCGTTGAAAACTGCAACAATAATCCATTTATTCGATTCTGCAATTTGAAACAATTTAGGATGAATCAAATTTCAATCCACCATACTTTCTGTGTACTGTGCATTGAATCCTAGTAACCTCTGCTTATATTTGGAAGTTTCGACAACTTAACAAGACCAGATTACTGTACAGCAACACGCAAGTCCCTTAATAATATTGGGGATTTATATCTCAATAACCAATATCGGAGACACTCCTTCCATACAGGTTAAGTGTATCAACAAGCAATGCACTTTGGCTATCGGCTCACAAATCAGTTTCATCCAACAACGGGTTAGTGCCAGTAACTGCCTCTTGGCTAACCCTTCATCTGAATGAAGCAAATATTCCAATGAAATGAGTGCTCTCTTTCGACCAACCATCAAAGATAACAGCGAATTTACCGGGAAGCTCCTTCTTGATACGATGCTCTACTTCCACGACCAACTCCATATACTTTATAACAGTTTCAACAGATATTGGTTTTACTTTTGGAGCTCCTTTTCACAGAAATTGAATGGCAAGTTTTCCGCTACAATCCAATCAATCCAACTATAAACGCTGCTAGATTTTGTATCAATAAAAAAGTCAACTTTGATTTGGGGCCTTTTTCTGTTTCTGACATTAAATATTTCCAATCATGGTGAGAGCGTTCAATGTGCTCAGTTAAATTTTGGTAACCACTTCCAACCTCTGTTTTCCTTCCCTTTCACATATGCAAATATATATATCAGCATTGTCGTCGCTTTTGGTAAAGAAGAATTCAACCCGTTCCTTGTTTGTATATTTTCCTAAAGTCATGGTGAATTTTTTGCAATAGTTATTGTTATAGCCAATTCGGAAAATAAATAGTCACGATAACTATTTCGGAAGCCCTGGCTTCTTGTGAATTCAAACTAGAATCAAGTCTTTGGAAACTGAGTAGATTGTTGCTCTCCAAGGAGAAATAAGTCCATCCTGTAGAATATTAGCAGTAACAGTTTCTCATCTTATGGATGCCCTCTGGCTATAGATTGTAGAGTATTTTGAAATTGCGTTTGCCAGATTATACGCCTTGCTGTTTGATTGACCGCAGTTCTTCATTTTCTGCATGAAGCAAAATGCATCACTAGTGTCAAATTTAAAACCAAACAAAGTTATTCCATTAAATGACGGCACAAATATATATCAAGCAGCCGCATATATGGCAGCCAAAAGACAGGAGGCTGTTTTGGTAGTGAATGCAGATGGAGAATTGGCTGGAATATTAACAGACAAGGATTTGGCCCACAGAGTGGTAGCGGAAGACCTGGTTCCTGAAGATACAATTATATCCACAGTCATGACATGGAATCCTGCGTCAGTTACAACCACAGTAATTTTGAATTAATTCCAAGGACACTGCAACAGATGCCCTAAACAAAATGATTGCAGGAAAATTTAGGCATTTACCAGTGATCCAAGAATATTTAAGCGACGACTCCAACGAAGAGCAGAAGGCTACTGTTTTCAGTGTATTGGACATTACCAAATGCTTGTATGAGCAATTGGATAAAATGGAAAAGGCTGCTGAATCCTCCCAAAAAATCCAAAATGCAATTTTGGGTGCTGAAGTTAATCTCCCGACTTCAACTACGAATTCTGTTCTTCAGCTCGCCAATTTACTACGTTCAAAAATTGAATTTCCAAATTTAGAGAGTTTGATGGATATCGAATCCTTGGAGGTTCCATTGGTTCCATTGAACTGCACTGTGCTAGAAGCTGTTAAGCAAATGAAAGCAGCAAAAACTACTGGAATTCTGACAGTCGATGATAACCGCAATCTTTCTGGAATTTTTACAACTAAAGATTTGGTGTTAAGGGTACTTGCTGCAAAATTAGACCCGGCGACTACCTTAATCAATAGGTACCTTGATTTAATTCCAGAGTGCACACCCCTAGCCCAGACTATGTCAGTCCATCCACGACTGTTTTGGAATCGTTGAAAAAAATGCACACAAATCGATATTTGCACTTGCCAATTGTCAAAGATTCGGTTATCTGTGGAATGGCGGATGTATTGAGGCTTACTTACCATATGCTGTCCCAACTGAATGAAATGGAAAAGAATGAAGAACCTGGTCCGCTCTGGAACAAGTTTTGGGTAATCTCTTGATAACATCCAGGAACAAGCTTCTCAAAGAACAGGGTCAGAGTTGCGCTCAGACGGAATTCCAAACGCTTCTTATTTCCAATATTCAGATGTTGATAGCGAGTCTATCGCGCCGGATGATTCTGCTTCAATGATTACTCCTACTTCTTCGGTCCTAAAGGTGCAAGTTGAGCAACAGCAAGATGAATTTGTATTTAAATTTAAAGACGAAATTGCCAACAAAACCAGTAGATTCACGAGCAATATTAGAGATTTAGACGCAATTAAAGTATATGTAGCCAACAAAGTATTTCAGACCTACGGCGGAAGGTTTGATAAGAACAATATCCACCTGTGCTATTTGGATGACGACGAAGACTTTGTCCATCTAGCAAGCAATCGTGACTTGGAAGATGCAATTTTGCTTGCAAGGGCTTCTGGCTGGAGATCTCTAGTAATAATGCTGGATCGAAACCGCATGCAATTCCATTCAAAACCAATTAGAGAACAAAAATTCACCATTGCACCTGAAAGAGCAACTATTGCCCAACAAATAGACACATTCTTCCCTGTAGTGGTCGGTAGTGCTATTGTTGTTGCTGGTGCATATTTACTTTCACGACCATTCAAATAAACTTGCATTTCATATTTTTTTTTCTTTTTTTTAGAAATGAATAGGGAACTGGAGCTTCTATCAAAAATAAGAACCCAGATTAATAGCGGGTTAGAAAATCAAAAGAAGGTTGTTTATGTGTAATTACAGGCTGCGGTTTTGCTGACTGCAATTGAAGAATCCATCCAGGAGCAAGGCGAACAGCTAATTCCAATGGCCTACTTTGGGACAATTGTACAATACATGTAACAATAGATGACCATTATTGACCAATCTTTTGAAGGAGACAATTCGATTATCCCAGCCGCAGTTTACATTTTGTCTGTAGTTTTCCCCAGGTACTTTATAACTCACAGCAGCATAAGCTCAAATATTCTTCGGCTAAAGTTTGCAGACATTACATCCATATTCCAAAAGATTATTTCAACTTTTAACGAGGATGCACCAACTGTTCGTGGGGTAATTTTTTTTGATACGAGGTCATTAATTGCTACGAATATTTGTTGTTTGCTCAGGAAAATAATGTCTGGAATTCTGATTCATCATGCAGACAAAGTTTCCAGTTTTTATTGGGATATTCTGTGGACCAACGACCAAAAGTGCGAAAGCGTGCAGCAGACGCAATTAAAAGAATTCTTTCAAACCCACCGCCGCCAAGTTTAGCTCATCCAGGGACAGTAATAGCGATTGATTTTTACTTTAATGTCATTGAAAACTTTCATATTGACAAAACATCCAACAAAAGTGCGCTGGAATCACAAGTAACAGACGCTTTGGTCAATTTGAAATTGTTAATCCCTACATTTGCTATGCAGAGCAACAATGACAAGATCAGGACCAAATTTGAAAAGCTATGTTCAGCCCTTTTGAAATTACCAAGCAGAACTGCACAAGGACAAAATGTCTTGACCCAATGGTCATTTGAAGTGTTTTCGTCTCTCTTGTCGCCTGAAAACACAAACGATGTGGAATTCAAAGTGCTGTACACCCTCACTAAAGCCATGCTCGAACTATCCCCCTACGAAAATGATGCTGTTCTTACACCGTTATGGTTGACTGTAATCACTTTTTGTTTTGCAAGGTTATCTGAGGTCGTCTGTGATTTTGAAATTGGCAAAATCGATCGCTCTGAGGAACACATCCAAAAATTCTCGTCCGTTGAATATCCAAAGTTGGTTTCAACTCTTTTCCAAAAGATGTTCAAGACCGTATTTGACACAAATCTTAAAATCAAACCAGCAATTGTTGAAAAAGCGGTTTTACTGTTATCTTCGTTATTTGATACTTGTGTCAGCGATGGTATGATCAAAAGTTATAGCGAAGGGTGCGAGTTGGCAGTTATGCTTGAACTAGTGGATGGATCGCTAAATAATATCCGTTACAGGGATCACTGGGGCAACATTCTTTCTATCTGCGCGGCTATTTTCAAGGTAATTAGTAAATAACCATAGCGTCTTGCTACAGAATATCCGGTATTGGTTGCGCAATTGTTGGAAAAGGTGTTTATTATTAGAGATGACAAAGGCTACAGCTCAAATTTCCCATACAAAGTGGAAATGGACCATTTCTTGGAGATTGCCATCCAGAATTTGGGAATGCAGATTTTCTTGGCCCATGTACCAATGAATATTGAAAACGAATATCCTGGGCAACCAAGACGGCCGTATATCTTGGCTTTACTGTGCAAAGCTCTTGAAACTGCTCATTCTACTTCTGAATGGCACGTTTACAAAGTTTACGGCACGCACAGTTTAAAGTATTATTTGGATGAACTGTTGCCTTTGGCTGATCGCTTACTGAAAAAATCAGGAGACCTGTGGGATGAGAACAGACAGTTGGAAGCAAAATTGTTTGAAACGCTGGGGTTGCAGATCTGGTCAATGTTTCCTTCTTTATGTGCTACTTTACCAGAAGATACAGCAGCAATCTTTGGCCACCTTGCAAAAAGGTTGGGTAAAGTACTCACTATTTTGCCAAAAGATTTGTATCCCAACCTACCTTCAAAACCTGATTTACGCCCGACAGTTTGCCAGGGACTGGAAAACTTGGTTGAAAGTTTCTACTTGTTTGCAAATTTAAACCCAGAACAGGGTGACGATCAAGATAAGCTTCACTGGAAAGAATTATGCGGCAATATCGGGAGAGAAGTTATTTCAAAAGTTCAAAAATACGTGAACAGATTTTTATCTGCTATTTGTAATATCTATACTTCAGTTGATTTGGAAGATCTTGAAAGAAACAAACATAGAGGGCAAACTCTGCAATCTATTCACGAAAAAACCATTCAAACTTTGGAAAAAACCATTAAAAAGCTCTTGTTGATTGCCGAGCCAAGTTCGATATCTGAATATTTCACTACAATGACCAAGAGTGTTTCTCAGATGTTGGCTAATCCCAATGCATCCGATATTGATCGGTTGACTCTTTATACGATATTTGACCTGGTCCTTATATTGATTCCAGCGTTACCAAAAGAGCAGTATTTGTCCACAATGATGGAGTTTTACAAGATTTGTTTGGAGCAGCTTAAAGCTGCAGATTCTACACTACAAAAGAAATCTTACAAATGCCTCTCTGCAATTTTATCGTTAATGCCAATGGATTCATTAAAGATTGCAGAGCTGGCAGAGTTGCTTATGGCTGAAGAAGTGATTACTAGAATATCGCCTGGCTCTATCCGTCCAAGAATGAAGCTGCTCCAACAGTATGTAGAATTAGTAAATGAAAACGCAATTATTCTTCAATTTATCCCAACCAGTTTACCAGAAGTGATGCTGGCTACCAAGGAATCGAACGAAAAAACCAGAGATTCTGCATATGATTGTCTGATTGCAATGTGCAAGAAAATGATGTCTGGGAATGGACCAGCAAGCAGCGGGTTGGACAGAGCCCTCAATTCTCTTGGACTTGAAGATGGTTCTGCGCATACTCCAGAAGTGTCTATCAAAGAATTTTCCATCATGGTAATGGCAGGGTTGGGGGGATCGTCATCTCACATGCAGAGCGCTGCAATTGCAAGTTTGGGCCGTCTATTTTTTGAGTTTTCTTCAATGATGGACGTCCAGTTGATTTTGGAATTATTGAAAACCGTAATCATGTGCATGTCATTTAAAAATCGTGAAGTTACAAAGGCTGCCCTTGGGTTTATCAAGGTGGCAATTGTTTCTTTGCCAGAAGATGTATTGGAAAGTACAGTAGAGCCTATAGTACAAGCAATATTAATTCTAGATCACTTCGATTTTGGAACATACCAGAGAGCACAAGTCCCATTTCAAATCAAAGGCTAGACATATCTTTGAAAGATTAATCCGAAAATTCTCATATGAAACTATTGAACAGTATTTCCCAGAACAAGACAAGAAATTAATTGCAAACATCAAGAAAAGAAGAGATGCGCTAAAGAAGAGGAAATCTCAAAGTGGAAATGAAGATATTGCAGAACAAGGTGAAAAGGATGAAAAGAAAAAATCCAAAGGCGGTAGTCAAGCAAAATCATTTGAAAAGGCTTTCCACGATAGCGGCAGCGAACTGGAATCCGATGAAGACGACTACATTCCAGATCAGTTTAAAGATGAATTGACCAATAAGGTATTAAGTGTCTAACTTGAGAAACAAATCAAAACTGAAACTCTTATTCACGAAGGCGATATTGATTTCTTGGATAACAATGTTGTATCTAAACTATCCCAATCCAAAGCCAGGAAAACCAAAAAGAACTTTGCTGGAAAGACCAATGAAGACGGTAGATTGATTTTTGGAGATTCTGAAGAGGAAAGAGAAATAGCCCAGCCTGAAATCAGTGAAGATTACTATAAACAGTCGTTGGCTTCAGAAGTCGCATTCACAAGAACTGCAGACGGAAGAGTCAAGTTTGTCAAAAGAAAGCGAATGGAAGAAGATAATGGAGAAATAGAAGAAACCAAAGATGTTGGCCAGAGATGGAATGCAGGGAAAAAAAAGACCAAAGCAGAACAAACCAATGTCGAATCCATGCTGGGTAGACAATACAAAGCCAAGAAGGCACGCGGTGATGTCAAGAAACCTGGTATGGCAGATCCACACTCTTACATTCCGCTGTCTGGTAAGATTGTAGGTAATATGAACAAATCCACAAAGATTGACGGTAACCTAAAGAACATTCTAAAAGCGGCAGTGAAAGGGACAGATGCAGGGATAAAATCACGAAAGAACACGAATGTCAAAGGTATCTCAAAGGCAAACAAGAAGCATAAATAAATTTCGCATATTTCATTATAATGATGGCGTTCGTTGGTGGATGCATTTGAATACCAAGATAATCTCAAAAAAAATTTTATAAAAAATGTTTTGGAGATCCTTTCTGCGCAGGAATGCATATACATTGGATAATTTAAAAAGTATTTTTGAATTAACATAGTCGCCGACCTTCAACTAAAGCCAATCCCATCGCCTGCAAAGACACACAATCATTTGGTGTGTAATATGACATTAAGCGGATTCATGCCAGACCATGTTGATTTTGTTTCTTATTTCGCTCGAAATTTAGCTCACCAATACTCCATGCCAACGTCAGAAGTTATACATTTACCTACAAAAATTAAAAAATGGACTGTAATGAAAGGGCCATTCGTTCATGCAAAATCTAAACAGGTTTTTGAACGCAAGACACATAAAAGATTAATTCAAGTATTTGATTCGCATCCGGAATCTCTAAAGGAATGGATTAGCTATGTTAACGAAAATTTACCAGCTGGAATAGACATGGAGACAGAGAAATTTGAAAGGAAAAGCCTTTCGTACGTTGATACGCTGCCTGATGCACCAACGGATTCCTATGAAGCCAGAGTGAAGGAAAATGTTGAGAAATATATTAAAGAATTTTCAAAATAAATTCAAGAGATTTTAAATTAACTGGCGAATCTTAAATTTCAAATTGGGATTATATTTATGAGCTGATTAGAGTCTATTTGACGGTCCAATTGTTTTCAATCTCAAATGCAAATCTTGTTTTTCCTGTTGTGCTGCTTAACGCTTGGAAAAGAATCTTTTTATGAAAATCTGGATATAAAACAATTTCAGGACGGAAAAGTGCTTGCTGTCTGGGAATTCAAGACGCTCTCCAACTCAAAGGACAACCACTACAATTTACTGTCCAAATCAATAGGAGATGTATTCAAGGTGTTTGAGGTACAGGAATTACACTTGACTTTTACCAGGGGGAGATGGATGTATGATAGGTGGGGATACCATCCAAACGCAGTTCCCTCGGGTGTAGAATTGTGGTCATGGATAAACAGCGAAAAGTACTTTATTCTAAACTAGTGTGAATGATAAATGGACCGGATTGACCAATGCCTTGGCTGGATTGTTTTGTTCTTCTTTGAATTTCATGGATGAATCTCTAACTTCGGAACCTGTACATGCTTTTCAACCTTCGATGGAATTTGATCAACCAACAAAGCTGCGATATGCTTCACTTCCTAGAGAAATTGTATGCACCGAAAATTTGACACCTTGGGCGAAATTATTGCCATGCCAAACCAAAGCTGGGTTGGCTTCTCTTTTGAACGGATACAAATTATTTGATGGTAATTATCAGTCGATGGGGATATCCTGGAAACCCAAATGCTCTGGAGGGGAATGTTTCCACGAGTTTATACAAACATTTACAGCAGTTTTGGACCCGGTTAGAACGAATAACAATCCAAGTACCCCAGTTTAACGCCAGGTTGGTCTTTTGAAAGTCTATTTAATCGCCATACTAATCAAAAGTGTCTTTTCTCAAAGGATACTACGGTAACTGTTCAGGTTCCTGGAAAGGTAGTTTTTGATCCACAACCGCACTCCTCCCTTGATAATAGAGTGTCCTACTCTCTTGACGAAAACAGTAGCTATTGTTTAATGCAGATTCGCCATTTAATTTACAAGCCAACTGGGTCAATCCTGAAGTTTCTTTCTTGAATCCTCAGTTGGCCAATGTCCGATTGCACAGGCATTTAGGGGGCTCTGGCCAGGAAAGAGGATTTATTGTAGTAGATATCTACAACGACGATAGCGAAAGAAAAGAGATTACCTACCTTGAAACTATACCATGGATCTTGAAAATGTATCTACACACATTTAATGCCAATACCAAAACAATTGATGGTGCCCATTCAAGTACAGCATTTTAATATTAGCAAACATCACCAAAATGACATATTCGCCAGCCATTGATCGACAACGACCAACAATGTACGAAATACTATTGGAATTACCTCCAAATTCAAAGACTACTCTGACCATAGACTTTGATTGCGCTTTCATCAAAGTAATGGAACATTATCCCGATGCAAACTATGGCTTTGAAATAGGAACCGGCGTGGGCAATGTAGATGGAAGGAGAATCTACTCTGACACCATTCTAATCAGATTGCCAACCCCGGATTTCTCCATGCCTTATAATGTCATTACATTGACATGTACAGTCCTCTCATTATTTTTTGGAAGTATATTCAATATGTTGACCAGGAGATATACTCCAATCGTCAATGAAAAGTACAAGAAATAAAGAGCTACCCGGGCAAAGCATACGAGTTCAGCTGATAACTGATTGCTGCTAATCTCTTGCGTTTTGGCTTACTTTTTTTTTCTTTGCTGCGGGTGAATTTGAGCGACTCACCGTTTTTCAAATCACACCTCATCTGAAAAACAACACATCATGAGCATTTTAAAGCTATCTCGACAAGGGATTCGTCGTATAAGGCAGTTCTCAAATTCAACTCGCTTGTCCCTAAATCACACGGAAAGCTTTGTCAACAGTCAATCATCATCTTATTTGGAGGCAATGTACGCCGAGTGGTTAAAGGATCCAAAATCGGTGCATGTCTCTTGGCAAACTTATTTCAAAAACGTCTCATCCGGCTCTCAGCAACCATTTACCGCACCTCCAACATTAATTCCGACAGAAGATGTGGATATCTTAAACCCATCCGTACCAATCCCATCAGGAGAAATCTTGGATCACATGAAAGTCCAATTGCTAGTCCGTGCCTACCAAATCAGAGGCCATCAATTGGCCAAGTTGGACCCGCTGGAAATCAATTTCACAAAGGAGTCTCAGGCTCCTGAATTGACTATTCAACACTATGGATTCACTGATGCTGATCTGGATAGGAAATTCTATTTGGGTAATGTTTTTGTTAAAGATAGGTTCTGGAATCTTGCCTCAATTTTTAGCTGGAACTGATTCTGAAATGACTTTAAGAGAAATCGTCCAAAGCTTGCAAGGAGTTTACTGCGGCTCAATTGGTATCGAATATGGACATATTCCCGACAGAAATGCGTGCGATTGGCTTCGCCAAAGTTTCGAAGTTCCAACCAAATATCGCTACACGAAGGATGAAAAAATCGTTATCCTCGACAGACTCATGTGGTCCGATCACTTTGAGAGATTTGTTTCAACCAAATTTCCAAGTGAAAAGCGTTTTGGTTTAGAAGGGTGTGAAAGTCTTGTACCTGGAATGAAATCTATGATTGACGAATGCGTCAACAATGGGGCAAACTCTGTGGTTATGGGCATGCCTCATCGTGGCCGTCTAAATGTCCTCGCCAATGTTGTGCGTAAGCCTCATGAGTCTATTTTCTCAGAGTTTTCTGGAATCAAAGGAAGTAACGTTGAAGGCTCCGGCGATGTGAAATATCACTTGGGAATGGTAGTCTCGCTATTAATATAGAATTACGCGAGACCAACTCCATCTGGAAAGATTGTTCATTTGTCTTTGGTTGCCAACCCATCTCATTTGGAAGCTGTCAACCCTGTAGTCCAAGGCAAAGTAAGGGGTATTCAATACTTCCAAAGTGATGAAGCTGCGCGAATTCAATCCATTCCAATTTTGCTGCACGGAGATGCTGCTTTTGCTGGACAAGGTGTGGTCTATGAAACTTTGGGTATGACCAACTTGCCAAGTTACACTACTGGCGGTACAATTCACTTGATTGTTAACAACCAAATTGGATTCACTACTGATCCTAGAATGTCTCGTTCAACTTCTTATTGTTCAGATGTAGCCAAGACCCTCTCAGCACCAATCATTCACGTTAACGGAGATGACACTGAAGCGGTAGTTTACTCTTGTCAGCTTGCAGCTAAATGGAGAGCAAAATACAAGACCGATGTTGTAGTTGACATTGTATGCTACCGTAAACATGGACACAATGAAATCGATCAACCAGGATTTACCCAACCATTGATGTATCAGGTAATTAATATTTGAATTAGAAAATTAGTCAAATGACACCGGTACTGGAAAAATACTCTGACCAATTGATCAAAGAAGGAGTAATCACCAGGGAAGAAATCGATGCCATGAAGGCGCGAGTGTGGAATATTTTGGAAGAAGACTTTGGAAAAAGTAAGGACTACAAAGCCAGCTCAGCTGAATGGGTTTCAAGTACCTGGACAGGATTTAAATCTCCTGCCGAATTGAGAGAGTCAACTACTCCTTCAAGAACCACTGGTGTAGAAAAGGAATTGCTTTCATACATTGGAAATGCTTCATCGTCCTATCCTAGTGATTTCACTGCTCATTCTAATCTTGCTCGTGTTTTGAAAGTGCGTGTCAAGTCAATTAACGATGGTGAAGGTATCGACTGGGCTACTGCTGAAGCAATGGCCTTTGGTACGCTTTTGGCAGAAGGAACACATGTTCGTCTTTCCGGTCAAGATGTTGAACGTGGTACTTTCTCTCAAAGACATGCGCTATTGCACGATCAAAAGAATGAAAGAACGTATGTACCATTAAATAACTTGGTCAGGGCTGGAACTGTTGCATCTCAGAGTAACTTTACTGTTTGCAACTCTTCGTTGTCCGAATACGGTATCTTGGGTTTCGAATTGGGCTACTCTCTTGTTTCGCCGAACCAACTGGTCTTGTGGGAAGCACAATTTGGTGATTTCGTGAATGGCGCGCAGATTATAGTTGATCAGTTCATCGCTTCTGGTGAGCAAAAATGGCTGCAAAGATCCGGATTGACAATGCTATTGCCTCACGGTTATGATGGCCAAGGTCCTGAACACTCGTCAGCACGCATGGAAAGATTCTTGGCTTTGTGTGACGAAGATCCGTACAACATGCCAAACAGAAATACTGAAGAAATAGACAGTGCCTCCCGCCAACACCAAGACTGTAACATTCAAGTTGTATATCCAACTGTTCCAAGTAACTACTTCCACGCTCTCCGAAGACAAGTTCACAGGGAATTTAGAAAACCTTTGATAGTGTTTGAATCCAAAGCTTTGCTTCGTCACCCGTTGGCGAAATCGTCCTTGGAAGAAATGACTGGCAACACTAGATTCCAAAGGCTAATCCCAGAAGTTCTGCACCCTAATGCCCTCGATAACTTATTATTGCATGATTCCGAAGGTGAAGTTCTTAAAGGATATGCTGGAAACAACATTGAGCCGCGTATTCCATATGCTTTGGTTAAGGATCCTAGTGCACCACCAAAAACCGAAACTGTTAATGTAAAGGAAGATGGATTTACTCTGTTACCACCAAATGAGATTACTAGCGTCATCTTCTGTTCCGGACAAGTCTACTATCAATTATACCGTGCTCGCTTACTAAATAATATCAGGAATGTCGCAATTGTTCGAATTGAACAGTTGAATCCTTTCCCATTCTGGGAATGTGTCTCTGTCATTGATTATTATGGAGAATCGCTCCAGGAAATTGTATACTGCCAAGAAGAATCGTACAACAGCGGCGCATGGTCATTTGTTGAACCTAGATTACACACTGCAATCCAGAACTCTGAATGGTGGAAATCTGGAAAGGTAAGGGTATTATTAACCATAGGGCAAAGTCTGGCAAGACAAATTTGATTCCACCAGAGTTTCTGGAGGATTAGAAAATGCCAGAGCATCCAAGGGAGAAAAAATATCTATCCGCGGTGGAAGATTGGTCCGCTATGCTGGTCGTGATATTTCCGCTGCCCCTGCGACTGGTATCAAAAAGCAACACAAATTCGAAGAAAAATCTTATCTCTCTGAAGCTTTGTTGGGTGGAAAGTTAGTTTACCCACCTGCTAAAGTTGAGCAAGATACACCAATTTTTTATGAATAAAAGATTTATTAGGACAATTGCGCTAATGACTCAATTAGTTCCTCATAGTTGAAGGTTTGGGGATTCTTCCAAAACTTTTCCAACTGCGACTTTTGTGCTTTGGTTCCAGTAACATAAAATATTTGCAACTGGTAAATCAAGTGCTGGGCATCTTTAAGTTGCAGACTGCCGTTAGGGTCAGATCTTTCTCCGAGCATGAGAACCAAGTCTTTAGTTTCTGCAAAATCTGTGTAGAACGTTATTGAGAACGATGGTCTTGCGTTTTCCTTGTTCATTTGATATTCAACTAAAGGAGTAAAATATACTTGATGGCCCTATTATTAACATCAACTACTTGGAATTGAAGCAGGTAAATTTCATATCCATCATCCCTTGGCAGTGGCAAAACAAACATTGGATATTCTTTGCCCTTTGCATGCAGCTTGTCGTAGTATTGCTTATCCAATGAAGCGCTACATGCTTCTCTGGAAGAATGAAATGCATTCCAAATTTCAGATATCTTTTCTTTACTCTCGGTTTCTAATAATTCCACTTTAAGGATTTCGTTCAAACTTTTGGCATAAGAAGGCAACTTGTCTGTGGATTTCTTTTCCTCATTTTTCTTTTCCGGTTTCTTGTCTTCCTGCTTCTTTTGCTGCTGTTGCTGCTTCTGTTTATCCTTTTGTGCCTTCATCATTTCGTCAACGGTCTGGAATCCTCTCTGTTTTGCGAGTTCCAATAGTTTGTCCTGGTACTTTTTCTTGTATGCAATGTCTGCATTCTTTTCCCCTTTTAAATCTAATAATTCTTCCAGTGGTTTTGATTTCAGCAGCGAAAGAAATATGTCTGCCACGGTTGCATCCTGCTTGACAAGGACATTGTCGTTCACTAGCATTAATTGGAATTACAGGATAGAGTAGCAAATTGCTTTACGATTTTCAATTGACTTGGTGTTAATTTGGACATTTGCGTCAGAAGCTTCCTGCTCATTCGCAAAAAAAATTCAGTGATTAGTCTGGGAAACGCATATATTAAAACAACAACCAGTACTGCCAAATTCAGACTCAATCAACCATTTTTCTAGACGACCGCATAACAGGTATCATTGACATGCGCTTCCGTTTCGGAGTCTTTTTCAGTGTTCTAGGAGTCTTTTTCACTTTCTTTCTCTGCATTGGGGTTTGCAGTTCATCATCGCTTTCAAATCGCTTTTTGGGGGTTGAAAAGCTGTCATAGCTCTCATTCACTTGGAGTTTGGATACGTTTAAAAATATGTTTGATTCGGTGTCGGTATCTGCTCCCGATTCTGCTTCTGTGGTGTCGTAATCTATCACTGCTTCTGGTTCTGGGTTGGTTCCAGATATAAATTGGCCAATTAATGCTTCCACTGGAGTATTGGGGTCTGCTAATAATTTACCAAAGAAATCCAGATTCAGCTTGACTAGTTTAGTAATTTCAGCCCTTGAAATCTCTTGTTGGTGTGTGAATAGTTCTCTTTGTATTTGTATGATATGCGACTCCCTATCAATCACAAATTCATATAATTTGATTTTGATGCTGCTGGAATCTTGATATTTGTTGGTGAGTTTGCTTAGTGAGTTGCTATACCTCTCAAGCGCAATCTGACATTGTGCGCTATTGTGGTAAAAGGTATTATTTTGGTTTAGCAAATCATCCATCATTTCATTTAATTTCAATATCGTAACGTTCATTCTCTTCAGCTGATCCAACTGTAAGCCATTAGCAAAAGACAACAACAGGCATTTTATATTTTCAATTCGTTCCTCATTCACTGCCATGTCAGTTTGATAGTTGAAGTATTCTTGTTGTTTAATCTTGATTTTTTCGTTTAGTAATCTTGCTTTTTCAACTGCTCTTTCGCAATATTCTTCAATTTCAGGAGCTGCGGATTGTAAACGTAGAATTTCTGCACGCAACTCCTCGATAATCTTTGGGTATTGCGATAATTGAGTTGACACTTTGATCTAGAATTAATCATAAATACCGTATTTTGAGACACTTTGGTCTTGATATCCTTTGCTCTATTGGCGTATTTCAATGTGTTTAAAGTTTCTTCGCTATGAACGATTGCAGGACTCACATTTGCAATCATCACCACTGCATTAAAATAAAATACCTTTACAATTCCCAGACAAAGAATATTTCAATAATCTGGTTAGTTTGGAGTTTCTATACGGGACATGAGCTTGCTTTTCAGAACATAACGCATTGATGCAATTCCCCAATGCTAGTAGTGATCTGTTTATATTGGCCCCTTCCAATAATCTTTCGCCTTTGTTTTGTGTAGCGGAAGCTCTTTCACTTCCTGCCAAATCTATTATACTAAGAGTTGCAATTTTGACGGTATCTCCAAATTTTGGTTTTTGTTTGACATTGATTTGCAAGACAGCGTGGGACCTTGAACTGACTGAATTTGCCATGGTGAAAGCTTTGGTTCTATTTTCGTTTCCAACCATCAACAATTTCATGACTTTTTCCAGATTATTGGGACTTAGTTCTGACAATCCGGCAACCATAATCTTTGAGTTGTCTTCCCTTATCTCAAGAGTATTATTCGATTTTGAAAATAAATCTCGTATGGTTTCATTGTACACTTCCAAGTAAGACATTGTAACTTCAACCAAGTTGTTTTCCTTGATGTTCTCCAGTTTCTCGTACAGTTCCTTCATTGTTTGATAAATTATCCCAGGATCCTGTTCAGTCCCTATATTAGTGATAGATACCTGTAATCGTATGGGTTTTACCGCACCCTGTCGCACCATAAGCAAATACTGTAGAGTTGTAGCCATTCAGGACGTGATCAATCAAAGGCTTTGCGGTTCCTTCAAAAACCTGTTTTTGCGTTGCTTGTTCATCAAATACTTTATCAAACGCATACTGTTTCTTGTCTGATGGTTTCTTGTAGGGATCTATATTAATACAGCTTACCAAAAGTAACAATATTGGAGTCTAACAAATGGATGGTTTGATCAGACACTTTATTATTGACAAGAAATGATTCTCTGCGGTTGGGCTTTTGTACTTTTTCCGTTTCCAGCAGCGGTCTAACTCGCACTGCAACTGCAATATTTTCCATTCAGGATCTTGAACTTTTGGACAATTTTTTGGATAGATATCGGACGGTAACTAGCAGTAGGATATTCATGTTATACAATAATTGGGTAGCCAAGTAGTAGGGATAACGGAAATCCGCATTGGAATTTGCAATGATTAATAATCAAACAATCGAAAATTAAATGATATATTAGCAGTCCTTTAGAATTCTCTTTCCTATTTCATATGCGGATATCATTATTCCACAAGCAGGAGCTACTCTAGCAATCCTGGGAGTGAGCCCTAATATTAACAACGAATACCAGTAAATAATCCTTTGATTCCATTGGTAGAATATACACTCGTAAATAAGCTCGACATATTAACTGAACCGGTAGATACTTGCTGGTAGGTTTTTATCACGTCAAATGGATGAGTAAAAAATGCAGCAATGATGCCGGAAATAGATCCATTAATAAAAGAAAAGGAAAGTTCTTGGAAATAGGTTTTGTTTGGATATCTGCCTCCTACCCTTTCCTTGATTGTTTCCAGTGACATCCAATATATACCAGAGAAAGGCGCATCTCTTAGTATTGTCGGTCCAAGCCCTCTAAAGAATACTCTTAATCCTTTGGTCCTTGACGATTTCATTACATCCACAAATACTTGAGTTGCAGTTAAAGTCCCAGCTTGCGTTTTTGTTCTAATTAGTTCTATTGGTGAAGTGATTGTAACTGCAAAGCTCCTTGCGATTGCTCCTGATAGCAATGGCGCATAAGGAGTATTATTCAGAGTGAAAATATTTCGCAGTTCTTCATATCCAACGTAATATAAAATAATTGAGGGAATGGAAAATAGAAGCGACGGCCCTAATCCCCTCCATAGCTTTAATATTCCTTCAGTTTGTGAAATATACATCAATCCGTCAACTGTTCCTTTTGACCGCAGTATATTTATATTCTGCTGAGCTTCAAATTGCATTCTTGTTTTTAGGACATCAAAAGGGTTCACTGTATTAGTAAGGAGTACTGGATAAGCTGGTGATGATTGCTCCTCCCGTAGCTGCTATTGCTTGATTTCTAGTCTTTTTGCTTATCATGGGGATATCAATTTTTTTGTAATCACAATTCATGAAAAATTGTCGAGTCATTGGTTTCAAATGCAGGAATTTGAATAGAAAATAGCTTTCCATTTATTCTCCAAATCAATGACATGGCAAGTGATTTCCGTTTATTCTTCAAAATCAATTTGGATGACATGAATTCCCTTCTGCCGCAGCAAATCACCATCCATTGATTTACAATTGGAAATATTTACTCTTTTAAGGTTGGGATATTCAACCAGTGACAGAATAGAGAGATTAGACAGCTGGTAGCAAAAGCTAATTTCCACTTGTTGCAATGAATCAAAGCTTTTTGATTCTGGATCTTTGTGGAAGCAAGTGTCAGTTACTCTCCAACAATATGAAATGTCCAGCATTTGCAATTTACAATTATCCAGCAGCGATTCGATCCCCCGGTCTCCTACAAGAAATGCACCACCGCAGGAAAAGGAATTTAGCAGCGGACAGTGGTCAGCTATCGACAATAACGACAAGTCTGTTAATTTATCACATCCAACTATATTTATGCTTGTTAGGAAATTGGTATTTTTTACTAGCAAGGAAATTCCATCATCATCAAATGAATAGTGTCTAATTTGACTCAAATCTATTACTCTGAGGTTTGGACATTGTTTTCCTATTGTATTCAATGAACTATTTGTTACTGCGGGTGAATTTGCCAGAACCAAAGTTTGTATTGGCTTCTGATGGTTACTCGTAGGATCGATTCCTTCACATCGATCGCAATTGTTGGAGCAGTGAGTTTCCAAAAAATCAATCAACCCGAATTCTGTTATTTTTTGATTTCTAAAATCCAGATATCTGATTGATTTTACCAAATGTTTTAGCTGCTGTAAATGAAAATCAGTAAACGACTTGTTACTTGATTGAAAATGTATTATTGGTACTCGTAAATTCGGCAAAAGTTTAATTAGATTGTCCAAATTTATCTCCTTGGGAATTTCCAAGTGTTTCCACTGCGGACACGATAGAAGCATCGAATGCATGGGTTTGTTTGTTTTCATTAGAGATAATCTGTCTTTGAGTGTCAGGTATTCCGTAATCAAGAACCACAATTCTGATGGAATATTCATAAACATGGATATTTTCTTTTGGACTCTAAATGCCACAGCTATTCTGGCCGCAAAATAGGAATAAATTATTCATTTTGCTCTTTCGATTGATTACAATCCAACTGGGATATAATCTCTGCAATTTACCTGCTCCTGGATGCATAATCGCTGCTCACCAAGTGCCAGTATTAACAAATAATTTCCACTGATAGAATAAAAAGGACTTGCAATGGCAGTTTTTAAAAACATGCGGAATTTATCAAATTGGACTTCAAGGGTATACGATAATAACGCGTTTTGGAATTCAATTTCGAACCATTGATTGCCAATATACAAATATCCTATATACTGCAAGAGCAAATGAATGCCACAGATCGAATTTGGAAAAAGTTTGAAAAACGTGCAGAGTGTCTGGTATATATTTTCAACTGAATTTCCACTAAATAATGGCAGAAGTTCAAGTAATGACACAGGATCAGTCAAATACGCTAGAATTAGAAATAGAACACAAAGCGTCGTATGCAGAGTTATTCCAAGCCTATTTACCTCTTGCTTTTATTTCATTTGGCGGCCCACAAGCTCATATTGCTTTATTTCACAGCGAATTTGTAGAAAAAAGGAAATGGATTCCAGATAATATTTTCGTTGAACTGTTTGCCATCGCGCAGTCGTTACCTGGACCAGCCTCAACGCAGCTTGGATATTCAATTGCCCTATTACGCGGCGGGTTTCTATACGCATTTGTCGAGTTTTTGATTTGGAGGTGCGTTGGTTATTGATTTTAGTGTTCCTGGATCTTTGATTTTGATTGGGATTGCTGCTGGAGTATCATCGTTCAACAACTCTCTTCCAACTTGGCTATCTTATGCTGTTAATGGTATGAGTGCTGCAGCGGTAGGACTTGTTGCGATTGCTGCCTATAAACTGTGTACCAAAATTATCAAGGACAACACTTTGATTGTTTTATGTGCAGGTGCAGCGGCGTTAGCAATTAGTATCACTGGGTTTGCTTGGTTATATTTGGCAATTATCGTTGGTGGTGGACTAATTACTTTTATTGAAGGCAAAATATTGGCAGCACGAAAAGGTGCAATTCAACTGGAAAGCGGAAATAATAGTAGAATAGAAATCGAGGATCAAAATACAAGAGAAAGTTTGGTGCAATCGTTATCTCAAGATGAATTACAACCACCAGCCTCTTCTCAGTATGGATTTAAATTGCCTGTACGATACGCATTTGTAATCCTTGGAATTTGGCTATTACTTTTGATTGGTGCTATTATTATACGTGCGTTGAATACTCCCATAGCCCTCAACATCATTGGATCAATGTACTTTGTTGGTTCGATTATTTTTGGCGGTGGTCCAGTGGTTATTCCAATGTTGCAATCATATGTGGTTGATCAAAATTGGATGACTAACAGGGAATTTTTGATTGGGTTAGCATTCATCAACTCAATGCCAGGTACACATTTGTTTACGATAGGTCCTAATTTCAACCTTGCTGCTTACTGTGGTGCTTTAGCAATGAGAGGAAGCCCTTTAATGATTATTGGCGGCTTCTTGGGGACTATTGGGATTTTTTCTCCCGGGTTACTGTTGATGTCTGGATTGATTCCATTGTGGAACAAGTATAGAAAACTTGAGGTTGTGCAATTGGTTTTCAGAGGCATGAATGCAACTGCTGTTGGGCTGGTGTTTGCCGCTGTCTATATCTTGGCAATGAAAAGTATTGTGGTTGTCCAAGGGGCTAATGCGGGGAACGTGGATAGTTTAACCAACCATCCTGTCTATACATCAATTGCTCTTCTTACATTTTCGTTCTGTGGTTTCTTGAACTTGCAAGCACCAATCGCCATCTTGATTGGATGTGTTGCCGGCCTTATAGATTACGCACTGCATCTGTAGCAGCCATTTAATAAAGCTTATTAATGCTCTTGTATCGCAGGAAGCATTGCCCAGGAATTGGTTGGGAAATTCGATACGCTGCGAAATCAGAAACGTCGACAAGCAGCCTGCTAATCTCTAATTCCATGGAAAATTCCATTATACTGTCATGACTCACCCTGTCCCTTGGTTGAAAACGTGCACCAAACTTTTTCAAATTTATGAATTGGAATCAGGTTAAAAATGCACAGCCAGTATTTTATTATTAATTTCAGGATCTAATAGAACAATTTCTAGGGAAATTCAAAAAGAAAAAGGAGCTCTCATTATTTTTAAGCTCCCGGGACGAGGCAGGAAACACTCTACTACTGTCTGCAGTCTCCAGCAATAACTTTAGACTCGTAGAAATGCTACTGGAAAGGGGAGCAAATATCAACCAGCAAGATTCGGAAAGTGGATACACACCGCTGCACAAAGTATTTTTCATTAATCCAGTGTTTAATCGATGGGAATTTGAAAATGGCCTTGATGTTGCTGGATCAACCAAATCTGGATTTTGAAATTAGAGATAATGAAGGATTGAATTTTATTGATCTCCTCAATGTATCTGAAAGTTAACCCAGGCAACTCTCAAGTTACCCAAATTGGACCACGCAATATCGGAAGATCTGCATAGCCTATTGGAAAAGGTGCAAAACCCGTCTTCTTCAATGACACTATGGAGCTGGGGATCAAATAATAATTATTTATTGGGGCACGGAGACTTTGATACCAGGACATATCCAGAAAAGTTGAATTTATTCAAAGATAAATCCAACAGCGAGCATTTAGAATCCATTCTAGATTATGATCTGGAAATTAAACAGATACAAGTATCGAAATATCATGTTGCAATCCTTACAAAACAGCATTTGTACACTCATGGGTATTTATTACTAATCTAGTTTTGGGACTGGTGGAAGGCTAGGACATGGCTCGGAAGAAACTGTTTTCACGCCAAAGATAGTTCAAGGAATCGCTGGTACAGTGAACCACGTTGCGGTCGGTCCTGATCACACTCTTGCAATCACCAGCAACGGATCTGTATGGGTTTGGGGAAATAACAAGTATTCTCAACTGGGTGTATCTAATTCCTCAGAAAATCAACTAGTTCCAGCCGAACTGCCTATGAAGAAATTTAATGCAAAGCTAGCAGCTGCGTCAAAGTATCATTCCGTAGTAGTTACTGAGGGCGATTCTATTTACACTTGGGGCACCAACAATGGGCAGATTGGCCATTCTCAGCCAATTCAAATACATCCTAGAAAAATCACGTCTTTTCCTATTCAGCCGATACTCCAAGCATCTTGTACAGATAACGCAACGGCTTTTCTTTTAAAGACCAATGCCGTTTACGTTATTGTAAACGGGGAATATTTAAAAGTTACCTTTCCTATTCCAGAACCCAGTTTTTTCTCTAGGTTTGATAGAACTTTAAAAGCCATACCAGTCAACCTGTCTGCTAATGGAAACCACTTTGTTTCTTGTCTTTCTAATGGAGAATTGTATATTTGGGATCCGCAAGCGAAAGCAAACATCTCCAAGAATCAAATTTATCCCAAAAAAGTCGTGGCAGTGGGCAAAAAGAATATGAACTTTAAAGCGTGCGCTATTAGCGTGAATTCATCGCTGGTTGTGACAACAGAAAGTGGCCATGTGTATATTGGTGAAATAGTGGATAAAATTGCAAAGTATCAGGAAAATAAGATCAACTACAAATTCAAAAGGATCGCCAATCTGGAGCATGTAATATATGTTTCTGCGAGTATCGGAGGCTCGGTATTTGCCCTGCGTTCGGACTTTAGATGTCCGCAAAAGGTTGTAGAGGATACCAGTTTGAAAAGAGATTTGATTGCTGGGCTCGATGCGGAAAGGACCGACTTTGATTTTTACTTTTACTCCAAAACTAAAGAACAAACCAAAGCCCATCAAATCATTCTTCGATCGCGCAGCAAATTCTTTTCCAGAATTTTATCTGATGCATCCACATCTGCAGTTCATTTACCAGAGAATATTATTTTTTGCTTCAATAACCGCATTCCCAACCTTTTTTTAGACGACTACAGTACCATGGCAATCAACGTACTTTTGGAATATCTTTATACCGGATCGATGACTGTATTTTGGCAGGCGGAAGGAAATTTATACACTTATCACAAAGACGAACGTTTATCACAATTGCAAGGAGAAATTAGAAGACTTCAAGCATTATTTGAAATCGATGAAACTGAATTCTTTAGGTCGTCAATCAATTCCAATTCGAACCCCTGTTTTCCAGTGATAGATCAGGCAAACGTTTCAATACGGTTAAAATCTAATGTCTTTTACTGTCATTCTTTGTTTTTGTCGACTAGATGTGAATATTTCAGGATGGTTTTGGGTTACAAATCCTCTTGGAACCTAAAAATTGATTCAGAAGGATATCCAACTGTCGACTTGCAGCATATAGAATTGCCTGTTTTTCTTGAAATTTATTCTTGGATGACTAAAGGCGTGCTTCCTGTTAGTGAAGAGAAGCCAAAACCGTCTGATATTGGGGATTGGCTATACTTTGTAGAAAAGATTTTGGTTGTGGCGAACGAACTACTGCTGCCAGATATTGTATCTATCTCCTCAGCGATATTGGCTCGGTTTTTAACTGTAAATAATGTCCTACATAATTTGGAAATCAGCGATATACACTGTGCACGAAATTTAAAGGAAGTTTGTCTTGATTTCGGTGAATAATTATTAATTATAGTTGTAAGAAACATTGAAACCTTTTTCAGACTGCGCCTGTTCAAGAATTGTGATTTATTTGTCATTAAAGAAATTGAAAAGAAGCTCAAGCAGCTACAGCTTGCAAAATTGCCATCTATGCTTGGACCAGAAGGATTTTATGCTAAATTGGCCTTGGAATGCAAGACGGCAGAGAATCGAGAACTGAAGTGCAAAATTCCAGCTGTAACAGCTATATGTACTTCTTTAAAATCCATTTCTCTTGAAAACTCTCCTGCGATTTCTTCGAGCACGATCTCTCCTTTACTGACGCCGCTTAACTTGCCAATATCAACATCGTATGGCTCACTTTCGAAATCATTTGATTTAGGGAAATCATATCTTAGTGCAAACACTGGTTCCCAAGTTGGTGAATGGCAAACTCCCAAAAGGTATATACTGTATTAATTAGTAAAAAAATTGTCAGTGGCAGTCCAATGAAGAATTCTTTTAGCGAAAATACTTTAACCAAAAAGTCTAGTTCTGTTAAAGCATCGCCTGCCCTGAAGGCTGAACCAAAATATCCAGAAATCACTGATACGTTTTACCTGGATGAGGAATTGGAGCAACAGGAGTGGAAAACACTCAAAAGGTTTTGATTTACTAACTCGAGTAAAAGCAATAGACCGCATAGCCCAATTAGAACACCCAGCCATGGCGAGCAAAGTAAATCGTACGAGGGATTGAACATGGGTAGACGTCTGTCTGACGCGAATGGAGTAATTGCATTTCTAAACACAGGAAATTGATTTTACATTGCTGGAACAAAGTCCGATATCGATTAAATTTGAAAAGAAACTTAGTCAAAAAGAAAGGAAACGCCTAAGCTTAACAAAATCTCAAAGTAATAGCCTGGAAATCGAGCCAAAGATGATGTCTCCAGTGGCATCTCCGTGGAAACCAGTTCCAACTATTACACCTGTTAAACAAACTACTGAAAAGAAAAATTCTTGGAAGGATATGGTTAGCATCAGTCCAGTAGTATCTAATGCCCCCAAAGGCGCTACTTATGGTAAAACCTCCTCTCCATTCGCTGTTGACAGCCTGCTGGTTGCGGTTCCTGCGATTGCTTCCCCAGCCATATTACAACCCAAGCTAAGCCAAAAAGAAAGAAAGAAACTTAAAGCAAAAGGCGGTATATTCAATGAAGAGCCCAAATGCTCTTCGCCAGTCTGGAGCGCCATTCAAAGTTCTGTCCCAAGTCTATTGGAAATCCAAGGACAAGATTTGAAAAAGAAAGAGTCAGTCTCCTCTTTAAAAGAAATACAACTCCAGCAAGAATTAGACAAGATAAATGCTCTTCGAGAAAAGACAAAACCGCTGGCAAGAATTCAACTTGAAGAAACTGCTATGGAAGAAATCAAAAAGTTTTACTTGAAGGCAGCAGTAGGTAATACGGGAGAATGGGTAAATATTAAAAGGCTGCCTCCGTATTAAATACGCTAATAATGTAAATAAAAAAGTAATATTAATTCTGATTATGCTAGTGGATATCTTTAAAGTATGTGAATGAAGATACCCAGCCGTCTCCACTCTGTTCCAATCCATACCAATACACGCTGAATTGAGTGTCACTTACAACTATTACTATATTTAGATTGGGGATACCATCACAAGGAATTTTAGTTGGACTTTGATATCCCTCCATTGCAACTGTCCCTACCCCATCAAATACAATCCCATTCTTGAATTCACTGGAATTGTTGATGTTATGAGAAGTGTTGCCTAGGGTATACTTGCTATTGTTTAGAGTTGCGGAAAATGAGACTTCGCCTCGTGGAACATTAACATCCCCAGTGATCTTTGTCACTATTAATTTTCTCATGTCATTTTCTACTGCATATGATACAAACAATAATTCGTTGCCATGGCTGCCATAGGCTAATTTAAAATAAGAGTACCTCCCATCCAGACTCCAGGTTTTGGCATTTTCACGTTATCAACAGTGATGTTTGTATTCGGCAGTGCGATTTTGGACAGCTTTGGGATGTATTCGGTGACTTCTGAAATTTGGTGGGCATCGTTGGAAAACCCTACACCTCTTATTCGTTTGTGGTGGCATTTCTTTTCGCACTCGATAATGTATATTGATGGTGCCGTATTCTGGTCTATATTAAAGCTTGATCCGAACAATGTTTGTTCTGAACCAATGCTATTGACTGGGAAGGACCACAAACCAGATATAGCATTTGGAGGTCCTAAAGGAAACGATTGTGATTTTATTCTTTCGGTAATTGAGATTCCTGAAAGCAGTGCTGGAAGATCATTTTCTGGTATAATTGGTATTTGAATTGATGCACTATGAGCGCCTTTGTGTGCTCCTTCCAAACATAGAGTTTTCAGTTTATAATCTTGCATTATTACCCCAAATATTTTGCTAGTTTGGTAGTTGGTATCGTGTTCTACGTGTATATTGATCCTGTCATCCAGTGAGAAAGAATGAATATCTTCCATCTCCGCATAAGGGCAAATAATTCTTTCCCCGACCAATACAAATTGATTTTCATTGTGGTAATTCAATCTAACCCTTATCAGTCCGCCAATAAAGAATGAATAATCTGGATGCCACAAACCCAGGAATTTCCCGTACTTGTGCAAGACAATGTATAACTGTTTAAATGACTTGTAGAAGTGAGTCTTCTGGAATACCGCGGTCTTGATTTGACAGAGATATTTCAAAGATTCATCGTGGTGCTGAAGGATATTTTTGCAGTGAGAGAACCAAAGGGTGTTGTCGTTGGCAGTCTGATTGCAATATTGATTACCCATACTGAATGAACAAAGATCCACTATTGACAATCTCTTTGCAATGGCGATAATGCATTCTGGCGGTAAATCCTTGATTTGCATTGGAAAATTTCCACGAAAGTAACAATCAACAAGCCCATTGATTGGCATGCCATTAACACCGGCATACGACCAAAATCACCATCAATTGAAATTTGGTGATCCAGCCTTTTTGTGCTCACACATCTCTTTTTGGGTTGCTGCAAAAGAGCCCGACTGTGTTGAAACCCGAAAATTTGCAACGAAAAAAGTACCCCAAATGAGGGAAATAGAGCATAAAGAGTAATTTTTGAGTTAATTACAGCAATGATCCTCGAACTAAAGTCAAAAAAATGATTTCATTCTGGGACTTGGAAAAGAAAAGGCACAAGAAAGTGTCTGACGAAAAATTAAAGAAGGAAATTGCAATGAATATCCCTCTTGATCCTTCAATTTGGACTGATGTCGACTTTGACTTGGATTACCAAATGACAAAGGACAAGAAAATTGTGAATAAATCCCAATCATTGCCACATTTATTGCTGAACAACTTGGATATTGCAGAAAACGATTCGCCTTGGAATACAACTGCTAATGCATCCCCTTTGAATTCTAGTGATTTGATTTCAGACGCTCAAGGAGTATCTGTGGTGGGGATAAACCAGGATTCTAATTCGGAAGTAAGGATGGACGACGATTTTACAGTTGATTTCAGCCATGACTCTAGCAGCGAGTATCTTCCAAGCGATCATTTTCAAACCAAACAATACCTTTCTCCCATAGATAAACCACAGGATCCCAGATATTTTCAAGAATGGCATCCTATAGATACCCACAGTTTGCATATTACATCAATCAAGGACCACTTGCTGAAAGAGATCATGGAATTCCAATTTGACAAGAATATTCACATCAGGCGGAATAATAGAAGATTTCTTTTCCTGTATGACATCAAAGACGCTAGACTGTTTGACTCTATCTGCTACTGGAAAGCAGCAAACCCTAGCTCCACCTTTATGGAAGCTTTGGAAGAATTCGTGGATTACGAACATTCGGATGCACTGGTAAAAGTAATATTTTCAAATCATTATTCGCCATGGGATGCAATGATAAAGTACAAACTAAAAACCAAACGGCAGCAGTTGCTGGAAGATATATTCAAACTATTAAACAAGGATATGCAACGAGAATATAAAACAGTAAACGCAATCAGGGGAAAATCAATCACACATATTTTGAAAACAAGGCTATTTGTTGAATTCGAAAAGCTAGAAGATGACGAGGATAGGAGGTTTTTGAAGATTTTAGCACCTTTTGAAGTATTGCGCCATGAAGCAGAAAGGGCTGGAATGAGAGTCAATTTATCAATCAACTATCTCAAACAGATTATACAATCAAATGAAGCACAGAACAAGTTAACTCAGTTACTCCCGTCGGCACCAAATCATTATAAAAGTGATTTGGATTTGACTGAAGCCCAATTGGATGGAATCGTATTACCTCTGTTGAATTCAGTAAAGGAAAGTAGATCCGTTCCATTTTTCGCAAAAAATATCGATAATTACAATAGAGGAGATCGCCCGAAACCAAATGTAAAGCTTTTGTTTTTCAGCTCTGCCGGCAGAAATGAAATGGTACTATAAATTAACGATAGGTGAACAATATTATTTTGGGATGCAATATCAATTTGCAAATATTTAGAAAAGATGAATATTCTATTGAAGATCTAATTGAAATTAATATTTTCGAGTCATTTTATCCTGTTCACGATGGGCCATTGTACTTTGAATATCAGGAGCTTGAAGAAAATGTTTCTACTGTTAGTTCAATCAAGCCGCTGTTTAGGCCTGGCCAATCCAGGGCAGATTTATACGAAAAGTGGAAGGAAAGTTTTACCTGGAAAAAATTTCTATCGTATAATCCATCAGTAGATATCAGAAAGTATCCGTGGATTAATTATAGCTATTTTGGCGATCAGCATGGATTCTACTTTTCATGGATGTACTTTTACCACAATTGGTTGGCAGTTGCGTCTATTCTTGGGTTGATCGTGGCAGTTTTTGGTATATTCAGGGCAATGACTACAGTCATAGTAACAAATTTTCAAGAAAGGCTCTTTCTAGTGGTTGACAACGAATTGACGCCGTTTTTTGCTATTTTAATGAACTGTTGGTAATTGGAATTGATTCCAGGGCTATTTTGATGCTGAAGTGCTGGAAAAGAAGAGAAAATCTCACTGCATTTAGATGGGATACCTACGGAGTAGGGAAAGAAAATTCGGAAAGAGTGCGACCTGAATGGAAACCATCCGTTATTGGCATTTCACCAATCACAGGACAAAAAGTATACCAAACCACTTTTCGAGAAAGAATTACCAAGAAGATCATCACTACTACTATTATGATTGGTTTTCTTGTGATGCTGGGCGGTCTGATTGCAGCTTTGGTTGCACTGCAAGGTTTTGTTCGGGAGCAGCTACAACTAGCAAATCCTCCAAAGATTATAATGCAAATTAAATTATCTGATTTTTCTACCGGTATTGCAGGAAGCATATTTACCGTCATGCAGATTGTCATATTAAAACCAGTTTTTGCATGGATCACAGAAAAGCTGAATGATTACGAAAACCACAAAACCAGAACCGAATATGAAAGTAATTGATATTAATACCAGATAATTTAGTCTTGAAAGGGTTGATTATGGGTGTATTATTGAACTATGCCAGTTTGTCGTATCTGGCTATAGTAAAACCTATGATCAGCTTGATATACCCAGATTACCAGGCATTTGGCAAATGGCCAGATGCATGCACAGTTATCGGGATTGGGAAATCAAACACCAAAACACTGTCCCTTGGTACTGGCCCGGTAACAAATCCAGCTTCTGCTACGGCGTGTCTGCCGCTTGTGTTTAACAGCATCTTCTCTATTTTCATTTTTCGACAGATTACTATACAGGCAGGTGAAATTATAGGACCGTAAGATCAATATTAATTCAGGATTTTTTTCTATTACTGGAGGCAACGTGACAGAAAGCACATTTTAAATAGAAACACTCCAGAATATATTTCAGACGGAAGTTTGGATAAAACAAACCATGCAACTCTTACCACCGATTACACAAACCAAGGTAAGTCTAAATTTATTTAGTGGTTATGTTTGGCTTTGTAGTCATGTTTTCTCCTTTTAACCCATTTGCGCCATTGATTGCATACATATTTAACTGCTTTGAGATCAAAATCGATGTCTGGAAAAGACTAGTGATGAGTCAGCGACCATTTGCACGAAAGGCAAAATCTATTGGAAGTTGGGAGACCGCAATTAAGATTATTGTGTACCTTGGAATTCTTACCAATGCGACAATGATTGCATTTGCTTCGTCAACGTTCGATTTTTATTTACGTCAACTAGTTGACATACTGTTCCCTTCCTTGATAGAATCTACAGTTGAAAATGTCCTTGCGAGATTATTTTTCATCCTGGTTTATGGGGTAATAGCTGGTTAATGTAGAACACTGTCTTGATGTTTGCAACATTGGTGAACGCGGTAATCCCAGATATTCCGTTGGCAGTTCGAATAGGGATTCAATCTGAAAAATACTTTGAGGGCCAGCGACTACACGCAAAGAAGAACGTCTAATTTACTATATTTATTTAATAAACTGTGATATATTTACTGATTCTTCCAATCCAATAGATCTATAACACTATCAGTAATTTTTTTGAATCTCATCCCATCACCTCTAATTCTCCTAAATCTTACAGCATGCAAACTCAGCAGCCACACTTTACATATTTCTACATCAAACTCAACATCGTTGCCTTCCGGCGCTTCACATACAAACTGGTAAAATTCTGGAGTTCGTTTGAAAGAGAAAATTTCACTGTTCGAAATGGTAAGGAGTGCCTTGTGGATATCTTGAAACATATTTGCTGGCTCCATACTCGAAGTGGTATTTGGCCTGAATCCGAATTTAATCGTTCTGATTTTGGATGGCGGTCTATGAATTTCGTGCCATTTTGTAATTTCATCCATGTTTGGTTCTTCTGGGCTATTTGAATCGCTTGCAACGGGGCTTACGGTAGACATCCTTTGTGCTACAAAACTGGGTCTGGCTTGTGTTGTAGAGTTGGAGGTTGAAGGTTGATCATCTGACAAAGATCTTCCAACGTTCAAGAAACTTCCCTTTGTAGAGGACGAGGAGGCAAGGGTTTCTTTGGATTTTTTATCCAGCATTGAATTGTTTCTTTTAATAGTGAAATTCTGCTCATTACGGTCAATCTTGATTGTTGGTGCTGGCGTGGATGGTGCTATTGTTTGGGCTCTCTTCCTTAATGGCACTCTTTGAGCAGGCTTGAGCAAACTGTCATTTTTGGATTCCTTTTTTAGGTTGGAAAGGTCTGTTGGAGTGTCGGTACTCTCGGATTCAATATTAATCGCTGGTGCTTGAAGATGATTTGGGAAAGCATCATCTATTTCAATTGACGGACCAAGTGTTTCTGTGAATGTTGTTTTCCTTGTTTCCGTAAAAGATGGTTTTTTCGTTTCTTTTAGTGATGGTTTCAGAGATTCTTCCAAATCTGGGCCCTCTGATGGGATTTCCAGAGCAGATGATTGTCTTCCAGCAGCAAGGATATCGTCCATATTTGGTTGCTGGCCTCTGACCGAAATCGTTTTTCTTCTTACTACAGAAACCGATTTTTTTCGATTGATTTTGACTACATCTGCAGCTAAACTGTTACTTGGCAGTGAATGGAAATTGTAAACAATAAAGTTGGAATCTTCAGTGTTCTTGATTCCAGAAATATTTTTTGACAAATTCCAGTCATCAGTTCCAGAATGTTTAGGAAGGATTCTAGGAACCGGGGGCAGTTTTCCTTCTGACGTTACCCACGCATCACTCCTCAGCTCTTCCATCGAGACACGTTCAGCTGGATCTTCGACAAATATCCTCTGCAATAAATGAGTAAATGCTGGCGTGAAATTTGGCAGAATCGGGTACGCCAATGCTCTTACTTGTTCGTACAGCTTGGAAATAGTAGATCCAGTGAAAGGTGGGTGTCCCGTTTGAAAAAAGTATAAAACAACCCCTGCTGACCATATATCTGCCTTTACACCTACATAAGGTATACCTAAATAAAAATCTAAAAACCACAAATCAGTTCCACGGCTGCATAATTAGGGGTACCGCAATACGTCTCCAGTAAATGAAGCTTTGCCGGGTCAAAAGTGCGTCCCAATCCAAAATCACTAATCAATAAATTTCGATTGGCATCTAGTAAAAGATTTTCCAATTTCAAATCTCGATGAACAACGTTTGCCAAGTGCATATGGTCTAATCCAGAAACCAGCTGTCTGAAATATTTCTGAGATTCGGAATCAGATAGACTCCCCTTGTCTGCAAGGTACTCTACCATTTCACCGCCCACAGCATATTGCCTATGTGAAAAACAAATACATTATCACATGGCATTCCTTTTGCCCATCAATAACTTGGTAAATTTTAACAATATTTGGATGGTCCAATCGAAGCAACAGTTTGACTTCATTCTTTGTTAATTTAAAGTACTTCCAAACTGGTAATGGAGCTAATACTTCCTGCCTGTTCTGAATTATGATCCTCGTTGATTTTCCCTTTGGTTTTTGGTGCCAATGCAGTCGATTTATCAATAATCTTGACAGCTACCTTGGTTAGGCAAAGATACTTTAAAACCAGTCACGTTATGGGTAGCCAATTTGACTTTGGAAAATGCTCCCTGCCCTAGCAGTTTCCCTATTTTAAAGTCATTCAGGCAAGTTTCTCTTTCAGACATAATTACTGCAAAAAACGTGGAGTTGGAAAATCAATTGTTTGTATCGGACAATGAAAAGCGCTAAAAGATAGGAGGAATCGGATATTGCTCGTGCCGAATCAACTTGGGATATAGATTAAATGGACAAGAGATTCGCCTAGCTTTTCATCTGGGTTGCGATTTACAGCAGTAGCAAGTAAATTTAAATACAAGGCCGTGGATTCCAGTATTAGAAGTGCCATTTGTACTGCCTTTTGATCCAAACGCGTAAATCCGCATTTATAATATTTTTTGGATTACATAGGTTCGGTGGACAATTACCACTACCGTCCATTGTAGTCTACATACCATTAAATGGTACAGCCTTAACATCGACGGGATAATTATAGCATCTGATTGAAAGTTTATTAATATTGCTTGACAATTTCGTACAATAAAGAAGCTCCATATCCAGTACCTCTGTCTTCATGACTAGCTGGCCCTACAATTAATTAAAATTACCTGCAATATCAACATGACACCATTCACCAGCATAGTCGACCAGGTGCTGCTCGATAAAATGGCCAGCACAACTGCATTGCGCATTAGCACGGTCTTTTACAGAGTTCTTTAGATCAGCAACTTTGGATTTGAAGTTGTCTATTAAAATTTCAGGCGCATAGAGAATTGGGTACACCAAGTCACCACTGTTTCTACCACATTTGATTACAAACTGTTCAGTTTTTTCGGAAGGTGTCAAAATGGCGGCGTGCTTCAATCCTGTGGTAACCAGCTGAGCACCAGTCAAAGTTGCAATATCAATAACCAAATCTGGTTTCAGATGTTTGGTAGAGTACGCGATACCATCTGACAAGACGAGTCTTCCTTCAGCATCAGTGTTGTTGACTTCAACAGTCTTTCCAGAGTACATTGTAATGATGTCGTCGTTTCTCAAGGAGTTGGAAGATACAGCATTTTCAGCCAAGCATAATAGAGCATACACCTTTTTCGAAAGTCTTTGCGTTACAATCGATTCAAAGCTAGCCAATACACTTGCTGCCCCTCCCATATCGTGCTTCATTCCACACATACCAAGCGTCGACTTGACTGACAAACCGCCAGTGTCATAGACAATACCTTTTCCGACCAAGCAAATTGTTTTATCACTTGGCGGGAGATAAGACAATACAACCAAGCGTGGTGGTTCGATTCCAGCCTTCCCTACATTGTAAATCCCACCAAACTTTTCCTTTAACTCTTCACCTTCGATGACCTTGATGGCTACATGTTGATTGTTTAATTTCGCCACTAAATCTTTGGCTTCTTGGACGAATCGGTCCGTATTAAGCTCATTCGGCGGCATATCTACCAACAGCTGGGTCTTCAATTTAGCTTGCAACAAAGCGTTCAATTCTTGGTAGTCTACTTTTTCTTTGCAAACAAAATCCAGATACACTGATCTTGCCGGCTGGTTTGTCTTTCTGGAATAAATAGGGAAATTGTAGGCGATTGGGAGCGCGTTCCTGATTTCTTGATAAGTATCCAACACAAGCATGATTTGAATGTTCTTGTCTTTTGGCAACTGCTTGAGCTTATCGTTGATCAAATCAGTACGGAGAATCAAGTTGCGAGAAATTTTGTTTGCAAATTGATAAAATACGATTTGCTTGTTGTCATTCAAGATGGAAAGATATTCGCTTTGGTTTTGAATTGAATATTTCTGCTTGATTTCCGCAAGATTGTATCCAATGTAAATCAAGTAATCAGTATTTTCACTTTTTATAGAGATCATTTTTTGCTGTGAAAAACTTAATCATGTGTGCTTATAGGCTTTGCGGAAAATCATCAAGGAACAGGTGTGACTTACTGGTTGAGATTCACACGAGACCGGCTTTGGCTGACAGAATTTGGCAATCAAATGCTGGATAGCCATGCGTTCTTACGCTGTTACCAAGTAATTGGCACGAGTGGACAATAACCTACTGAATGAAAGGATTGACGAGTTTGTCTTTTACTCAATGCAAGACTGACTTGCCTGGTAGAATTCCATTGGATAAAAGATCCAGAAACTAATAGGATGCAGCTGGCGGTGGAATGCACCATGATTTAGTAAACGTAGAGTCGTTCGTGAATAAAAGAGTTCTATCTGAAGCGATTGCATGTGGAATCCAATGCCGCTACACTTTTTTCAATCTTGAATCTTTTTTTTCTTGGAAATGCTGTTCACCAAAATACTACCCGTCCTAGCAAGACACAGACCAATAAGACTGCCAATCATTTCACCAATCCAATTCCAAGTAAGATTCAAGAACGCAGACAGACCAAAAATCGAATGGAAGAAAACCAAAATCTGTTCGAAAAGAAAAACAAAGTTTTATAAATTAAAGACACATAAAGGCGCCATGGCGAGGTTTGTTGATTTAATCTAGATGGTTGGTTACTAGGAATGGATTTAAGAGGAGTAAATGTGGAAAGAGCCATTTTAATAGAAAGAATAATGCTAGGAAAAAGGTTGATAGGAGAAAGAGGATATTGGCTACTGGCACCGAAAGGAAATTGTTGAGAAGATTAATGCCTTATTACAAGAAAAAGTACATGAAATAAATTCAATTCTAGTTATATATTTATGCATTGGTAGTTCCGCTGTTCTCCAGTGCTTGTGCTGCACAATGAATTTCTATAGCCCTTCAGCGTCCACCTTGATAGGACTCACAAATTATCAACAGTATAAAGAGACATGGAAACAATCTTTATTTAAAGGTCAAGTTGCCAATTTGTAAAGTTTTCAAAAGATCGATTCCCTTCTTTTCCGTTTTGCTTTCAAACCAATTCACCAAATCGTCATAACAATAAATACTAGATAGCTGGCTGTTGGTCATTGGTTTATCCGTTTCTTTCAGCAACGAATCAATGATTTTGTATTTCAATGAAGGCGACTTGAATTGTACGTTTAGTATCTGCTCATCGCTACAGTTTATATGTTGTTTAATCACTTTTTTGACTGTTGAATTGTAACGCACTGGTATTCTACTGATTTTCATTGAAAAAAATTAGAATTTTTAATGGCGTACCGAAAAAGTAATCTGCACTAACACCAGTCGATGTTGATGATTACCTTGTTGATGAAGATGTGTATGTAGATGAAACACCGAATATTCCGTACGACCAAGTTGCAAATGAAACTAATCTCAAAATACAAAATACACGAAATTACCTCCAACGAAACGATCTCTTGAATGCTCTTATTGCTGCTCTGGAGCCATGCTACCAGTACGATGACCTCAAACAGAAATCATTGGAAAATGTTTGTTCAGTAATCACTAGTGTAAAAACATTGGATATTCCACAGATTGTCAAACAGTTGAATCCTAGCCAGTTGGATTTACTTGTAAAGTATCTTTACAAAGGTTTTTATTGCTAATGTAGGGATGAGTGTACCCGCTTCTTATAATCCTGCATTGCTGTTGGCTTGGCACGAAAAAGCAATTGAAATTGGAGGTACGGGGTGTATCGTCCGCTGTCTTACCGATCGTCAAACAGTCTAATAAACAATTATTTCTGCTGGATTCTCCGATACTTTCTATACAGCTGAATATTAGCTATGAGTCGAATATCAATTGCCGCTGTAGAGTCCTTATCCTTGGATTCGCAGCAGAGTTACTCTGAACAAAAGAATGCCGAATCAATAGAAATACAAGAATAGAGTTTATTCGTGGTCATGGTCATGATCAGTTTCATTTTCAGTAAAATTATGCTCCATATCAACATCGTTCAACTCCTCATCGTCAAGCTGTTCGGGTTGTTCACTAGGATTACCCGCACTCTGCAACGACTTTCTCTTTCTATACTCGTTCCTCTTTTCCTTTTGGACTGAAATATAATCTACATTAACTACAAATACTCAATGTCGCTTCTTTAACTGGGTCTAATATTGATCCATCCAATTCTAGCATTTCCAGCGCTTTGAAGATATCTGACGAGTTTATTGTTTTCCTGTCTTGTTTTACTGCTTGTTCGTTGGCTACTGCCGTCAAGTAATTGATGAATACGGTGGATGCTTTTGTTATTGCCTCTCTTGCTTCTTTTTGTACGTTTGTTCCTTCCGGTAAAACTCCTTTACAAATCTTTTGTATTGTCGATTTTGGTAATTCGTAATTTTCAATTGGATCTGACATGGATGCAAAAAATATTTCTACCCAGTTGAGAGCATATTATTCTTGAATTGCCACTGACTAGTACACGGCTAGATGATACATGAAGCATAAACCCAATCGGACAGGGAATACAATTCGGACAGAGATGGTCATAAAACAGCTGTTTATTTACGTATCCAGACACCAAGCTTTTCTTTTCCTTTACGTCTTTCAAAACTAGGTGTATCTTCAATACTCTTGCATTCAAAATATTCATCCAACAACTGATGATATCTACATTAACTACAATTACATTTCAGTGGACAATGCGAACGGTGGACCGCCTTTGTGATCATCAAGAGGAAACATTAAAGTAATCAGCATTCCACCTGGCACTAATAATTTCTGCATTTGGTCTGCCCATGCAGGTCTGAGAGAAGGATCCAAGGCACACAAGAATCTGTATTAACAACTAGTACGTGTAATCAAACAAGACATTGAATTCGCCCTTGAATTCAAAGAAATCTCCAGATACAAAATTCAATTGGTCAGGCGAAAGCCCTTTCTCATCCCGTTTCTTGTTGTTTTCATTTACGATTTTAGGATACAAATCTAACCCGACGATTGAACGCTTCTCATTTGCTAAATAGAATGCATCCAGTCCTTGTCCACATCCGGGAATCAGTATTTTTCCATTCGGTATTCTCTTTTCGTTTTCTAGTTTTTGTAGTCCGAGGCAAGCTTCAACCATATTCCATGGTGTTTGGTTTTGTTCCCACATTTTGATCCAGCTCTCTTTTGGGCCGTATTGGTCGTGCAATGCTTGCATTTTTACAGAAACTTTTTTACTCCACACACAATTGAAACCCCATCGAGTCTATTGAATTATTTGGGACACGCCAAATCGGCTGCAATAAAAGAAATATGACTTGCTGAGATGGGCTTTCATCGTCAAAGGAATTCCAGGATCTAGGGATCAGGGTAAAATAAAGAGCAATTATCGCCTGTTGAGTGAGATGCACATCCACGAGGGGATGAAGAATGCGGTCGACATTACGTTTGAAACAACTTGAATCCGAATTCGTTGATTCGAAAAGGAGGCGCCATTATCCAATCGCTTTATGCTTGTCTAAATATTCATTAATCTATTAAAACCGGCGGAAACTGCTTTCCCTTTGCTTGCCAACCAGATCCCCTTTCAATGTTTTTTTTCACAACGACCTGTCATACTCACATCACAAACCGTTTCCGGATGTATCATAGGGCTGTTGCTGATGGTTTCAATCACAGAAGGTATAAATAAACATCAACCTGAATTTCGCAATAATTAAACTGAAAAACAAGGAACCAATGTCGCCAAAAAAGGACGTGGATATCACAGGGTTTATCTGTTACTGTATACGAAGCATATGGCACAAACCTACCTGTAAAAATGACTTTCAACTTGAAAACGCCGTTCAGAATCTGTTAAGTAAAGCAGCACTGGACCTACCAATTGTTATTATATCCCTACTTTACTTTGCGCGGTGCCAAAAACTCTATATTAATGCAAGCGCCTTTTCGATATTTTTAGGCTGCTTAATGATTGCACAGAAGCTCTACTGTGATGATGTTATTGGCAACTCTAGTTGGGCTGGGTTTACCGGATACACTCTCGAGGATATCAATAACTGGGAACATGAAATCTTGTCCACTGACAGTAGGAAACTGGTTGATTCTGATGAATACTATGAATGGACTGAATATATCAAAAAACTCGCTCAAGAATATAGATCTTAAATTTGGTATTTGTTTTAAAAGAGTTATTGGACCTATTGAGAGCTTCAAAGCAAACAATCGAAAAGCCTAATTTTTTGATTCTGTTTTCAAATCTACAAATGGCGTCTGGCGGAATGGTAACGATCATAGCTTTAGCTTTCTTGCTAGCTACCGGAATATTACTAGTTATCCTATCGTGCGCAATCGACAAGTATCTACAACTAATCTCAGTAATTGGCTCTCGCTGCTGGTTGTACTTACATATCTTCTCGCTCCTATCCCAAACATGGTCTGTAAAAGAGTATCAGGACAAGACGATTATTTCAGCGAAGAAAACAAGGGTGTTTTAGAGATTGGATATTTCCTCACTTCTTGTTTTATTGTATCTGGATTTGGTATGTGTTTTTAATAGCAGGACTCCCACTAGTGCTACACCATGCGGATATTATTACACAGCATGCGACTGTTCTGAGTTTAGTTGGTGGGTTTCTGATCTATTTCACTATATTGGGGTACGTCTATTTCTTTACTGAAAGAGAAGGACTTCAATTATATTAATATAACTGCTTTGCGATTGCACTCATCTTGCCATTAGAACTTGAATCTATTGATTTCAGAGCACGTGACATTTCACCAGCCACGAAAAAAAGAAAAAAAACAATTTTGCAAAATGGTTCCAAAAAGTAGCTTTCCATTAACATAGAACATAAGAGTAAACGTCAAACCGGAAGAGACAGGTACAAGATTATAAAGCGCGTTGCTGAAAAGCACAGAAGAGACAGAAAAGATGCAAAAAAGAACCCAAAGAAAAAATCAAGGAAAGACCCAGGTGTTCCAAACAATTTCCCATTCAAAGAAGAGATATTAATGGAGGCAGACGATTTAAAGCAGCAAGTAAGATCTAATTAATATAGAAAATATTGGAAAAGGAACAAAAGAAGTTGGAAAAACTACAAAAACAACAGCAGGAAGAAGAAATGGAATTGGACCAAGAAATCACTAAAAAACCACGCATCCTAAAGAAATCTTACAAGCATTACTCTGAAATTGTAAAAGAATCCAACATTCTTTTGGTTGTATTGGATGCACGCGACCCACTCTATTGCTATCCAAAGGAAATCGAACAATCAAAAAAGAAACTCGTTATTTGTCTATCAAAAGTAGATTTAGTTCCAAAGGATGCAGTTGCATCTTGGATTTCTCATTTCAGTAAATATCCAGTCGTTCCATTTTCAACCAATGTTGAAGTTGAATCTCTTTCTTTGCTACAATCCGCAATCGACAAGTTAAAGATAAAGAATGCAAAAGTAGGAATTATTGGTTATCCGCACACGGGAAAGTCAAATATCTTGTACCAAATACAAAAGTTGGAGAATGCCGAGCTTGAAAAATCCACTGGAGTTATCTTTTCAAAGACCGACAAGGAGGATGAATCTAGTCTAGTATTATTGCGCAACTACACTGTTGCGAAATCCATTCCAAACCCACAGGGAACCGTCACTGGTATCTTCAAGAGATTCTCTGACAAGCAGTTAATGAAATTATATAATATTCACCCATATCAAAACTACAATGATGTCCTCGTACAAATTGCCAAGCACAAGAACTATCTTAGAAGAGTAATCCATATTTAATTTCAGAGTGGTTTGGATTTAAATAGCACTGCAAGAGCAATCATGAACGATTTCTATGAATACCGTATTCCATACTACACACTCCCGCCAAAGGCTACTGCTGCACAAGTTAAAATCGACCTGTCAAACCTGAAGAACGAAGGTGATTTTGAAAAGATCTTTCAAATCAAGGCCGTTGGACCATTCCCTGTTGATACTGATAATTTATTACCAAAGGAGTACCAAAAGAGTGAAGAAATTTCATTTGAAGAATCTGATGAAGAACTAGATGAAGATGACGTACAGGTTAATGAGGAAGATATTGATGTAGAAGACTTGGAAGAAAGTGAGGACTTTGAAGATGACGAGGAATTATCAGAAAGTTTGGCGGATGGTGGTCCAGAGGTATCCGAAGGCGAATCAGAAGACGATGCCGATATCAGCTTTGCTGATTTGCCAGACTTTGTCCAAGAGATGATGGAAGAAGGCGTTGCAGAAGTAGAATCTGAAATTGAAGAAACTCCTGCAAAGAATTCCAAAGTCACTACATCAAAGGAAAAGCAACCTATAAAGGAAACTTCAAAGACCAGCAAGAAACAGGCTGTTGGATCGAAAAAGACTGCCAAGAACGATGACTATGATTTTAGTGAGCATTTTTAATAATAAAACTTCAATTGCGAAATAGTGCTTGGACCGTCTCGTAAATGGTGGCTATTTAACTTACTGCGAAATTTCTTTCCACGGTGGAAACAACATGACCAAATTAATTATGGCAGCATTCACTTCAGGCACATTATATGTCGTTGGTGACTTGGTTAATCAAACGGTGTTTACCCCGCACAAGCGTATTGATTGGAAACAGACTGCAAAGTTTGCATTGATAGGGTTCACACTCCATGGACCTTATTTTTGGGCCGGATTCAAATTCCTGGACAGAACATTTGGAATGGCCAAGGCAATGCCAACAGTTTTAAAGAAATCAATTGCAGGCCAGCTTATAGTATTCCGTAATATTTAATTAATCTAGCTCCTTTTTCTTTAATGTTCCTTTTATACACGGCTTTACTTGATGGAAAGAAGCCAATTGATAGCATCAAGTCGCAGTTTGTGCCGATATTTGTGAATGGATGCGGAGTTTGGCCAATCGCCAATGTGGTCAATTTCCGGTTTGTCCCAATCCAGCACAGGATGATTTACGTAAACATAGTTGGAATTGGTTGGAATACTTATTTATCTTATGCGGTACATCACAGCATCCCAAAATAACAGCAGTTCTAATTGTCGTGAGGACGGGCTGGAGCAGTGTTAAATTATAATATAATTCATCATTTAAAGCCGCGGATAAAGCCGGTTCTTCAAACCAAAACGAAATCTGCTACGAATCTTTGCCTGCAGATTGTAAGAACGAAACCCGATTCCGCAAAACAGCACGGATGCCATTATTTACAATATCGCGAATAAAGTTACAAATTCTCTTTATTTCTAAACGTATCTTTCATCTATTGACATATTCTGTTCTTGTTGAGGAACTACAACGTGGCTCCAATTGCGATTTGAAGGCAAATGCGCTCCGTATAGTATCTTGCTGAGCGCAGGCAGGAAAATGGGACTCTCGTTCTCTTCCGATCTACAAAACGCAAATCTCTGTCCAGTCTACATAAGTAATTATTACAATCGGATTGGCATATGTTAACACGCCATTGCATTCATAAGCCAGACATAGTTGCTGCGACCAACTCTTATTTTGTGGAGTTTTATCCTGGTTTTGTGATGAATGAAATTGGTCATCATCAGATATAGCATCGTTATGAGACTGGAACTGTGGTTTTTGGGTCTGCATTCCACTAAGAAAAATAGTAAACGCGTCTAGAGTAACGTTGGTGGTCATATGGCAGAATTTAAAACTAGAAAATAATATATTCATCAAATGGCTATATTTCCTTCCTCGGTACTATTTCTTCCGAACCATAGTGTCATTGAACTAGCAAAAATCAAAACATTCTGCACAGCGATACAATATCCCTAGGATAAGATATAAATTACCAAGTAAATGGCGTCTCCCTTCAAGCCGGGAATGATATACTTTAAAGACAAGATGGCCAGAGCCCCTCCAACCGATCCCAGTGCCATTGTAATTCCAGAAAACGCACATCCCCTAGCTTTCATCGCAACATGATTTCCTTCAAAGGCAGAATCGTCCGCCATCAGCATTTCACGATCAATAACATTTACACTAAATCAACCCAGACTTACATAATAAGAGCAAGAGTAGAAAGGAATCCTGGCAGCCAATCTTCAAATGATAGTGTGGCCATATTCTGGGCCGGATCATACTGATATTAGTGTGGATTACTTTGTATGCGTTGAAAACCGCTCCATCAATAAACAGCCACCATCCAAGTGCAAACAGAAATCCAGAGATGTATCCTGTAATTTGTTTTCTAGAAGGCAGATATGCTACAGCAGTGTCGTAAAATGGGAATATCAGGGTTGGACATCCAGTGCAATAAAATGGGGAGCGAGCCGTTTGTGTTCTCGCTTGTTGCTGATCGATATGTAATTGTTGGTAACGAGGAGCTCCGCTAGGTAATTCTGGTGGTGGATTTGGCTGGCTTTCTGTTGCTGAAAGTGGTTCGTATCTAGGCATTAGGAGATTTGATTGGCAAAAAGTTTGTTTGGAAAGAACCAAAAATGTAAATTCACTTTAATTAAACGTCTTCAGAATCAACGACAGCCCTCTGCGCGCTTTCAACCCTCTTCATTTTGTCGTTCAGCTCTTTGGAAATTGGATTGTGGACCCTTGGACAGTTCTTCCATTGAGTAGTGATTCTATTACGAACAGTTTCAAAATCGTCCCACTTGCAAACCTTTCCGTGATCGTAAACCACTTGAAGCTCATTTGGAAGCGATGGGGCGGCTTCAACAGGATAAACAACTGGTAATTGGTTATCTTCTCGAACAACATGGGTTTCTCCAGGAATACTTCTCTTACCAGGATCGTCCTTTGGCATTTTCATAACATTTCTTGAAATACCATCAGCGTAAATGATTTTGCAAAGTTTGGTTGCAAATGACATTGTGTCTCTGTTTACTTTTTGCAGTAACCCACCTCCCTGCCATTAAATTAAATTACCATTCCGTAGGCAACATTTTGAGCCGCGTATCCAGCATTTTTAACTGCTTCTGCAATTTCTTTGAGAGTTTGAATATTTATCCCATCGCCTTGAATAACACCAACTCCGCGAAGCACTTTGTAACCTTTTTGGTTGACATCTGACCCGAAAATAGTATCTGCTGCGCAAAGAGCCTGTAAAATTACCTGGACTGGATCGCCAGAATCTGGTCTTAGAACCAAAAACCCTCCTTTGTTTACTTTTAAAGAAGCAACTGATGGCAGTACAGCTTCCAATGCATTAGTATAATCATAAGAGTCCATGACACAAGCACACACTCCACTTCCAAATTCTTCAAGTAACTTTGTCATTGCCCTCTGAATTAAAGAGAAATACTTTTTCATTAACGTGGGCAGTCATAATTGAATGTTCGGTCGCTGGAATAGAATACCCAACCGGCTTACCGTTGTTCAATTTGAATTGAGCATACCAACACGCTGATAAAGTATCTGTTCCTTCAAAGTTTAACAGGTGTGCTGTTCCTCCAATTATAGACTGTTCGACCGAAGTGCAGCCTCTAAATCCGAAATCATGTAATCTGCTTCCCAATGACCAATATCCCGACTCGTCTACAGAATCTGCGTAAGCTTGTTCAATTATCGTCTTGCATCTGCGGGATAACGTGGCCACTGTTGATGGATACCAAACCATAGTCATCAGAGTCTCGAGATAAGTAACAAGTCTTTGTTAATTAAGTGTACCTTGCGTATTCCCCTTCAGCAGTAATTTGATATACCGGAACATGTGGATAAATGACTGATCCTTCAGGCAATGCCTGGATCTTTACAGGGAAATAGCTAGATTAAGAAAAGGTACCCGTTATTTTCCTTTACGAATTTGAGAAACAAGTCCTTAGGAAATGGGAACTCTGTTGCTCCAGCATTGTGTTGCTTGAAAAACAAAGCCGCCTGTTCAACGTCTTCTACAGTGTACTGCTTGGCAATGTAATTTTCAATAATGTACCGAGTTCCGTAGTAGACTAGTCGCTGATCCTTGGTGTCCTTTTCGTATGGTTTGCGGAATTCTCCATAAGCGACCATCTATATTAGTTCCGTCTACTCTTTTCGCATCCGGATAGAGATAGAAATGGGTGGTTTTGTAAGAGTCAGTGAGCAGTGGTAGAGGCAATCCAAATGTCGAGCTCATTTTTGATTTCACTTAAAATTCGGCAAGTTTAAAATACACATTTTCTAATCAAAAAGAAGTGATATTAATTAATTCCTGGAATGTAAACGCCGGCAGTCTTCTTATACGCCTTGTACTTGTCAAAGAATTCCTCTAATGATTGCTCTTCAACTTGGATTCTTTCCTTGAAGAATTTGTAAAGGGCTAGCCAGTATAAAGCAAAACTAACTGGGTTGGCAAGTATGAGTTGCATGCTCAGCCCCCAATAAAAGAACCCAGTGTACGATGGGTGTCTAAAGTACTTGTAGATCCCGTCGGTTACTAGCAGATGTGTGTCCTTCTTTTCAAATTCAATTTGATGGGTAAAGTTGGATCTGGCATGGACCCTAAATTAATTCAACTTACATTGCACTGGATCTTAGCGCTTGTGCCAAGATGACTGCAACGATACCTTTGTAAATATACAATTACCAATATTAGTAAAGGACCATTGCTTCATGGCAGGGAACAAGAATAATTCCACAAAGTACTCCAGACACGCTCCTCCCATAGCCATGTGGTATTCTCTGGAATGGTTGATCAAAAATGCTGCGTTAGCAATAAATACATTCAAGAGTAACCGGCTGATGTAATGCAAGAGTATAGTATTCCAGCAGATGGAAGGTGCTTAGGAATACTAAAAACAATCCAAATTTGTATACAAACGATCCCTGCAGTCCCAATCCGACACCGCAAACCATACCTAAATTATAGCCATAGAATGCAATATTCTGAGGAACATGTTTTCCATCCAGAACTGGTAACCCCATGAATCCTTTGAAATCACCATCCGCGATACCGATATTTTCAAGCACCTTGTTCTTTAAAGCAAGATCATATTCCAGCTTGAAAGAGTAAAGTACCAAAAGTAACGTCAAGAAATTGCAAAGTGCGATTTGTAATGCTGCCAACCAACAATAAAATATTAAACGTGAGAGTGGAAAGTGAGGGAAATAAACTCTAATCTGTTTGAAAATATCCAGGATTGGCTTTTGTTTCAAGAATGGTTCCATTTGAGCTACAAACCTAAACTCCTTGAAAGCAATGGTGAGGATCAATCCAAGGATTGGGATAATTGAGGGAATGTAACGGCGATAATTGAACCAGATTTCAATAAACGAAGCGAAAAATAAGTGAGAGTTTGTTGTAATTAGCGGTGAAAGAAAGTCGGAAATTGTTACAGAGTCTGTAATTGCATTTGCGATATAATCAAAGCAGGAAAACATTGAAAGCAAGCCGAGGTACTGGATTAAAGGAAATTGTGTAAATACTGCATACGAAGACATTGATCCCAAGATAAATGAAATCAGTGCTATTGTTGGCGGGTTGTGTTCAAGCTGCATTTTGGATTTGAAAAAATCGGCGTCAACGGCTCGACTTTGGCACCTTGTACTACAAAATAGTCTGCAGGATAGATATCAAAACGTTTATTTAGGTGGATCTACAGATGGACAATTCCCTCATTTGTTGCAATACAGCTTCAACACGGCCATCCAATCCACGATCAGAATCTGGAGGAAAAGACTTTTTAATGGCTTCAAGTTTGTGGAATGCACCTTCATTGAATGCAAGTTGGGATTTAACCAATGCCTCGAATGAGGGGTTCAAGTATGGAACTTGCATGCTAATAAGTTGGGGGACCTCGGTGATTAATTGATGGTTGATTGGCTCATAAATGTTTCTTGCAGCTGCGAATTCAGCTTCGGCCTTTTATTAATATCTATTACCGTTTGAAGTCTATTCGGATTATCTGATGGTTTGTCAACCAATTTCTTTACATTTGTTCTAGTTCGGTCATAATCCAACAATTTCTTTTGTCTCTTTTTAATCGCATCATTGAAGAATGGCAATACTCCGACCATCTTTCCGATAGGCTCCATAACTGTGATGCGATAGGTATTGTCGAGCTCAGTGCGCACCTCATCATCCATTCTTACCATTGCATCTTTGTAGGAGCGTGCAGCTTTTGCAAGTTGAGCGCTTTCGTCGTAAAAGTGGTCGATAGTGTCTGCAATACTTTGCTGGGCAACAGTCATTTTCCGAACAGCGTCCAAGTATCCTTTAGCTTCCCTGTGCATATTTTCAATCCTGGTTTCAAGTTGTCTAAAGCGTAATTCCTGCTCTTCAAAATCCTTGTCAAGCTATTTTAATACTTAATTACAGTCTTTTCGGCGGCACCTGTGGATTGTAGAATCGTGGTTGTTGTCCGGTTGATTGCTTTTACGAATCCATTCCAGCTCATGATTTGAGATTGAAACGCAAAAATAAACAAAGCGTATTTACACGAACTAATGTTTGAAGGGGATAAATATATATTTATTGACATAAACGTAATTACAGTGTAGATTTAGCTGCTGAGGCAATCATCAACTAAACCGTCAAATCTAGTTACAACACTGCTAAGCTGGTTGAGAATATTTTGTAATCTGACATTGTCAGCATCAGATTTTGGCTTAACCAGAGAAACATCTTGTTGAAAGTTGACAATATCATTTTGGATTGATCTTGCAGATGTAGCGATTTGCGAACCCAAGCCAGAGTTGGCATTTCCTTGAGCTGGAGCAGCAGCAGATGATACTGATGATACTGATGACACTGGAGCAGCAGCTGGAGCAGAAACAGGAGCAGCAGCTGGTTGAGCAGCAGCTTGAGCTGGTGCTGGAGTAGACGATTGGATCTGTCCGTTAATGATTTTGAATGTATCTAATGATTGTGGTGCAGCAGCAGCAAGAGCGAATAATACAACAACTTTGGCAAACATTTTGGTATTGGACGATCCAAATGGTTTCCTTTTATAAGAAGTGTTTCCAATGACATAATTCTTATCCCTGGCTCAATGTCAAAGTTGAAACAAACCTTCATGATGGACGAATAAAAGCACAAAATAAATCCAGATAGTGAAAAGGTTCAGCAAACCATCTGAATCTACTTTTTATTTCTTTTTACTAGCAATTTCAACAAACTTACAGAGTGGATTTTCTGTATTTTTTCATTGCCAGTTTGCTGCAGAGGCTCGGCCAAGTTTGACACCAAACCCATGTGTAGGCTTTGCCGAAATTATTTCATAATCGATAATAGGGGTGAATTGGCTTTGAGGATCCGAGTTGGGCATTAAATTACACAACTAAGAAATATTATTCATTAATGCTGAATGAGCTCTGGTTCAAGGGAACTAAAGAAACTTTCCAGGACTATGACGAAATACAATGGTTGAGAGTGACGAAGAGTTGCGCCTGAACAAGCACCATCTCAGTAATGAATTTGCAATGACGTCTTGCCAAATAAAACTTGTGGTCAAAGGGACACTAATGTCTTGAGGACTATACGTTACAAATCAAGCGTATTGTTCAAACACTTTATTACAATAATTACACACGATAGATAATCGACTACGAGCTCAACAAATCACCCGTCAAATCATCAAATCTGGAATCAATTGAAGCTAATTGCGTGAGGATAGAGTTGAGTCTGACGGTATCCGCATCACTCTTTGGTTTTATATTCCGTACATCATTGGCGAAACTTTCAATGTCTTGTTGGAGAGTTCTTACAGGATTGACAAGAGATTGGGCTGTTTGGGAGTTTTGGCTATTTCCACTATTCCCACTATTTCCACTATTCCCACCTGCTGAATTGTTGTTTTGGTTTTGGTTTTGGCCAGAACCATCATCAAGTGTAATCACACCATTTACTATTTGTGCTACTTCTTTACCATTGACTTGGATGGGGATATTTTGTGGGAGTGCTGCTGCAATTGCGACAAGGAACACTGTTAGAATTTTGAACATACAAGAGTGTCAATGGGCGATTGATGGCTTTATAACATTTTTCAACTCCCAGTACGTCATGTTTGAGGGGAGGAAAAAGTGTTTTAAAACTTGGCTCTTGCACCAGCCAACATGGTGGGCATCTGTAAAGAGTATCTGGCTCAGCGAGTTACTATAAAAGTCAAGCTGGTCGGGAATCTAGCTTCTGACTGTGTCTGCTGCCCACATAGTTTAAGTTGAACGGGTTGCTATTCATATTGGCAGTAAATGCAGCACTCGCCTGAGGAACAAACACTATCCCATAAATTATACAGCTAAGCATTAGATCCAGTCTTGCTCACGAATTTGGTGCTTAAACCAAAATGTATTTGAGAACTCGAATCGTTGCCCAGAGTATGAATTCAGATATCTGCGATGGGCGGATTACCAACAGCCTGGTTTTAATTACTTGATCTTGCCCTGGTGTTTTTATTTTTGCTCCAGAAAATCTTTTTGAATTCCAATGAGCATCACAACCAATACTTGTTCAATTGTAGCCATTTGCTAATCTAGAATTTAAATACGATAGATAAAGATATTTTTGAACAAATTCACATTCAAATCGAAAAGTAGGTTTTGCTAATATAGAAACACGTCCTGGAAGCGATTTGGCGATTTATTCATTGTGGATTTCGACAAAAAGTAATTCTTTATTAATTAGAATTGCTGTAAAGATTGGGATGATGCTTGTGGACCAGACACTGTATTTCCAACCAGTTAAATGTCAGTTTCCATTTGAACCACTGGAGCAGAAACACTTGCTTTGTGATTATTTGACGGTTTATTTAGCTCCAAACGCTCTGGTGGGAAAGATAAGACAATGTACACTTTCGCTATATACGCAGTGTTTTTTGGAGGACAATTCTTGCTTTTATTACCCAACAAAATTTTTATATGTGCCTATACCAATAATAAGTGAAAATAGTACAATAGAAGAGCAGCCAAAGGAGGTTGAGATTGTCGCGGAAATGCCAGTTGAAACCGAAAAGAAAAAGTCATCTCCAAGGTAAGATTCGTTAATGTCAGAATTGTTTCTCCAACTACTGCTGCTCCAGCTACAAAGAAAATCAAAGTAGAGACGAATTCAGATTTTGAAATGAAGATGGATAATATTTCTGTGGGGAATATAAGGCTAGATTTGGATGAAGTGGGCGATATGGATTTTGATTTTTTTCAACCTAGCAAGTCTGCAACAGTGGAAACGTTTCCAACACCTACCTTTACACAATTTTCACCTCCGGTAACGACGCCTTTCTCCACCTCCAATTCATATTCACCAAGTAATATAGTTAATGGTGTTACACCTGCACCAGACCCAACATCTCCATTTGTATTTTCTCAAAGTCCAGTCCAGCCAGAATTTATATCCCCAACAATGTCGCCGTCACCATTTGAACCATTCAGTTCCCCAGCAAAGGATCAATTGTCGACTATAAAGCCAAAGAGTATACATGAGGTACTGCTAGATCCCAAAGAGTCGATATTTATTCCAGAAGGTCAACTAATTAGCACAACATCAAGCACAGATCCATTTTCATTCAAAATATTCCCAGATAAATGGGCACCATTCAAATTAAATTTGAATCACATATTTGGAGATGCGCCATGTCAGTGGAACTATCAACCAAATTTGTCGTTGTCCAAACCTAAATTCCAAATCTCAAAGTATGTAAAGAAAACAAAAAAACCACAGCCCAAAAGCAGAGATACAACATACAGATCAGAGAAATTCATCCAAAAGTACTTTCCAATTTCAACGCTGGAATCATACCAGATGCAATCGTTTAATATTGAGCCTCTGATATTTGAAAAGAACCATCCCAGTTATTTGACAGGATTAGCGAATTGTGTAGAACAGCTTTGCGAATATTATGCAAATTTTAAAGTGAGCGAAATAATACAACACATATTAAACCCGACTGAGCGACTTTCTGAGATCTATTTCAACGAAATTTCAAACGCTATGGGAGAATTATTAAATGGAACAGGAATACTGTTTAAAATCCCACTGGAGGATATATGCAAATTGGAAGGTAATCAACGCTCATTGTAGAGGATGACAGTTCACAAGAAATATTGGTTGGGACAATAAAGCTGCGGAGAAAAAAGAAGACGCCTGAACCACTTTTAGAAAACCTGCCAGCAACCAACCTGATACTTGTGCATAATAACGCTCAGGTTAGCTGCAACAACCAAGTGATTCAATTTTGGGATAAATTCCGGATATGTCCAGTAAATGGACCTAAGGATGTATACTGGATAAACATATATCCTGAAAATGAAAACTCTGTGCTGGATCATTCGCTGCAGTCGTACATGGCACATTTCGGAAGCATATGGACGTTTTTTGGGTTTGGAAGTTGGCTTCCGCTTCCTTTTAAAAACGGAGAAGGAATGCTGCCCCTTCAATTAGACAGCAGCCATCTGAATCCCTACATTAATTATATTGCATCCATCCACCAATCACTACCTAATTTAGGTAATGCTATTTAATTCAGCTCAATCATTAATCAAACAAGTTTTTAGTCCTACTAGCGAATCTAAATATTGCATAGTATTGATATATAATCCATTTAACGATGTCCAAACAATTCTTGACGCCAGTATTCTGTTTTCAAGGCTAATTCATATTATACATACTTCAACTAATATTTCGGTGGATATTATACAGTCAAGAGTGCTGTTAGAATTTACTACAGACGAAAAAACAAACTTTATGCAAGATTCCCAAGTTTCGAATATTCTGAATTTATTGTTTTCCACTTACAATAGACTGCCCAAAATCATGGACAACGACACCATTGTATATTCTGCCGCCTACACGATGGAGAATATCCAAGATGAGCCTAAATTCACTTTAGACGTGCCAAATTCTTCTACTTTATTGCTGATGGAGCCTGATAGAATCATATATCTAACATTTGGGATTTTTAAAGACAAATGCTTTGCGTACTGGGCAGATTCTTTTGGGGAATATTTGTACACTGACTGGATCATCTTCAATAGCCCATTGCAGCTGGCCGAAGCTTTATTAACACTCACTGAAAGCCAGTTCAATCTCAACGGATTTATGGTTCGATTAGTTGTGTCAAATATAGAAGGTTGGAACTCCCAAGAAATAGAAGGTAAAAAATCCTAATCAAGTTTGGACAAAGCTCATCAAGGCACGGTTTAGTGAAGAAGGATTTGCGTCGCCTGAATCGGAATCATTGGGTTCTAATATACCAGAAATTAAACAACCGCCTTCTACACCAGGATCTGCATATAATACGCCTCAACCTGGGTTGGACAAGAAGCCAGTTACGAAAATGCGGCGCGATAGTTCAATTATATCGATCACTCTAACTGCAGTAGCATATTCATCTTTGCTTGTTGATAAATTGGAGCCAAAAACACAAATGGAATCAGAATGGTCCCAAGATGGGAAAAACACTTGTTTATATACATGGACAAACTCGCAATTACCACTCTTTGAGAAGTTTAGACCGATTGCGCAAAGTTGGATCTTTCACGAATCAAACGAAAAACTAAAGTCTATTCATTTTGGCATACACGTCCACCACCAATTGCACATACGAAACTCTTGTTTCCGAACGTGGAATGTTGGCGAGTTGCCTGTGGTTGTAAAGGATATCGCAAAAGGATATAACTTGCTCCGTCAAACTAATTTGAAAGATGAGTGGATGTTTGAATACGTAACAAAGAGAGTAAAAGTCATGTCTATGTTGAATTAAGAATAAATATAATCATATACCAACTATTTATTATACCCAAGGATTATATGCTCGCACAAGTTCTTGGGCATTTTCTTCAGCTGCAGCAGTTTCCCACAGGGCTTTGAATATATTTGCGTCGTCTACAGTCCATCGCAAGCCATATCTAGTTATATCCACTTCAGGATCGATTATATTAGAGGCATCCCAGCTGGGCTGGATTTGCCTGTGCTGGAGACTAATTGACAAAGCTGACCCCAATCTATTCCTGAACTTGAATAAATCTTTCCAGGTTTGGTAAAATACCTTGTACCCCTTGTCGACCATCCCTTCAAAATCAATAAACTCGTGATTTATACAATATGAGCATGTGCTGCAGTCGTGGTCCGCTGAACTATTGGCAATCAAGTCGCAGGATGAGTCAAATGTTTCTTCTGTTGCTGTAAATGACAATTCCCCATACGGTGTTGTGTGAAATACATAAATCGTGATATCCCACAGATTTTGAATAATAAAGGCTGATTTGTCGCCTTTGCAATGTGCAATGTAAATTTTATCTAATCCGGATAAAGGATAGTGTATTTTTATATTGTATTCCAGCTGGAACGACTGAGATGAAAGGTATTTCATCCCGAAATTTCTGTTTTTGAGAATTGAGCAAAGTCTTTTGCTTGCTGCTGATAGATTTCTAACTGTATCCGTCGTGCTATACATGCATATGGCATAAACCAGTTCTGGCTCCAGATTCCCTATCATCAATCACTGTTTTCGAGCCTGAGGAAAATCAACATTTTACGTGGCTGCATCCTTTAGCATAAAAACCAGAACCTTCCAGCTCATTTCGTATGAAGCAGCTACAGGTCAGAGTGGGTACAGACGCAGATAATTTAAAACCAATATCACCAAATAATGAGGACTCTCCCGTATATATCGACAATGACATTTTCGCCGGATATATCGTTGTAAGAGTAAAAGGAAATAGTGGAGAGTGCAGTAAATATTTTGCGAATAGGAGCAGAATGTTTTCAATGCAAGTATCTGGGAAATTCAAAAAGGAATTTAGCGGAGACGACATTCAGTTTGGTGCGGTGTTTGATAATCCAATTAAACCGCCGTATGGAACCCAAATTGGACTCGCAGTTGCAAATCTTATCGATCCCTCACTAAAGGCGGATTTATATTGTCAAAAACCGTGGTTACTAAGTCCCGTGTTGTGTTCTATGAATGTCATCAGCGTGTCCCCGCCCGAACACACAACTAGTGCTAAATTTGGCAGCTGGCCATGGAAGCAAGGGGTTGATTTAGCCGAAGACTGTTCCCAATTACACAAAGATCACAAATTTACATCCATATATCAAAGGAGGAATTTCTACAAACACAAAGAACATCGCTCGCAGGTTACCTTTAAGCCTGATCGTATCTACAACTTTGAAGTAACACATTTTTGACCCTAGTTTTTCGGCCCTTCGATTGACTTTAATACTTTCAAGCTTTCCTTGGGAATCCACATTGATATCACCAAATATGTAAATAACCAGCCGATTAGATTCATGGCGAAAACAAACGACGGCCAGTCGTTATTTATAATTGAATATAATCAGATTTAGCGTTCTGTTTAAATTTTGTGGCTTCAGGACGTGTTTTCTTTTTGAAATCTAAATGGAATACATTTTCGGAGCGAGTGGAGAGGATGCGGTGCAAGGAAGAAAGCTCCAAGTACGAATAGGCCCTTCCATCCAAAGTCTCGCGATTGCCAGTGTAAACGACGAGGCTAATCCACATTTCATAGATTCACCCTTGTTTACAGGAAATGTGCTCGTTAGAATCAAAGATTTCAAAGGGATCACTCCGGATGGAAAGGAGCCAAAGTCTTGTGCTGGATATTTCGATAGTAAAAAGAGATTGTTTGCGTTACAAGTACAGGGAAGATTCAAACATGTATTTTTACGCTAATTCAAGGAATACTCTGCTGATGATTTGTTATTTGGTTCAGAATTCGAAAGAAAATGTACACCGCCAACTGGAGCTTGGATTGCAATTAAATTTGCGAATTTGATCGATCCTGCCTTACAAGTTGATATTTATTCAGAAACCCCTTGGCTGTATTCGCCAATCTTGTGCTCGATGAATATTGTGAATGTAGTCAAGGCTGCTACCCCGGTTGTTGGGGCTGCACCGCTTGATCCTAAAGCAAAGGAAGTGTCTGACAAAATCTCTGCTAAATCTAAAGATTCCCTTATTTTATTAAACAGCGCAGATCCTAAATATACCGCAACCAAACAACAAGAAAAGTCTCAAGCTATGAATTCTGTTACTTCAAAACCAACACCATCAGATATTTTGGGAGATTGGATATGGCGAGACGGCAAAGAACTAGAAGAAAATAACACGCTGCTGCACACTACACAACCGGATTTTGCTTCTGATGCCATAGCAGAGCGCAGAAAGCACTACCAAAAACAAAAGACACGAAAGCACACCATTTTCTCTCCAAACAATGTCTACAATTTTGAAGTATTTCAAATTAACAGTAGATTTTCGCACCATTTATTGACTTGAATACTTTTGACTTGTCCCTAGGAATCAACATTAATATCCTTCGATACTTGAATAATCAGCCATTGCGCTTGATGGCCAAAGCGCAATCAAGTAACAAGGTTTTGTTTGTAATTGAATTTGACCTTGTTGAAGACCCTGCATTGAAAAAGGGAAGCAAATAAAGTTTTAATAGGGTGGAAGATAATTTATTCATTTATACAGTTTAAACAATTATTGGAGCTTGTTCAACAAGTTGTCTCTTACAGTTCTGAAGTCATCAAACACGGTCTTGAAGCTGCTGCCAGTTGACTGCAAACTGTTGTCGCTAGCTGAATCCTTTCCAGAAACTTTATCGGTGCTTCTTCCAAGACCATTGAATCCATCACTGATAGACTGGAATTGGGCAAGAAGCGTGTTAAATTGGTCCGCATTAACGTTTCCGTTAGTTTGGGTGAGGGATGTTTGGAAGTCTCTCAATTGTTGATTGAGCGAGTTTAGTCTGTTTGGGACATCTTGAAGCCGGCTGGCATCTTGGGCAGATCCACCTTGAGCTGTACCAAGGTTGGTTTGCAGTTGACTGATATCATCTTGTAAACGGCTGAGGTCGTTCTGAGCACCGTTCAAATCAAATTTAACTTGGCCATTTCCGCCGCCATTGTTATTGTTTTGGTTGTTGTTGTTTTGGTTATTTACTTGGTTGTTCTTGTTTTCGTTCTTTGCCGGAAGAGGGGAAGCAACAATAGAAGCGGCAAGGATAAGTACAATGGTTTTGAACATTTTGATGCTCTTTTTTTCACATTCTCATTTATATAATTGGTGAAACACGTTGGCTGTTTTGTCGTAATGTTTTTGACAGGAGCCAAGGTCTGGGTAACTAACCCCTCTTTGGATTTGATACTCGTAGAGATTATGATGTAAGCAGTGTTTAGGTCTTTGGCTGTTTATACAATGAAAGTACTTCCTAAAACATCGCCTGGAGTTGCGTTAATTATGAATCAATAATTCAAGGCTCCTCTGGCACTGTACACACTATGAGTATCTTTCCTGAGTGCTACCAAACGCCTTGTTGGAAACAAACATTTATCTGCGAGGAATTACAAATTGAGATATTATAAATTTAATTTATTGTACATTTAATTTACACCTCTGCCAATATCATCGACCAAGCCGCGGAAATCATCGTTTAATTGGCGGCAATCGTTGTTACCAATGGTAGATAATTTGCTGACATCGTTAGCACTGGCTCCATTAACTTTGTCGATTGATCTGCAAACGTTGCACAATGAATCCTTGATATCTTGGGCAGCCCGAGCAACAGAGAGGTTGTTTCCAGCGTTTCCTTTTGAAACCAGTCTGTTCAAGCTATTGATCAGGTTGTTGATGTTGGACAGGTTCTGCTTGATGTCGTTCAAGCGATTTGTATCTGCTGCTGCTGCTCCTTGGACATTGGAAAGATCACTGGACAGGGTGGTAAAGTCTGTTTGGATCTTATTTACATCCTGGCTTAATCCAGACACTGCTAACGAGGCACTTTGAGCAACAGGGCTAGAATATACTACAGCGAAAAGCAATATGACAGATTTGAACATAATTCCAGAGTCCCAAGGCTATCTACTTTTTATGCGATTTTCCTGCAGACGAAACAAGGAGAGGGGGCTTGGGCTAATCCATAGGTGATAGTCAAATTCCGATTCATAACAGAGCCATTCATTAGAAGCCTTGAATTTGTAATTGGAGCCATGAGATTCCAAGAAATTCCTTTTAGTCTGGTACGCATGGCTCGTTTTTGTGTCGCGAGGATAACCATGAACCTCCAAGATCGCAAAGGCTTGCCTACAACTCTAATGACGCAGCTGTAGCAGCCAATTTTCAATATTGCAGTCTAGAATTGTAATCTCATTTTTTTACAAAATTGGAAAATGTTTGTGCTGGAGACGATAGAAGATTTAGTCAGGGTACAGCCAGCATCATTTAAATATTCTCAAATCAAAGCTCTGGAAGATGAATTGAATAGAAAATATTCAAACAAAGTCCTGCATAATGTTGGCCTTTGTTTGCGAGTGTACGATATTGACTCTGCAACTGATCCCATAATTCACGCTTGCCAGGACGGATCATATCAATGTAAAGGTGCTCTTTTTTAATACAGTTGTGTTCAGGATGGTAGTCTTCAGACCATTTAAAGGACAGGTTCTCTTGGGATTGGTAAAGGACTGTGATGCAGTTAAAGGGGTACGAGTATCACTAAAGTTTTTTGATGATATTTATATTCCTCCGCAGTATTTGATGGACGGTACGGTGTTGTAAGTTTGAGTTTATAGTAGCAATCGCGAGGAAGGAGCTTGGGTGTGGAAATACGACGATAATGAATATTTTATGGATCCTGGGAATTGGATACGGTTTAGAGTGGAGCAAGCAGAGTTTATAGATGTTGGACCTATGAAGAAATCAGATACTGATGAAACATTGGTGAATAGGAAAGCACCTTACACCATCTATGCCAGTTGCGCAGAACAGGGACTGGGGCTAATTGATTGGTGGTAATTGCAAACGGCCCCAAAGTATGGTAATGAATATTAAGGCATTTATTTTAAACTAATAAATATCATACTATTGTTCATGACTGATTCCACTGCTGCCAATTGTTAGGGTTGGCATATCCGCTATTTTGCTCTGAAGGGGGAGGATTCTGGGTATTGATATCAGGGGGCTGATAATTTTGCTGCATTTCATTGACTATTGGCATTGGCATATGAGTTTCAGCTTTTGCCAGGACTGGATGGAGGAATTGCTGATTAAGACCCATAGAATTGTACATGAATGATTGGCCAACAGTGCCGGCGGATTTTGGCCCTGTCGCATGGGGAATACTAGTTTCCAATCTGGATATTTTACTTCTAATTGGCATTTGATATTCCTTTTGATTAATGTTGGGGAAATGCTCTGGAATGGCTAGTGTATGCAAAGGCTGTTGGCCAGAGTGCATTAGATTTGGAGAGTGACTCAGGACATTTTCATTCTGTCGGGTTGGTTGCAAGTTTTGATTGCTTACTTGTTGAGGCATTCCGTGATTCATCATCGGTGCCTGCGATGCCATCCATGCGTATTGCTGCTCTTGGTACGATGTGAGTGGCTGATACGAATGTCTACGCTGAGATAACTGCTGTTGGTACCGAAGAAGCAATGGATCGTTCAGTGGCATATGCATAGTATTCTCCATTCCCATTCCGCTATTCATTGGTGCTACCATTGGTTTCGATGGCCTTCGCTTTTTATTTGCATTCTGCAAGGATACAACAGAGTTCCTCTTCAGCGACACATTTGGGTTACTCAAAAAGTTTTCAGGTAATGTGTTTGATTTAACACCTTTACAGACAGTTCCTTCCTTCGCTGCAGCTTCAAATTCCAAAACCCTTTTATCTCCAAGAAACGAGTTTTCATTGAACGATTCTATACAAATCGACTCGTACGACCTAGCCAACAGTAGAGCCATGTACATTTGTCCAGAGGCCCATTCCATACTTGGCGCAAGCTAAAATTAAAAGAGGGTTACCGTAAGAGAAGTTAATTGCAAATCCTGAGATCTGTGGAGCGCAACAGAGTATGCCAATCGAATAGGCAACTGAACCCTCCACGCTACAGCTCTGCGATTGGACCTAACCACCCAAGCTTTACATGCTACGGTTTTGATTTCCCCCGTACTCAAGACGCGAACTTGGGGCAACAATGAATACTTGTTTAGCCATTCGGTAATTGAATTTTCTATCATTTTCATATTCTTTCCAGCAACAGATGATAGAGCTTGTTTCAGATCCTCGGGGGTTGGTTGTACAAACCCTACAACAACACCCAATTGCGTATATGGATGGTGTCTGTCTACAAATAATACTTTTGCTTCTCGTTTCAACCACAATATCTCATCGGTTGGCCCGTCTTTTTGTTGGGCTCTGGACGAGAAATCAAAGTTATTCAAAACAGTGTCCTGTGCTTCATACTTGAGCGATTCTCCATTCAGCTCCTGCAATCTTTGTTCATTCATCTTTTGAGATTCCTCAAAAGTTGGGCATATAAATACCGTCTACATTAAATTCAAGCTACCTGGTCATTAATAGATTTCCTGGCATTCAATAGCATCTGTCTAGCGTTATCGGATATCGGAGGTTGTTTGGTAAGCTCAGTATACAATGTAGCGAGGTTTGTGTCGTGTTCGTAACTCTTTTTCATTTTCAAAAAGTAAAAGTTAGCCTCGTCCCAACATGAAGCCTCGAACGGATACAATATCCACGTATTTAAGAACAAGGTTCCACAGGCATCATTATTGCAAGTGATAAAAGATCCAGGGGTGGTCGATACTGCGGTAAAGTTGATCCCCCCAATCCTATGGGTTTGGCCGCAATTTGGACAGCACACAGCGGATACATTTGGAGGATTTAATCCATGACTGTCTCCAACAAGAATCATTTGAATCCCACCAAATGGACGTGTATCTTTTCTAATTTCTTTTCCTAAAAAGTCCATAATATCTAGCAAAAATGCAGACATTAGAGATGCATCCTTAACAATAATCACATCTGTATCAGCCCACCATTTTCTAGCTTGTGTGTTTTTTCTTACTTTACTCAATATTTGCTTTTTCGTTCCTAATGCTTTCCCCATTCCAGTCCATCCTAGTGTGTGATTAATTGGGCTGTTTAGCGAAGTAATAACTGACGCAGTGGTAATATGAAAATACTTTTTCGAGTTTGCCAAGTGTTCGTATACATGCGCCAACAAGACATCTTTCCCAGTCATTTTCTATTGTTAATGGTATTTACTCCTCCGGAAATAAACACATTTTCCGATTTACGGATTAAGTTCAAAGCGTGCACTTGCTCATCGTTCAAAATGAGTTTCAAGTCAGAGTTTTGGGAATACAATTTGATAATTTGAGTGCATTGCGGATCTTTCGGATCAAAGGTAGACAAATCGTCGTCTATCATTAGCCCCGAATTCTTTTCTTTCTTTAGTCTGGCTTCTTCAATTACCTGGAATTAGTTTGCAATTACATGATATACTGGTTCGGGATCATCCATGATATAATCTCCCTGCTCATTCTTTGTAAATGTGGAAGCAGGGAACTGTTCCCATATGAATTGCATGCATTCTTCGACAGTAAAGAATCCTTTATATTTCGCCCCTGGGCAACCGTCAATTAAACTTTTCGCTAAATTCCAATTAGAATAAATTCCAGGGGTGGACGCTATTCTTAACGCATATAGCTTTGTAGAACCTGATTTCGACACTGACGACTTTCTCGCTGGCTCTTCTGCTGGATAATTATAGTCTGGAATAGACATGATGGAACTTCGTCGGTCAAACATTTGATTTTCATATCCATGCATTGCATCCGATTGCTGCTGCTGCTGATACAAATATTGATCGGGATTCATTTGTTTTTCCGTGATTATCAATTTGCAAAGTTTTAACGGCAAATGCTGGGGTGAAATTGACCAATCAAATTCAGAGATTTAACCTCCACCCCCCATTACAGTGGAGACCAAATAAGTTGATAACAAATGAACAATTGAATAAAGCATTTATTTCTAGCAAAAATTCGCAGATTTGGCTGCACAATATTTCAGAGATTTCATTGCGCATAGTCGCCAAGATTAGATTCGCTGGAGTGAACCCCTGCCAAAGAGTCAACCAAACTCTGGTAGGTACAAATAAGGATATGCAGGCACAATGGAGCCTAGATGGTACAGTAAAAGGATTTCTGTGTATTTTCATTTTGATGTCATTCTGGCTCTGCCATTCATTGTAGGTCCCAGCAACATTTTCCTACCCCCAAGTTGGCTTCATGGTATGTGAAACATGACATCAACTCCAATGAAACTTTTCCAGTATATAAATAGTGCCAGTGCGCTTGACTCATACTCAAAATGCAATTCAAATTTGTAGTCTTATTAGCCGCTGTCTTTGCCAGAAGCAACAAGGATTTGATCAACAACCAAATCTCTACATTGCAAGATGATGTCGATGATATCAACCGCCAATTATCCCAAATTAATGGTGGAAACGATCCGCAAGTTCAAACTGCATTGAATGACTTGAGCAGAATCGATCAAGAATTCACCAATTTGAAATCTGTTGCTAATGGACTGCAATGATTCTTTCACGCTGTAAATTTGTGAATATTAATAAATTAAATATTGAATTATATCTCTCTGAACTAATCCAAATTGTTAGTGTGCCGTTGCTAGTCATTCAAGCAATTTCTAGTAGGCAATGCTGCCTCTTGTGCCGATAATTCAGTAGATGATTCAGTTGCTGGAATGCAGTTGAGAAATCCTTTGGTCATTACTCTGATTTGTGTCCCACAAGCCGCCTTAAAAAAGCAGTCAAAGAAACTTTCTTCATGTTTGAACACTCAATTGAAGACCTCAGGGTCGAACCAGTCTATGGACAACCGCTAGTCGATGGCTACCTTGGAATTACAAGCCAAGTTAAAATTAGGGGAATTGTAAAATTCAAAGTTACAAACAAAATTGACTTGACTGAAGCAACCATTCAATTCAAAGGAGTCGAGAAAACTAGATTTAGAGTTGGCGGGAGTCTTTTAGAACAAAATATCGACTTGTACCACTATGTAGCCCCATTATTGCACCTGGAAGGACCAAAAACTTATACTAAAGGTGACCATGAACTTGCTTTCGAAATTGAAATCGATCCGGCACAATTGGAATCGCTTCCTGCCTCTTTTGAATCTAGCCCGACAGTAAAGGCGAATGGAAAAGAACAAGAAAATGCCAAGCCTGCTGCTTCCATTGAATACGAACTGAAACCAACCCTTAGCTACAACAAAACCGGAATGTTCAAAAACACTCAAAAGACCTCAAAATCAGTCTTAGAACCAGTAGACTTGCCTAGACTGGGATTGCCTTCAATTGCAAATACAATCGCAGACTCTGCTCGCCAAATATTCCATAAAGATGATTTCTTGGATTTGACTGCCAAGCTATCGTCAACTGTAATGTTCTTTGACAGCCCAACCGAAATCTCAATTTTGCAAGCAACTCCATGCCAATCAAACCATCAAATCAAAGCCATCAGTGCCTCATTAGTACAAATAGAAACATGGAAAGCCCACGATCAAGAGACTACATTTGAAAATGTAATTTCTGAAAGTTTAGTCAAACCGTTTTCCAAAATGGCTAAAGCGTGGCATAAACTTTCCGGCCAATGCAAACCATGGTCTGGAACCATTACCCTTACTCAATCTGAACCAGTAGTAAAGGACAAGAAGGGCCGTGTAAAGGTTGCTGGATCTTTTGAAAGCGATTTGATCAGTGTCAAACATGAAATCCAGCTGGTTATTAAACTGCACGACCACGACTCTATTCAAAAGAAATTGCCAATGGAATTCTTGGATATCGACAAAGAAACTAGGGATTGGGGCTTGAGACAAATCCAAGGACTTGCAAAGGAGTTGACACGTGCACAAAGCGTTTCTTCAAAGCGCACCAGTGTACTTGATAGTCCAGCCCGCTCTCAAACACTACCTAGGGGTCCAAAATCTGATATGAATCCTCCTGTTCCAGTCAAGGACATTTCAGCTGCTCCAGTCAAGGACCTTGTCCCTGACGATTCCATTTCTGTTAGAGACTCCAAGCTTAGACCAATTGCAGAAGACACAACTACCGTTAAAGAAGAATAGTGTTTTCAATATAATTCATTCATAGTTTATTTCTTGACTCTCCCAAGATTTAATTTGATTCAGTGAAAAATTAGACTTGGGAAGAGTGAATATTTGATTCTCAGCATACATTCCTACTACGGTTGGTATAGAGACATTTTAACCATCACCATTGCTGAGTGTGGATTTTAGCCACACTGGTTGTTTTCTTCTTTCCAAAGGAATGTCGAGTAGAGACCAGGAAACATTCGCAGCACACTATGCACTATTCAGAGAATATTTAGAATCGTATTTTAATCAGGGATATTCAATGGGACCTACATCAGCAATGTCCAGAATTAATAGACTGCCACCAGAACAATTTCTGGATGTATCTATGGATGTTTACGATGAATTAAATCGGCGATTGAACGATTCAAAAGACTGTAATTCAGAAATAACCGCTAGTGCCATTTTTACCTATCCGAACAGATTTAGCACCAAAGCGAAATCAAGCTAGACAGAAAATGGCGACATTGCCAGAAAATAGATTCAAGGAACTAGCAGCTCAATTATATTTTGAAATTGAGAAAAGATTTCCGAATATTGCTTCAGACTTTAATGCTCGTTACGGGGTATTTTCTATTTTACCATAGGCTTTGGACGTGGAGCCACCAAGACCAATTTCCAATTCTCCATCTCCAAGAGAAACTGAAAGAGTAATATCTGGAAGAAGAGAAGTAACTGTTTCGTTAATTTAGAATTCTGAAAGAAATAGCCGTCCCGACCGCAGTGAAAGACCGCCAGAGAGACCTGTAGAGCGATCTGAAAGGACTCGCAATGCCGCAGTTGCTAGCGAGCCTGGAGCAAGAAGAAGAAGAGACCCATCTGTCGAAAACAGAAGAGCACCGAGTCAGAGAGCACGCTCCAGAGACCCAAATACCAGAATCCCTTCGTATAGGAGCGATGACGGAAATAACAGTGCCCAGAATAATGAAGCAATGAAAGAAGAAATGGCCAAAATCCAATCCGACTACGAATTCAAGATTGCAATGTTGGAAAAGAAACTGAAGGAAGCAGAAAATTCTAGCCAGAATTTACAAACTCAAATGTCTACAAAGAATAATGATTCCCGCAAATATCAAACTGAAATCTCGCAATTGCAGCAATTAAACGCTGAATTGAGTGAAGACTATGAAAAACTAAAGCTGGACTATGGAAAACTACAAAAGGTACCAAGTTTCTTATGTGCAGGATTATAAAGCGTTGGATTCCTCAAATTTGGATATGGAACAAAAGGTGGAAAAGATTCAAAGAGATTATGATTTGCTGCAAGAAAATTTCGACAGAGAGCAACAAGTTCATACTTATTAATTGTAGATTTCTAAAGATTTGGAGATTAGTGTAAGAGAGCAAGATGATAAATATATGAAACTTCAAGATGATTTCGACGACCAGCAAAAAGTTCTCGACAATATCCGCAGCGATTCTGCTGCTTTGGTCAAAGATGTGCAAGTACTCAATCAGCAAATTGAAACCTCCAATTCCGAGCTAGATGCACTGAAAGCAAACAAACAATTGTTAGCGAGCGAGTTATCAAAGGCAGAAAACGAAGTTTCCTCTCTAAAGAAGGACATGGAGAGGATGCAGGAAGAATTTAAAAAGAAAAGTGCAGCCAGAACATCTGTGAATGCTTACCAATCTCCTATTAGATCTGCTTCAAATTCGCCAGCCCCCCTCGAAAAACCAATGTCGCCAAGAAAAGAGCAAGTACTCTCTCCAAAGAGGGAAGATATAGTTTCTCCTGCACAAAGCGACAGAACAGAAAGAGATGAAGCAGCCACTGATTTGTTGTCGACTTTCAAGAAAATATCCAAGGATTTAATTGATTCTACCAAAAACAGCAACCCGGTTTCGGTTCTTGGCCCTATGAAGAGCTTGCTGTTGACTTGCAAACAAATTACCCAAGATTGCGAACAAAAAGAAGACGACCCTAAAGTTTCAAATGCCGATAAAGACGATTTGGCAGACTCTAAAGGAAAGCTATCTGAATCTCTGACCCATTTGATGGGTATCGCAAAAGAGCATGCTTCCGGAAGTGCCAAGTACGACACTTCAGGTGAAATCAAACAGGAAATCGAGTACTTGACAGGCTGTGTTGCTGATTTGCTGGACTTGCTAAAGTTGGTGTCAAAGCCTCCGCCTGCTAAAACAAACAAACCGGTCAGCTCCCAAAGAGACACCATGAGACAATCTGTAGCATATACCAATGAAGAGTTGCCTCCGTTTGAACTGCCTGAGCTAAAGGTTGTTTCATTTTAATTACTAGGATTACCTGCAAGAACAGACCGACATTATTGCACATAATATCCAAGATTTGCTGGCTGCCATCAAGCAAAATTCTCCAACTGATAATGTTACCAAGTTTATCAATAGCATTGCAACTTGTATGGACAATATAATATACGAAACTCAAGGAACATTGGATATATCTCCTCAAATGAATCAAGATGCAATGGCAGATGCCGATGATGTTCTTGCGGTCCTTGGTGATATCCGCAACGAATTATTAGACTTGAACGATCTAATAATAAAGACCCCGAGCGATCGCGCCATCAAGCAAAAAGTCGGTACATTATCTTACGAAGTTGCAAAAGTAATCGATTTTTAACAATAGCAAGCCAAGGATTTGTTGGTTGTGTTGGATTATTAAATTTATACATAGTAAAATTTTTATTAGTTGCTGCATTTACTGATCTATTCTGAATATATTGTTTCCCACTAACCAGAAACAGCCAACTCTGTGATCAACGTTGTACAAGCATTGAAGAATGTGAATGCGCTACCGTCTTTTCCTTCCTTTCTCGCTGATCTTTTGAAATCGACCAAGTAATTTCCACTTTCTATTCTGTACAGCTGGATTTCAAATTTGACTGTATCGCCACGGCAACTAACGTACAAACATTTTATTTGGTAGGAGTCTACCGGTTTCCATTTCTAAAGTTAGCCACGAAGTACTATTGAGGTTTTTGAAAGCGCGGTATAAATTTCAGACATGATTTCAAGGGGATCAGATCTGGAACGGATACCGTAGTGCCATCTTGATCTGCTGTGCTTTTTCTCGTTTGTCGGTTGTGCTTGCGGTAAACTTGAAGATAAAACATGAATTGAAGAGGGTGTCTTGGTAGTTTCAGCTGGTTTGATAGACTAGGATTACAATCGATTACCAATTCGTCAAGCGATATTTCTTCTTTTGCTGCCAGTAACTCTTTTGATAATGCGCGAGTGTTATTTACTAAGTTAGTTGTGATCATTACTGTCCTGCATATGGTCTATAACTAACTGATATGCGACTTTGATTTGATTGTTTTCCTCTTCTTTTAATGCATGAAGCATTGTCTCTTTCGAGAATCTCATTTTCTTTCCGAGTTCTTCAATAATCTGCTCGTCAATTTCGGTTGAAAGGGCATCAAAGTTGTTTTTTTTAGACTTTTCTAGATACTCTGGAAGATCTTTTGCAAACCAAGGGTGTTTTCGAATTTCTGGGATTGTAATCCTCTTTAAAGGATCCACTGTCAACATTGCACTCAGCAAATCTTTTGCTCCGTTGCTTAGGGACGATGGTTTTCTGAATACACCACTGTTGATTTTTTTGAATAGGGTTGGTATGTGCTGAAGGTTAAGCAATTCAAACCTCGTCGTCAAATGGTAATTGTCCACACAACATGACATATAAAATAACACCGCAACTCCAAATATCAATTTCCGGTCCGGCATATAGTTTCCCAGAAATAACTTCTGGTGCTGCATAATTTGGAGATCCTGGTGTTACAACTTTATTACCACAGCTTGTTTTCAAAAAGTCTCCGTCTTGAAGGTAGTTGCTTAACCCGAAATCAGCAATTTTAATGTTCTTGTTTGCATCCATCAGGATATTTTCCGGTTTTAAATCTCGATGAACTATTTTATGCATATGGCAATGCTCAATAGCACATATTATCTGTTGGAATAGCTTTCTAGCTTCCGCTTCGGACATCTACATCAGCTAACCAGTACTCTTCCTTTTTCGACAATGTAATTGAATAGTTCTCCATTTGCATATTCCAGAACCAGGATGATATCGGTTGGTGTTGTTATAACTTCGTACAATTTAACTATATGCGGGTGTTTCAACTGCCTGTAGTATTGAACTTCTCGCTTTAGCCGTTGTACCATTTGCAAATTCACAATTCTCCTTCTATTTACAATTTTCAAAGCAACTTTAGCCGAGGTGTGCAGATGAACGGCCACTATATTATCTAGTAACTACTTTTTACTTTTCCAAACGTCCCTGTTCCTATCGTATTTAACATGGTGTAGTTTCCAATTTTAACCTGGTTGTTCATTTTGGATTGAAGGCGTCAGAAAAAGTTATTTTTGAAACAGAATTATCAAGAGATCGGGTATAAAGTTGCTCTTAAGCATAATTAACGGTACGAGCATCAACCCATTGTGTAAAAGTAGGATCTCGGCGGCTCATATATCGGCATTTACCCAGATCCAATCTCACCTTCTATAGTTGAATGTAAGTCTGCTTTCAAAATGAATTTGAATACGTAAGATTATGCATGAATGATTGATTATGGAAAACGTGATAGGTTTGTTTACAAGTATGCGTGATTGCTTCAACTTCCTTCTAAAACTTGCATGATCAGCTTAATTCTACTCGGAAAGATAATTGCTCAAACCCCTGACCCAAGTACCTCCCCAGAGTACATTGGCAACTGCTTGTCCCAAACTGTGAATTTTTCGGACCCATCCAGATTTTTTGACATGGCGAATCATCCTACCATGACTGATATTAAAGGCTTGGATGTCTCCAGGTACGATATGACTATCGACTACAATCCCCAAAACGTGCATTTGATTCCTGGGGAAGGGGCAAGGTTAGATATTACGCCAAACGCGGCTGGTGCTGATCCGATTGGAACTAGAATGTCATCCACTAGATTTATGCAATATGGACGGATTTCTGCTATTTTGAAAGCACCAGCAGTTAGCGGTATAGTAATTACATTTGTATCAATGGGGCCCCAACTTCCAGATCCAAACGTAGACTTGAGCGTGGTAAATCCAGATGGAGGCGACGAAATTGATTGGGAATTACTAGGCTCAGATCCGACCAATGCCGAAACCAACGTCTATTTCCGCGGTATTCCTCAATACGGACTCCGGAGCACCACTCATCGATTATCCAACGATATTACCGCGTATCACAACTATACCATCGACTGGAAACACGATTTGATCAATTTTATGATTGATGATAAGTTGGTACGTACTTACTACAAGAACAGTTCGTTGGCCACTGATCCGAAATCAGCGACAGAGAAATTCTTCCCTGACAGGGCTGGGAAATTTCAAATTAGCATTTGGAGTCAAGCCAGTAATTTTAATTAATACTAGTAAATTCCTGGGCTGGCGGTGCTGTACATTTTCCGGATAGCTCTAGCTCTTATTCTGCTTATTTCAAGTCTATTACTGTGGAATGTTATGATAGTAACGATAATGTGGTTCCAAAGTGGCCAAACTCTGCCTCCAACCCAGGTTATTCTGCTACCAAACCAAACCAACCAACAGAGTGTAATATTACTATTAATGCTAGTGGTTAATGGCGTTATTCCACAAGCAGCTGCACCCGGTTACCAATACGACACCAGCGGAAAATTGAAATTAAGTATTCAAAATTCCGCTATTTATCATGGCCCACTTCTGGCACTTTCTATTTGGGTTGGTATCGCAGTATTAATATATTCATGATTTAATAGGTTTTTAAAAGTGACGTTTCCTTCTTTAGTACCGTCATGATATTCCCACTGATAATCCAAAGTGCTAGCGCATCAACATCTTGCGTCGAATCGCAATGGAAGAGTGGAAATTGCGCAGGACCGCCAGATGCGATCTATCAATTTCAATTGGTGGATTACAAAGCAGCTTCTGCAAAAACCCACAACGAAACTTGGCCGCCTTCGTTTTCAGTATTTCTCAGCAGCAACCCAATGTTTTCCTGTGGCAGAATGAACAGCGAATTGCAGCCATATCAATGTTGCGTGTCAACCCTGAATTATACCTTGACAAAGATGCAGAGTGTAACGTACGACTATCTGGATTCTGCAGGCATTGAAAATAATATCCCGCATGTTGCGACGGGTAGCAATTACTGCCTTTTGCAGGAAGCTGGAAATAACACATTTGGATATCAATCACTGTACATTCGTGACAGCACATGTATTGAAAACATGAGCTGCAGTTTGCCGAATATCCAGTTTTACAATACCAAAGATTGTTCGGGGAATGTTTCCATGACTGTAGGTTTGGCTAGTTCCGTTAACCAAACGACTCCGCGTGGTTATCTGACACTCTCGCAAGTCCAAAATATTCAGGGCAACAGCGGACACTTTCGATGGATCTCCCAAATCCCAAAGTCTTTACTAGTGCCAAACTTTTCTTACGTAATTGATGTAGTAAGCTTGCTGTGTGCTATTTTGTCTGTGGTTTGTTATTTCATTACCATTCCATACTACGGATATTTGGTTTATCAAAGGTGGTCCGCGCTATATATTTTAGTGACAATCGAGCAGCTAATGTGGTTGACGTCTTTTGCTCTCAGTCTGTGGGGATCGTATGGCACATATCCTTCGTCTTTCATGGGAAACATAATTAAGACCATCAATGCGTTAGCTCAGAATCTGGCTTCACTGATGGGAGTGTGTACTACTGCATATCTTGGCCTTAGAATTTACGGTAAAGGATGGAAATTCAATCTTGCCGTGTACGTCTTTATTGTTGTCAGCAATTTTGCATTCAACGGATCTTCGTATGTGTACTACTCCTACGCTACCAATATTTACGGATGGGTATACGCTGTTTGGCCGTACTGGAAACCCTATACGGTATACTGGTATATCTTGATGATGATTTTGAACTCATTGCCAATCTTTGGTATCATGTATACTCTGCTCAAATCAAAAACCTTGGGCATGTATCCAATGCTGAAGAAATTCGTAGACCAAAATCGTTGGCTAATGGTTCTGTATTGCTTCTATAATTTCAACACCGCGTGCTACATTGGACTAGCGCTATTCCGCTCGTATGGCAGAGTACTGTACGGAATAGACCGCAATGACTATTCGATTGGGAACATTCAAAACTTTCCCATTGCCGTACATTCTGTAATCCAGACTTTTTGTCTCAAGAATCTGATGGATATCTCCAAAGAGAAAACTGGAAAGAGCAGGAAATCAGGTAATTCAAGCAAACCAACAACCAAGAAGGGTGAAAATGCTCCTAGACGATCAAGTAATCAAACTGGTCCAGCCCAGCCAGAAACGAGATATTCAGTTTCAAATGACAACACTCGCAGCAAGACTCGAAAAGAGGTTGCCGCGACTGCAATTCAAACCAAGAATATTTCAAGAATTGATGAATAAATTAAATTTGTCGTAAAACTTTTTGTGATCCTGAACATGGCCCATAATACTCGCAACATTCAACGACTGAATCAAATTGAGTTGGAAAAAGGATTGGTTGGAAAAGCAAGTTGGCACGATCAGTTCAAAGTAATACAAACTAACATAGGATTCGGCTTACATTTATGTTGGAAGTCTACCATTCGAATTAACAGAGGGAGATCTGATTGCAATATTCTCACAATACGGAGAAATAATAGACTTGGATTTGATTAGAGACTTTGAATCTGGTAAATCAAAGGGGTTTTGTTTTCTTGGATATGAAAATCAGAAAAGTACTGTTCTGGCAGTAGATAACCTGAATGGGATCAAGATACTGGATAGAAACATCAGAGTTGATCATACAGAGAAGTATGTTAAACGACCAATGAAAGGAGAAAATGATCAGGAGTTTGAAGAAAGAGAACAACGACGAAGAGACTTGGTTTTACCACCGCACCTCAAACCTGGTTACATACCAGAATCCGATGACGAAGAAGAAGGGGCTGCCAAAATCAATGAAGATCCAATGAGTTCATATTTCAGCGAAAAGAAGAAAAAGAAAGATAAAAAGTCCAAGAAGAAACATCGAGATACTTCAAAGAGAAAATATGAAGATGATAGTTACAAGGGATATAGAGACAAGTATAGAAAACGGGAAGCTTCTGGAGAAAGATCGCCCAAGGGTACTGATCGGGATTCAAAATCAAGAGATTCATACATGAAAGATTACAAATCAATGCACAAGGTGGATTACTAGTCAATATTAGCAAGCAAATAAACAAAATAATTTAAACTATAAAATTACATTAAAATTTAGTGAATATGGTGATTTATAAGAGATTATTCTTCATCATCTTCTTCTTCATCATCTCCAGCAATGTTGAAGTATCTCAATTCATAAGCGGTTTTGGTTGAGGCAACAACACGGATCCAATCACGGAGAGAGTGCTTCTTCAAGAACTTCTTTGCAAGGTACTTGATGTAGCGCTTTGCGAATGGAGTGGCAGCAGAAGCAGTGACAGTGATGACGGATCCAGAGCGGGCAATGGTAACAGCATCGGTCAAGTTTCCAGTGCGTCCTTCAACCTTGATTCTGTCTTGCAAGAACTTTTCGAATTGAGCAATGTCGAAAACACCATCAGCAGCTGGCTTGGTAGCATCGATAGTGAACTTTGCAGCAGTCTTCTTTTGAACTTGTTTCTATTGGTTAATCTGTTCAGAGCCCTACTCTTGACATAAACATGAGCAAACAATAATAGCTACTCGTCGTTTAAATGCCTAATTCAATACGAATCTGAGCAAAGGTATTTGTTATTGTTCTTTGTTTAATGTCGAGGGAGGCAATTCATACATACTTGAGCCATTTGGATTTTGAAAGGTAAGAATTTTTTTTTTAAATTCCCTTTCAATTACCCTAACAAGCCGAGCCGAGCCGGCTTGATTGGAGCAACTTTTTTTTCTTCCAATTTTGAAAGCATCCAACTTTCAGCGAGACTCCCAAAGACAGGCTTGTCATATGTAAACCTGAATCGGCCACAAATAAGTAACATGTTGTATTTGCTTGCAACTGCCTTTGTTCCGCATTGTCCTCCTGGCAAAATATAAAGTTCAACCAACTCCAGTTTGAATGCCTGAGAAATTACTGCAGGGATTATTTCCCACCTGCAAGCAACAAGTTGCAATCACATAGAATATCAAGTCGTGCTCGATCAATAATAGTACTGGGAGATAATGAAATATGCTAGTTGGCATGATTTATCACTATTCTTTGTCTCTTACCAAGGCTTAGTTCTTTTGTGCAATACCATCAAGCCATCGACTGTAATCTTCCAGCAACACCAGAAATCGAATTTGGGAAATAAATATTTATTATTTACAGATATAAAACGCGTCTACAATGCAAGCTTGGCGGTATTTGGATCGAGTTCAATATCTTGCAAGACTGCTGGAGCAACAGGAGCAGCTGCAGCAGCAGCAGGTGGAGCAGCGGCGGCAGCAGCTTGGTTTGCAGCAGCATTGCCAGCAGCAGCCTTATTTGCACCTTTCTTTCCCTTCTTTCCCTTCTTTGCTTTCTTTCCTTTCTTTGCTTTTTTAGCCTTCTTTCCCTTCTTTGCCTTTTTAGCTTTCTTTCCCTTCTTTGCCTTCTTGGCTTTCTTTCCCTTCTTTGCTTTCTTTCCCTTCTTTGCACCTTTCTTTCCTTTCTTTGGTTGCGCAATTGGTTCTGCAAGAGGATTGGCTTCACGCTTTTCAAGAGCATTGGAATCTGCAAACGATGATTGGAAATCTGCTGGAGTAGCGCCAACTACAGCGAGGATTGCGAATAGATTGATAAGAATCTTGAACATTTTGATGATTTGTAATCTTTGATGTGCATTAAATATTAATTTTGGCCTTGGCTCAATGAAACTTTTTCCAATAGGGGAATCCAATAGGTGGTAGAAGCCCCCAAAGCCCACAACAAAATTTGAACAAAAGACGAAATCCAAGCTCAAACATACTAGAATGGAAAAAGAGAACTGCTGTAAATTTATTCAAGGCAAGAACTATCAAGAATTATGTGCGGATTTAGAAATGGAAACAGTTTTCCATTGACAGATTGGAGGCTGTGTCCTACTATGATGAAATTGCTGGCTGTCAAGGTCGGGACTTTAGACACATGTACAGTGGTGCCCATTGCATTTGCGCAATCCTATTCAGTAATTTGTTGTTACGGGTCCAAGGTGCTACAGTGTCAACCTGTCATAGGTATCGATCTTGTCTACAGCCAATAACTGTCAAAGTATTATTTGGTAATCCAATGTTCAGGGACTTGCAATCGACTCCTGCAATCCATGCATTTAATGAATCTCTTTCTACATGATATTAAATGTGTACCCGACAAGATAAAGTTGAGCGGGAATGATATTAAATATAGTGGAGTTCACCAACAGGAATATTTTTAAAAAGTCCAAATCGTTCCTCTGCATCGCGCTTGTAATTCCGACAGTATTTTTGTCGCAACCCGGCAATATCCGCCAGGAATAAGATTGAACAGAGGTTGTCTTGATATTCGCCATTGAATATTAATCCTTATACGTATCTCATGAATCGTATCCACAAGGGGGTTTCCGACGAAATTAATTCGTTTTTATTAAATCGTCGGAGTGCACGGTTAGTTTTTAATATTAGAAAATAGTATAAAGCCAAGCGCGAATTAACTACAATTTAATATTAAATAATAATGAAGTCATTTGTAGTCGCTCTTCTTTCCGTCTTTGTTATCGCTGCTCCTGCTGCAGATCCACAATTGCAAGTTGACTGTGACGGCCCAATGACCACAACTGCAACTCCTACCAAGACTCCTAGTTCCGCACTTTCAAATGCTGTCATGCCTGCCTTGGCTGTTGCTGCCTTTGCCGTTTCATGCCTTTAAACATTGTATCTGAAGTTGCTTTTTTATTCGTTTAAATAAAAATATCAAAAAATTAGAGCTGGTATTGTTTAATGTTGAAGATCGGCTGGATCAGTAGTTCATCTTCGCGTTTAGATGGAAAGAAGGTCGAGTTTTGCCACATATTATGGGAAAACATTCTCAGACGGACAGAAGCTGGAAAAATCTATACACAAAGTTGGAGGATTGGCTGCAGCTCCAGTCACCACTTCAGCATGGGAGCAGGAGGAATCCCCTAGAAATATACGAGGCTCTGATCCTGATTTCATCTATAAATATAAATCTGGCGTTGCTTCAACTCAACAAAAAGGAGCAGACAAGATTGTTATACCAGGAGACTTGTCAAAACCAACCTTTCTTAGGAAAGCACAGGCTTTTGTAAACCGCGAATTGCATGTTATTGGAGCAACTCAGTACAACCGTCTAATAATAGCGAAGCTCCTGGCACCATCAGACGCCTTCAAGTATATACGCAAGTCTTTGGTTGCTTGAAAGCTAATTTAGATTTATTCATTCAAAGTTTCAAAAGCTATGAACCAATTTTGTCAGACATCAAACGGGAATACGACTTGATTATCGACTCACAAAGAAACGATTTATCTCAGTTTGAAATAGTAAAGTCAAAGTTGTCTGTAATGGAATTTAGAATGCAAAAGGAAGTTGAAAAAGTAACTCATGAAGCAAAGTTAATGATTCAAGAACTGGTTAAAGATAATGAAGCTGTTCAGGAGAAACTCCGAGCAAAAACACAAGAGTTGATGTTGATGACCAAAAAGAACGAATCGTTGGTACAGGAACAAAAGAGAAAGGCAGAGATGAAGCCAGTCGAAGTTGTTGACTGTCTAACCTAGTCTCCGGAAATGGTCGAGTTGAAAAATCTTACGCAAGAGTACGCCAACTATGAAAGGAGAACGAGGGATTTGTTGGATGCAAAGAGTAATCAAGTTGTGGACTTGATTTCAGCAAAACAAAAAGGTAACCAGTTCTAAAACCAGCAATACAAGAAAACGCCGATTTACAACTCTCCATTTCACAGGTAACCAAGACTTTGGAAGAGTACAAGTCAAAGAATATCCCGGCAATTATCAAAGAATTGGCAGACGTAAAAGAAAAGATGGCAGCTTCGAATGATGAAAAGAGAATGATGGTAGATCTAATTTAACTTGGAAATTAAAGTACGACGAACTAGAAAAGAACTACAAAAATGCGAAACAGGCTGCTTCCAAGGTTCTAAATACCCAACTGCCTGACTGGGAATACATCCAAAGCCAATTTTCGTCAAATATTAAGGATTATTGGCAAATGGCCAAGAATATGGATTATAACGATGCAATCATAAAGTTTATCAGAGAATTACAAAAGGTACAGTTGTACTAAGCAGAACAAACCAAAAGTTAAAGTAGAAGAACATCAATCAACTGCAGAGCCGGTTACAGTGGAAACACCTGCTCCTCAAATAATGGACCAGTACTTTCCAGCAAAAGGAACCGATTCTTCAATTCCAAAATATCTTCGCTCTAAAACAAAAGTGCTTAACAGACACCTCACAAAGGAAAACTGTCTGCTGCTGATCAAAGATATATGGGAAGCCAAAACGCTCCACGACGCTACAGTCAAGCAAACTACGGTAGATTGAGTTAACAATAGTTGGACGAGTTCTTTTATCTCTATCTCAAGAAAAGGTTTGGCAATCAAGATATAATTTGTGAATGGGGATACAACTTGATAGAGACCTGTCAAAAGTCCAAGGAAAACAGTCCAGACTGCCAAATGTTTCTTCAGGTACTAAGCGGTGATTTGCATGAATCTTCATACTCGACACTACGATCAACTATTGAAAAATTAAAAACCTTGTTTTATCAAAACGATATGGATACCAACGATAATAACGCCAAAGGCTTCTTGGATCGGGGAGCAGTAATGAAAGCGCTAAATCAATTCTGGCCCGCAAAATCCAAACAGCAGCTATATTTGCTGGAGCAGGTATTTTTGTAATAACTAGGCCCTAATCAACGACCAGCCTGGTACAAACGTTATTTACCGTTTCTTGTTTGAGACAGAGTCAGAATCAAATTTCATCGAACTGGTAAAGTCTCAACACTTGCAAAATAGACTCGATTACCTGTTAGAATTGGAGAATGCAATGAAGAGGATATCGAGAGATGATAATCTTTCTGTATTTGAAGCTACAAAACTCTTTAATGAGCTGGATAGCACAAAGAAACCCGGCGAGGTGGACAAATTGATGGGAATTGGGTTTGGAATTAAACCGGCAGATCTGAAACCGAGACTAATGATTCCCAAAAAGAAATTTATCGAGGTAATTTATTAGTAACATTTGAATATCAAGAACTACCCATTAAGCAAGGGCAGTGGAATGGAAGACCTACTGGGCAAATTAAAGTAATTAAAATTGCAGGAATTCATTAGCATTTCGTGTTGTTATTTTAATTGTATCTTCTTCCAACCAACTTTTTGCCTGGCTCACCAACTTTATGGTGTGGTTCATTGCCCCATCCACTAACGTGCAGTCATGGATATCACTTTCCAAGAGTATCCTGTCATCTGGTATTCCCCCAATCTTTTCCAAGCTCTTTGGTGAACGAGAATTCACAAAGTGAGAGAATGAAAAGTAAAACCGTTTGCCAATTCGTGGTAATTTCATCAGCTGTTTAGCGATTTCCAGCGACGCGGTGAATGAGTGCATCATAATGGAAGGCGGACAAGGTAAAGGCAATTTCGATTTCTTGAATGGTGCACAGGTCCTATCCAGCTGGGTGAAATATGAAAGCATCTCTGAAGGCGTGTGGACACAATGTACAGATACTGGTCTTTGGTACTTTGTTGCCAACTCCATCTGTTTCTGAAATAAATCTAGCTGAACTTTGAAATCATACAAATTTCCCTTGTTGTCTGTCGCAACTTTATCCAGCCCAATTTCTCCAACCAATGCCTTCGGATTTCGTACAAGATATTGTTCCAGCTCACTAATATCTGTTTCAAGATTAGTAAACCAAGGATGTATTCCATAGCAAGGTGTTATTTTTTGGTATTTTGCAGCAAGGGATTCCACCAGCGAAAAGTCTTTGTTTTTTGTTGACATGATAAATATCTGGCTAGTTTCGATTCTCGCGATACTGTCTAGTGTGCTTGGGGTATCGATAATGTGAGAATGAACATCGATCATGAGACTAAGGCTTGAGGGGAAAATAAACTTGCAAAAAATGCCAGATATCGATATTTTAGGAGGTCTCGCTCTGCCCAATTGCCCTTATCCCAGCTCAACCCTTCCACCATACGATACCACAGCTTCGTTTCGGCTGCAGTATCCAGCAATTTCAACCACTTATATAATCCTAGCAATTACATTCATATCAATCTGCATAATCAGCTTTATTAAATACAATAATGTTAAAATATTCAATAGGAAGATTACTCACCCTTCAATAACAAATTATCAGTACTGTTTCATGTACTTGTTTCTTGGTTTGGGATTTATCATTGATGCAATTCGGTACAGTTTAGGACTACCACATTCGGAGAAACCACAGGAAGCGCTTGAACAGACTTGGATTGTAGGGCCGTATGTAATGGATACGTGGCTGCTGATAGCTTCTTTTATCGCAAGATCAACTGCATTGCTGTTTGGGACTTTGGCGATGAATCAGCAAAGGATTTATAGATCAACAGGTATCCGTAATTAACTTAGCTGCTGCCAATCCAACTGACCGTACTCATTTGGAAAACAACAGCGAAACAACACCTCTGCTGCCTTCACCATTGCGACGTCCAACATCATTTTCTTATCCAGGTGCCAATCCAACTAGTCTAATATTTCAGCAGCAGGATTTAGATCATATTGAGCCGGAAGAAGAGATTGAACAAGAAGTTCCTTTTCCAACCAGTAAAACCCAAGAGGTAATTGACAAGATACAAGGAATAATTACAAAGCTTGTGTTTAATTGGAAAAATGTATTTATATCAGCGTGGATTCTACGTATTGCAGTGTTATTCCTTACAATGTAGCAACGATCTTATTTAGGGATTCACAAAGGTTATCAGATCCAATTGAAAAAATGGAAATTGATTTGGGCCGGCCGTGGTTGGTAGGTGTATTAATTACTACTGGACTGCAGATTCTATTCTTTATGCATATGGTATCTGCTGTGATAATGACAAAATCCCTACCTTTACCACACGCAACATTGAGGCCAAATAGAAATCGGATATATGGACCATCGCAGTTTTCCAAAGCAGTTCTATTTATATCTTCAATTTTCTCACTAGTTTATTTTATTGAACCAAGCATTGTGTATCGAATAGTTGCCACGTTTTACCGCAATCAGTCGCTGGATACTCTGTGTATTGTTCCGCCATGGTAACTGCTATTGATGTAGGTGGTGGATGGAGCGCAGTGATTTCTTGTATAGTATCAATGCCCACGGATGGGCTAGTTGGATGGACTTTTGTCAATGGTTAGGCGGATTAGGCTTATTCGGATTCTTTATATTCATGAAAAACGAATATACTAGGAATATGGAGGTAAAAGATGTTGATTTTAGGATTGGATTTGGGTAACTGTTAATCAAGTCCAAAATACATTTGATTTCAGACGGTATTAGAGTTTATTGCGATAAACAAATGAATAAATCGTTTTTGAAAATATTAATTACCTGTCGTGATTAAACATTTTGCTTTTGTGGAAACTTCAAGTATTTTACAGGTATTACTGGCAATCAGATAAGAAATTGCAGCAGCTAATAATAGACAATCCTCAATACGATTTCAAATATATTAAAAGGAAATCTTTGGCCTTTGTAATACCAACGTCGTCGCTGTGAATTAAATGGCATGCTTAATATCTAAAATAATCTCTACTCAACATAAATACTCAAATTCTAAAAAAAAAAAAGTACGAAAAACAAAAAAAAATGTATTTCTTAAAAAGAGCATTCCATTCATTCCCAAAGCAATTACAGAAATTGTACGTAGGTAACATTGCATGGACATCAACCGAAGACCAACTCCGCCAGCCATTCTCCAAATTCGGATCAATCCTTGATGTTTTCATTGTCCGTGATCGATTAACAGGTCGTTCAAGAGGATTTGCATTTATTGAATTTGCAAATAAGCAAGATGCGGAAAAAGCTAAAGAAGAGTTGGACGGAACTACTCTTAATGGAAGGGTTTTAAAAGTAAATTTGGCTGTCGACCGTGAAAGAAAGACTTTTAATAATGAATTTTAATTTGTAATAAAAAAAGGTTTTATTTCTAGTCTTATGGTTTCCTAGAGTCGATCCTACAGCTGAAAGCTCTAGTGTCTACCGATCGAGGGATAGTCCACTACAATTATCTAATACCTGCTTTCTTTTTTTGAAACGAAAATGTCATCTCAAAATATACTTTCGCTCGTATGGCATTCGGTTGAAAACAAAGATACTTCATTGATCCAACAATTAGATATACCAGATATAGCACTTTTACTCTCACAGCTACAAGCGCAAATCAAACAGGAAAAATCAGAGATACAGCTTGCTTTATTGCTAAATTTCAAGAAACTGGTGCTGGATGTAGTAACCAGTAACTACCCTCTATCTAAATTATCTTCAATAGTGGATTATTTGCACCCAATGGAATGTGTCTGTAAGCTTCATTAACTGTAGACATGATTTTAAATTCGATAATGAGCGAAGATTTGCAAGAGTTTTTGATCCATAAACAACAAATATATACTATATTTGGATATATTTGCAGATGGAAACAGTATAAAGTAACTGATTTCGGAGATGAACTGTATTATGAAACGTATTTTAATGATTATTCACGAAAAGAACGAAAGAGCGTAATGGAACAAGTCGGTAGCTATTTTTAATCTAGGAATGGATTTACTAAAGCTGGAACCAGTAGATCAAGCAGCCACGATTAATTTAGAGGAAATTGTGCCGTACTTGGATTACGACCAGTTGGAGTTATTTTATTCGATTACAAAAAAAGAGTTTTGGAATTACCTGTCTAAACAAAATATTGAGCTGCTACTGAAGGATGATACCGTATTGTCTAAAAAGTTTTATGATTATTTAAAGACTGATTCAAGCTGTTTGGGAGAGCATCGTGCTCTGTATGAATCGAAAAGGAAATAAACTACTTGCATTTGATTTGGTAAGATTAAAGAATCCGCGTGTAACTTTATTGCTGCTTACATTCTTGCTGGTTTTGTCTATCGATCTTTAACCGCTTTCTCTTTGACTCTTCCACCGGCTTTACAGGTTTAATTGGTGATTGGGCAGTTTCAATGAATCTCTCTTCTGCTTGCTGATGAATTTGTTGAATGATTTCATCAACCTTTTCCTGCTTGTTTTCTTTATCTTTGACTTGTTCTGGAACATCTTTAGTTTCAATTTCCTTTTCTTTCTCCTTTTTCAATTCATTAATTTCATCTAAATCAACAATGATTACCATTTAATAGTTTAATCTTTTTCAATAGTTCTATATTCCTATTTCCTTCTTCAATTTTACACATCCTCAAATATTTGATTTCATCTTCACTGTCAGTCTTTAACCCGTAGCTATTCATTTTTTCCAGTACTTCAATCTTTTGATTCAAATCGTGTATTTCTGATTTCAATTGATTGACTAGATCTAAATCAATCTTCATTTCAATCCTTTTCGTTTCTTTTCGTACTTGTAGCTGTGAGAATAGGGACTGTTGGGGTAAATTTGAAGCAATTAGTTTTTGTTCTTGTTCGACCGGTTGCTGTAGTGCTTGCTCGTATAATTGTTTGTATTCCTCAATTACGTCTAAAAGATTGTTTATTTCTTGTCTATTGTCTACTTCTTTGATCACTTCAACTTTTTCAATTTTGATTTGTTCTTTGGTTTTCACTTGTTTTAATCGTTCTGCTTCTTGTTGAAATGCGTTTCTTTCATTCTTTAGTGTTTCATTTAAAGTTTCAAGTTGCAGTAATTGCTGCTCCAAAAGTTTAATTTTATCTTGATATTCATCCATCTTGGTCATCAATTGTTTGTTTTCGATTTCCATTTGAATCAGACTATCTTGATTCTTGTCAATCATTGCTTTTTGTTTCTTGTCGGTATCTCTTAATCTATTAATTTCAATCTTGTTTTCATTTAGCTGTGTTTCCATCTTAATATATTCTTGTTCAATCACCAGCTGGTTATTCTTTTCTTTTTCCAATTGCGTCTGAAGATCTTGGTTTTGCTGAGTGAGGTATAATCCTAGTTCGCATGCTGTTTTTAGATCTGCTTCTTTTTGTATTAGTTGTTCTTTTAGATTCATTTTTAAAAGATTAAGTGGGATAAAGGCGATGAATTGACTATTAAATATTTCTACATGATCCAACGAATAGGCTCAACCGGCAAGCAGCTGAATTCACTTGGAGTTATAAATCTGCAGTGTCCGAGACACAGAGGTACGCCAAATTCAGAGATATTAAATTACTTTATTTCAACTACATCAGCCATTTGTTCCAATTTCAAATTCCTTAAATACAAATGCCCAGACAACCATTGCATGATAACCTGAGCTTCTTTTTGTTTTGGCATTTCAAAATCTTGCTTTTCCAATCGTACTACCTGTCCAACTTCTATTCCACGCTGTTTCATCCCGCATGTTATTAGAACATTGCTGATGTCGTATTTCTGCAATGGAAATCCAGATATTGAAATCGCTTTTAGTTTTAATTCATTCGCCACATCAAGTGCAATAGTTCCTCCTTGTCCAAAACCTAGCAATACTATTTGCTTATAGACTTTCTTTTGCAGTACCGGCAGAATCATCTTTGTAGTGTGTTTCAAGCATTTCAATTGAGCTTCTGGAGATAAATCGTTACCGTATTCATCATACATATCGTACCAGCTACTTCCGGGAAAGAATGGGATTGAATGTGGACCACAGAGCGATAAGAGTGAAGTTTGAGGCAGTTGCAACTTTTCACCAAATTTAATGAAATTCTTGTGAGTGTCTCCAAATCCATGAAAAAGAACCAGCAAATTGCTGCTTATTTCATTTATTTTTTCAATGTACTGCAACTCGACCATTTTTTTATCTGCAAAAAGTTTGACCTTTGATTTGGAAAGAGTTGATGTTGCTAATGGGTTTGCATGGCTTTCCATTTCTGGAATTACTTGTTGGCTTACTGCTGTCGTCCAATTGCTGCCAGTCTAATCCAGACCGATAAATTTTATTGCTACATTTAGAAAGTAATGCAAGGAAAGTATTAATGTTAAACCTTCCATATTGATAGAGTATTGCTCAAGTTTCGAATATTAATGTATATTCATGGGTAGACCTTTTTCAAAGCAGTCACGGTCCCGTAGTGAAGAGGTTATCACATCAGACTCTGAATCTGGGATCACGAGTTCGAATCTCGTCGGGACCTTTTTTTATTTGCAACCAAACAGTTCAGCTGTCACTTTATTGATTCTTCTTTTTAATGCCACTTGGTCCAGCTCTTAACGAATCGGTTTGTATTCCACTTGAATGTGCCTTGTATTTTCCTGACCCGGATTGTACTTTGCAAAGCGAAACTGGTTGTACACTTGTGGAACTCGCATAAGCTACCTTGCTTCCTTCTGCATTCATTTGATAGAATTCACTAGCAGATGCCATCTGTAAAATTGAAATAAACAAACTACGCGTTCTCGACCGCCACATGTTCAAGTCTGAGTTGGACGGAGCTATAGCTACAACAATCAGTTATGTCCTCTTGTAATATAAACAGCAAGCTTATCCCACGTGACTAAATGGTTTGTGCTTTGCAAATCTGCAATGAACGCAAAACTAACAAAAACAAATCCTCTGGCAAAGCGATTGGAATCTGTTTACAATCTGACTGTTGAAAATGATACACTGGAAGCTTTAAAGATTACACCGACTGTTAAACCAAGGCAAACAGTCGAGCATTTATTAATACAGCAACATGAGATTTTCCTCAATTCGTTTGAAAAAGTAAGAAATGCTAACAGCAGGTGTTTATGGAGATGAATGAGATGGAAAAGTCGATAAAGGAAATGGATTCAAATCTTTCATTTATAAAATCGACATTGGATCAAGCAAAAGAAAAGACTGCCAAGGTAGTGGATGTTACAAATGAATTAAAACATACTTCAAGCGATACGGAACTGAAACAAGCGATTATCAAAGAATTTTTGGGGATATTTTCAATCACAAGAAAGACAGAAATAAACCAACAGTTTTTCGAGAATTTAAAGAAATTGCAGCAAGTGAATCTCCATTCGCAAGCGTTATTGATTGGAAATCAAAACATTGGAATGGAGATATTGACAAAGTTGAATGCTGTCCAAGAAGAGCAATTTGAAATGCTGTTCAAATGGACACAGTTGCAGTGTCGTACGTTGAAGCAAGAACAGCCAGAGATCTCCAGCGAGTTTACTGAAGCGATGCGCGCTTTTAGATTTAGACCGATTTTATTTGATGCTTGTAACAATTGTATTTATGTAGGTATTGACGAAGTATCCACGATTAGACAAAATGCGCTTGTCAAAGCTTTCCAAAATGCTCTATCTGCTGGGACACAGCATTCAAAACCAATTGAATATTATGCGCACGATCCCACAAGATATGTCGGGGATATATTGGCCTGGATCCATCAAGCTTGTATCGCAGAATATGAAATGCTGTCTTCTGTTTTTGGGGTTGTTGCCAATAACAGAAGACAGGCCGTTGAACTTCCAGAAGTATTTGAGCACGTTGAAGGATACCAAACCTCCACGGAGCAAGTTGTGGCAATATTAGACAAGAATACTGAAGGCCTAGCACCAATGTTCAATGTATAGTGTCTATTAATTATAGAAACGGATCGATGCCATGATCACCGTCTTGTTGGGAAGCACCCAGATTTACAAAATCCAAAACACTATTCAGTTTTATCATCAGACATTGTCAAAAATATTGGACAAGAAATCTACCCTCTTGACCTCTATTGAGCGGTATTTAATAGTAACCATAGCTCGAGTAACAATGCCTTGGTTGTTTTCAAAAACAGTCTTGAAACTCAAAAAGGAGATTTAACACGGATTCCTATCGAACCAACTAGTGCTTTAGATCCTCCAAGTACTGTCAAAGATACAATGGCGCAAATCAAGGAAATATTCACTAGTTTGGAAATGAATATGGTGTCGTCTAATGAAGCCATCTTGGCAGACGTTAAAGAACAATTGTTGTATCCTTTAATCACCAATTGCGAAACTGACAATGATCTATCACCGCTAGAACAAGCCATATTCAAAGTCAATGTATATCACTACTCCATCAATATTCTTACATTATTTGGCTTCTGCGAGGAATTGATCAATGAAATGAATGCCAAGATTAGCCAGCAAATTACAATACTAGTCCATGAACAAGTAAAAGTCGCTAATATAGCTGAATACAATGCTGGAAAAGAGCGGACTGCTTGGTTTAATTGTAAAAATGAAAGAGTCCGAGCCACCTTACTCACTATTGCCAGAACTTGAAACCGCTGTCATTAGTCAAAAACTAGCACAGCTGGATACCTATCTTGTTAATGTCACACTAGATGTCAGTGAGACGCTGTACAGGATCAAATCGCTAGACATCGCAAAGGAGTGTGTGAGAAAAGGCAGTATTCAGTTCGTCAAAGAATATTCATGGCTGGTAAATCAAATCCTGGATCCAGCAAACAAATACGAATTCCCCAACAGCTTAATACGTAGAAATATCAAAGAAGTCGAGACTTTATTATCTCTAGATTAATCTTTTTCAATATATTCTTGAATTTTCTTTATCCTTTTTGTTGCTAATTTCAATGTTCTCGTAATGAAAATCACATCGCTCTTTCGAAGCTTTGATTTTGAAAGCAGCCTTTCCTTTAGTGTTTCGTTTTCCTGCTCCAGCTGTTCCATTTTTCGATTTGGCAGGCCGTTATCTACGAGCATCTTCAGCTCCGTATGCTTTGTTAACGAGTAGTACTTCTTGAACTAGGTCTTTCATCCCTTCAGGCGTTATTTTATCCAGGTTCTGCTGGAGGTAGTATATTCGCATTTTCAGCCCAAAGTTTTCTTTTTTTAGTTCATCTATCAGCTGCGTTAATATTTGTTACTCTTTCTCTCTGGTTTTCACATACAGGTTCTCTGTCCATTGTTGTCTGAGCGTGTAAAAATCTGGCAATAAATATCTGTACGAATAAACCAGTCTGGAGTTCAAGATGTATTGATTGGCGATTCAATTCTAGGTCCAAATTCTAATAGCAATTACATTTTTATTAAACCCAGGATTCTTCGACAGTTTCCTTTACCCTTTTATTGTATTCTTTCCTGCTATCTGAAAACATCCTCGCGGCTTCAGCATTGGCCGGTGAATTTGGATTAGGGTCATGCAACAGAGACTGAATAGACGTCAAGATTGCTGCTACATCATATGTAGGCGACCATCTATTCTGTAAGATATCCAAGCATAGGTCTCCATTCGCATAAACATTAGGACTAAATTAATTGGCAACTACTGGAACATTCTTGAGATAAATTTAACGTGAGGAGGCTTAGTTGGATATTCTTCGTCAAAGGTTAGTACTAGCTTGAACGTCTATATAAGTATAAATTACCCCATCTTCAAATGGTGTATCTGCTGGTCCAAAAATCACCGCATTCCATATTAGAACATTATCAGGACAGGGAGCTCCACTAATTCCTTCCGGTGCATCTGTTTGTAACCGTTTAAAGTCCCTCATTAGTCTTCTTTTTGCTGTTGTCGACATTTTGCGGCTGATCGATAGTTTTGAAAGTTTGAAAAATTCTTACTCATTGATTTGCATTTTACCAAACTGATCTAACAGATAATTTACACCTGGCGCAAACAAGGTTGGCTGAGTTGCAATCGAATGAATTAAACGATAATACAGCCATATTCATGCGCAACAATAGTTAAAACCACGAGTTTATTTTTCCTTTACATTGTAATTTGTTCGATACCATCCTTGGTAATAACTTTGACAATGAAAAGTGGTAGATTTGCCAAAAATCTTACACGTAGTTCATCAAAGCACTTCTGGAGCAATGCTTTGGCTTCTTCCTGTGTCATGTTTTCTTTCCAGTATCTATCCATAGTGGACATGCAGAAATATGATGCGTATCCGTGTGCTGCAAAAGGCAGATTAACCATAGATGAAAGATGATCGATCCAGTAAATTTCTGGCACTGCGGTTTTTGGATGAGTTCCTGCAACTAATACATTGACTCTATATGCATCCTAAATAAGATTATGTTTACTCTTGTTCTAAGTGCATCTGCCATTTCTCTGCGAGTGTAATGGGCTACTGCCTTAGGTGTCAAGTCAACTCCATTTCTTATTGAATAAAGCTTGATATTCTTTTGAATATACTCTGCAAACTGAACTGTGTCTCCTCCTTCTCCTGAATATAATAAAAGAGTGTTTTTGTTTAATTCTCGAGATTTGTCTTCTCCTTGCTTCATCAACACAATTGAACGGGCTGCGGCGGCATCAGCTGCAGTGATTACAAAATCTTTTCCTGTGATTGCCAATAATACCTATGTGAATTTTAGATTACTTCCATTTTGACAAGGGTGAAAAAACTCGAAAATTTATGAAGAGAGAATTGGAAATTAGAAAAAAAGTGTGGGAGTGGGTTGAGGTTGAAACCGTAAATAATGAAAGCTATAAAGATATTATTGCAGTGGTGCTAGGAAAAGACACTAACGTTCTGTTGGGGACTCTATCGTCCAGCTACAATTGGATTATTAAGGACAATGAAAAACAGTTGAGCGAGCAGATAAGTGTGGGAGATATTGTCCTGATACAGAGTAAGGCATGGCTTAATCAGATTTCAAGTTTTACGGGCAAAATATCTACAGCAATTACAAGTCTTCAGTTGCGCTATTATACAGAATCATAAATACAAATTGTGCGCTAATTGACCAGCAACTCAAAGCAATGCACGAGCAGCAGTTGAAAGAGATAATTGAATGGGCTTCATCTTTGCCTGAAATTTCATTTGCAAAAGTGCAACTTGTACATCCTCTGGTAACACCAGTTGTGAGAGTACCTAAACTGCAAGTGCCAAAGGAGATGAATCTTTCAAACCTTTGCGTAAATATATCAACGGTGATTGGGCCGACAGGAGTATCTGCATCTGGCAATGTTAATTGTGCGGAAGTGTTTCCTATAGAGTTTTACTCGAAAGAATTTCACATTGTCCTGGTAATGAAAGCTGCCAATCATACTTTTCATGTTGACGCTACCAAATATCTAGCTGCATACTTGAAAATGTATGGGACGGATCTACTGAGCAAGATTAGCATTGTCAGAGGATTGCTGGACTCGCTATTGGCAGGAGATCATTTTGTTAGCTTGGAGGAGACTCTGAATTCAAAAGTTCAGTATCAACTGCTGGAAATTCTACTATAATATAGCACAGCGCATCAAACATCATTACAATAAATAATTCAAGTAGCAGTGTTAAAATTTTTGTAGTTCAAACAACGCGTCGCTTGAGAAATGATGGAGTCGGGTTTAAGCAAGATAAAAGCAACAAGCGATGCCAGGTCAGCAGTAAGTTGCGCTAATACAGGAAGCGGATAAACTGGATCAACGGAAAAGAAACATTTTGGTATTGATATTAAACCATCTTTTGACATTTGGATATATTTCATCATTTGAAAAATTACAGTTGGAATCCAATGTCTCGTTAAAGAAAATCGCTGTTGCTGACAATATAGACTTGATGGCCATACTTCAAGTAAGGTTGATTAACGGAAGGAGTATGAATCTTACTACAACATCAAATTTGGAAAGAATCCAAAATTTGTTCGTAAATCAGGTGAAGCGGATATGGTTGAAATAAAGAAGAAAAAGTTTAAAGAACGAGATATGCCAACGAAACCATTGATTCCGCCAATTGCAGCGAAAACAAACAATATGGAGGCAAAAACACCACCGCAGCTGGATACAAAGCCATTGAAACACGCCAGCACAGAATTAGAAGCAATAGGAAAAAAGACTGGATCAACGCATAGAGAAGTCCTTGCTCCAGCAGCAGAACAGACCGGCGACCCATTTGATCAGAAGCTGTTAAAGCCATTACCGTTTTATGAAAGCTCTGAATTAAAAGAATTGGCAAATATTATAACTAGAGATATCCATGTAAAGAATCCAAACGTCAAGTGGTCAGATATTAGCGGACTGGAAAAATCAAAAAGATTGATTAAAGAAGCAATCGTATTTCCAATGAAATTTCCAAATCTGTTTCAAGGGCTATTAAAACCATGGAAAGGCATATTACTATATGGAGTATGTCGGATCTAACGTAGCCTCCTGGAACAGGAAAAACAATGCTGGCAAAAGCAATTGCAACCGAATGTAAAACTACGTTTTTCAATATATCTGCTTCGTCAATTGTTAGCAAATGGAGAGGTGCTTGTTTTTGATGATAGGCGACTCTGAAAAGCTGGTGCGAGTATTGTTTGAACTTGCAAGACATCACGCCCCATCAACAATATTTATAGACGAGCTTGAGTCAATAATGAGCCAAAGGTCTAGTGAAAGCGAACACGAAGGTTCAAGAAGAATGAAAACAGAACTATTAGTTCAAGTACAATCGTCTAATGTAGATGGACGGGCTCGCAAAAACAAATGAGCATGTGTTCTTGCTTGCAGCTTCTAATTTGCCTTGGGATTTGGATAATGCTATGCTCAGAAGATTGGAAAAGAGGATACTGATTGATTTACCAGAATTGCAAGCTCGACACGATTTGTTTGAAAAACTACTTACCAGCCACCATACCAGCGACGGAAACCAACTAGTTGATGATATAGACTACAATTTTCTGGCCAAAGAAACCGAGGGATATTCCGGATCCGACATCAACTTGGTTTGCAGAGAAGCGGCAATGCGACCATTACGCCAAATATTTGACAAGCTAGACTCTGCTGATTCTCTGTCTAATGGTAATTTAATTTAATAGAAAGAAACGTGCGAAATGAATATGGTGACATTACAAGATTTGACGGAATCGATAAAATGCACCAAACCAACATGCGATATATCATTAAAAGAGAAATACAGAGAATGGCAAAACAGTTTTGGTTCGGTTTAAATTTATTTACATCAAGCAGGCAGCAGTTCTACATTAATATAAAATACTCTTTGCTGGCTTTTGTTTTATTGGCACTTTAGGAAGCGACTCAACCGCAGTTTGCTTATTCTTGTTCAATTGATCTTGAACTTTGTCACTCGTTGGAACGTTAGGAAGTATTTTGATCTCTGTCTGCCCTTCCAAAGCCTACGTTAGCCAGACTTACCTCTTCTTCAATCAAGCGATCCAATTCGGCCATAATTTCTTCTTCATCCTCTTCATTCAATTCTCTACTAATAATTTCTTGAATTTCATTTTGATATTGAATGGCGTCAGCAGTGTCGTCCATGATCTTTTCTACCTTTTCAATGCTCATTTCTTGATGGATTTGTTCCAGGACTTTGTTTCCTAACTGCAGCCTATTTATAATATCCTGTTCCACAAGGGCATATTCGATGCTCTGTGTTAGTTGCTCAATCGTCATAAGTTGGTTTCCAGTCTTTTCTAAAAGCTGCTCCTGATATTTCTTTTTCGAAAGTGCTAATCTTGCCGCATGATGGTTCTTTAAAAGGAGCTGTTGTTTGGCAACTACCAATTCCCGGTCAATAACTTTTTGGAGCTAGTTAATAAGTCAATACTTGCTTCTCGTATTGCTTCAGTTTATCACGTTGTACTTTTAATTCTAATATGGCTTTGTCTTTTGACGATATTTTTGGAGTTGAATTAAAGCTACCCATTTATTGGAAACTTTTTCAGGAGGCGGATTGCAAAACGTCAACATTTATTGAATATTGCGGTAATACCATTACCAATTACGACATCTTGGGTTTTCGTTAATTGCAGACGCTCAGATTCGGTTACGCTCTTGCAGTATAGTGGAATTGCAGAAGGTCCCTTCTTCTCATCTAATCGAAATTGAGCTTGTCCCCACATAAGGATATCCTTATTATCTCCACTTTCCAATACGCCTACCGCATGCGTATCGCTAACTTTAATATCGTGTATTTGAATTGGAACAAGGGATTGCAAATCTTCGCTGTACTCTTTTAAAGACAGTCCGTTTACTTTGGACAAGGAAGACACCTGAAAGAAACCGCCGTTACCCAATTGTCCATTCAAACCAAATCCACAAGCATAGACATTTGTTTCGTGTCCATCCTCAAACACAAAGAAGGAAGTATTCGCGCCAGCAAATATTTTAGTGCAGCTACCTAGCTTGATTCCGGAAATAGGGGATTTCCAATCATTTTTCACATCTTGCGCCTTTCTAAAGATAGCTCCCATTGATTTCTGTGCCAATCCTAACTGCCCGTGACTATTCGACCCTCTGGAGTATACTTGTCCGTCTTTACTTAAATACAGTGTATGGCTAGTTCCAGCTGCGATTTTTACAATTTCTTTTGCTTTCAATTCTTTGATTTCTGTGAATTCATTATTTTGTAATTCAAACACATTTCCATGATTTGACCTGGCAACTGCTGCATCTCCATAAGCAATTTCAACTATTTTTTCAAACCAGTTTCCAGAAAATACTACTTGCTTTCCATTCAAATATACTTTGCCGTTCCTTGATAATGACAAGGTTGAATCTCCATTTGTTTGAACGGACATTAAATTCTTGCCTTTGAGGATTGTATTTTCATTGAAATCAATCAGGTCTCCACTTGCATTGATCGCCAGTTTCTTTTCAATACTGATATCCCTTAATTTCTTGTTGTCAAATTGTGGGAGAGTGGTGAATCCATGATTCTTAATTTCATAAACAAATGATTTTTGGTCAGCGTAAATAACCGTCGCAATTGCAGCAGTGAAGGATATTGGGTAAAGATATCGCACTCGCATTTTTAGTAAAATTTTTTATTAAACAAAGCGTTGGATAATAACTGCATTCAATAACTGAGCTTCTTTCAAAGTTAATTTATCGTCATGGATAATAGTAGTAGGCATACTGGTTTGTAATACAAAATTGCGAGCATCACTGGTGGAAGCACGAACGAATGCCCTCAAATCTCCTACAGTATGTGTTTGATTAAACTTTGCAACTAATCTAATATTACAATCGTTTACCTTTTCCCGTCTCCTAATCTTACTTGAATAGATGTCACAGGTTGACTTGCATCAACTTCAACTGCCGCAGGTTCAGGCGCGGCAGATTGAGTGGGGTTGTTAGGGAATGCACCAGGGACACTAGGCGCTGAAGAAACGATTGATCCAAGCCTGTTTCCAGCACCACCAAATGCAGCCATCGGTTTCTTTGGTGGTGGGACATACTTTTCCTGCATTCTATGTGCAACTTTCACTTCAACTGGTTGGTTGTTGGCAACATTCAATAAAGAAGCTGGTGCTCTCCCAGATTTAATTGCATTCAACAGTTCCTGGTTTTGCGGGTCATCGTATCTCAACAAAGGTCCATCTTCAACACTGAATCCGTCTTGCCAGAAAGTCAATGTTCTTGAAACTGGTTCTAGTTCAGGATTAGATGCCGGAGGCTGGATAACTGCAGAAGGTACACTGTCTGATCCCAGCCGTTGTCCAACACCGGTGAAATGCTTTGGTTTCTTTTCAGCCTCTTCTTCTTTTACACCACCCCTAGATTAAGCTAATGTTACTTGGCAGCTTGGTTCAGAATATCTTTAATTACATTTTGCGGATCTTTCTTGGGACCTTTGACTGCAATTCCACTCTTTTCGCCTCCGGCATACATTTTCTGATCGTCCTCTTCGTCATCGTCGTCATTATTAAAATCTGAAAATGTTTTTATACGTGACTGTTTTGGTTGAGGTGGTTGGGCAGTGGTTTGAGATTGAATTGGAGGTGCTGCGGAGGCAGATCCCTCAAAGAATGTGGATAATGCAGTCTGTAAATCTCCTTTTGCAGCTTCCAAGAAATATTCAGCATGCTTTTCATCAGCTCCGGTAATTTGCATAAACTCGTCCTTTGCAGACATTGTTGATTCCAGGGTGAAAAAGTTTTCAAGCAAAATGGGAGCAAATCAAAGTAGTCCTTTGGAGGGAAGCACAATTGGATTTCACATATTGGAAATAGAACCAGATTCGGCAGCGGAAAAGGCTGGACTGGAAGGTAACTCCCAACTTATAAAGTTTACTTTGACTACATCACGCACTGCAATGGCATAAGATTGAATGAAGATCCCTCCATACTTCGAGATTATATTTCAGAAAATAAACCGCTGCCGCTCATAGTATATTCTTCAAAAACAATGAGCCTGCGCATGGTTTCTATTGTAGGGAAGCATTTGGGGTTGAAAGCAAAAGCCTGTTCATTTGAAGACGCACATGAAAGAGTGTGGCATGTGCTTGAAGTGTAATTGCGTTTTAATGTAGCCAAAAAGACTCGCCTTCGTCTGTCTCTGGATTAATATCAAACACGGATTACATTATTGGGTCACCACATAGAACATTACACAGGAAAGAAGATTTTTTAAATCTTGTTAAAGATTTCAAAGGAAAGCAATTGACACTGTATGTATATAATTCTGATTTGGACTCTATCCGCAACGTGATTATTATACCAGACCTGTGGGAAGGTGATGGACTGTATTTTTTGACTAAAATAGAATTGGATGTGATATCGCATACGGAAATTTGCATCGTATAGCGCTGTCAAAAGAACCTATGACTCGGGAAAATAGCGGCTCAAATCTACCAGGAGGATTAGTTACCGATCATGATCATTCAGGACATGCTCATTCAGGACATGCTCATTCTCACGCTGACCACAACCACTCGCATCATGGCCACTCTGACCATAATAATTCACATTCGGGCCATACTCATGACGATCACTCGCACCACAACCATTCTGATCAAAGTCACTCTCATGATCATGCTGAACACAACCATGGACACAACCATTCTCACCAACATGACCATCCACACACTCACAACCACAGCCATGAGGAACATGGTTCACATTCCGACCATTCGCATCACAACCACCATTCTGCACACACCCATGCACATGATCACAACCACGCTCACGGCGAACACCGCTCAATAGAAAATGCTCTTATTGATACTCCTGTTGAACAATCTCTTTCTCATTCCAACCATGCTCATGTGCATTTCGAGGATAACAGCCAAACCCTAGATAATCCTGTCGTATCCCTATCGAATCCAAAACCGGAGCCTATTAGTACAAACCCATCAAACAAGACGGACCTGATGACTCAAATATCACCACTAAACCAGCCCACTTTTGCCCCTGCTGCCATTCCACATCCATCAATGTTAAATGACACTGACCGTACACCGCTTTTAAATGTTGAAGATGACTATATTCATGATATTAGCGGCGTTCCATCTTTATCGTGGTCGTCGAAAACACCACCTAGAAAATAAAAAGTTTTTCCAAACGCGTGTCATCGATGACTTACTTGATTGACTTGAAAGTAGTATCAACAGTCATTAATAGCCCGCCATTCTCTAAAAAATGGTCGATTATTCAATTACACGATGAAATTCCAAATGTTCAACTCGTTCAGACACTTTTTGAAGTAGCCGCGTATATCGACTCGGCCAACAGCCAGTCAATATTTCTATTAGACAGGGATATGGAAGAAAAAACTCTTCGGCTATGCGACTTTATGCAAATGCTGAATTGTAAGGATGCCCAAGAAATGTAAGTTTCCAATTTACTCAGCGACGGGTTTATTTCAACTATTTTGACACCAAACAGACAAGCAGTCTTGTATTATCTGACTTTTCTTACTAAGGATCTCGCTATTCACAAGAAAAGAGCTTACTTGGCCCAATTTTTATCAATCCCAGACATCCCATCAGAGTTTTCGCAGGATGAAGTTATCATTGATTTAACAACCCAAATTGAAGCCGTGCAAGAAGAATTCAGAAACACTCATAGATATCTCGATAGTTTAAAGCAAGATGGGCCAAATTCAACTGCCATAAAACGCGAAATTCAACAAATGGAGGAAGAAAAACAACAGCTGGTTAGCAAGATCACCCGCATTCAGAAAAAGGTGCAAGGGGTCCCAAAATCAGAACAATGGATCCAAGTAGCAAAGAATTTGCGGACTGAGCAAAATAACGAAATAGAAATGGTGGATCGACTTCGTGATCAAAGAGGACAGGTTACTCAAGCAGATGCAAAGTACACTAATGCGATACAAAAGCTGAAATCAGTCAAAGTAGCTGTTTTTAATTCAGGCAAATCTAATGAATTCCAGTCCAGAATCCATCTTTGCAAAAATGGAAGAAGAACATGGAATGGACAGATTCTTGTCCCAAGAAAACTTTCCAAAGGTAGTTTACATTTAATCCAGAACCTCATGGAAGCAGAAGCAAAGATTCGAGATTTGAATGAAATACTCGCTCAACCACAAATTAATGAACAAGAATTTGCAAAATTAGAAGCAGAAATTGCCAAAATCAACCATGAAATTGTCGACCTTGCTGAACAAAAGTTGAAAATAGCGTATGTGATTGTTAATGAAGAAATTCAGGAGATGCCAACTTAGCATTGTTTAGACAACAAGCCCAGATTATTGCTAGAAAAAAGGAGGGCACATTGGCAAAACTCCCAGCGGTTCAAGAAGAGTTGGCCAATCTTCAAAAATTAGCTGCTGAAAAGGAAGAACAAACCAAGTCAAGCACCAAGGTAATTAGTGCTTACCAAAGATGTTGCAAGGGGAAGACTTTAAGAGATACGTTTCTGAATTGAGGGGCAAATCAACCAATTATAAACGTAAAAAGGCAGAACTTTCTAGTTTGACAACCGAGTATGGGATATTGCAACGGACAGAAGAAGTAACTTTTCCTCACTCTAGATTTTGGGTAAATACGAAGCTGAATTCAAACAAAATATTCAAATTGCAGAACAAAGAAGCGGAGTAGTTGGATATCATGATGCGCAAAGTAATCTCGAAAAGGTATCAGAAATGAAGAGCGAAGTTGACCAGGAAAAAGGAAAGACACTTGACCAAATTTCTGCAATTATTCAACAACTTACCTATTCAATTAATGAAAAAAAGAATCAATTGGCGCCAGTAATTCAAAATCTCCGAGCGTTGCGTCAAGAAGCCCAAGAATTAGAGAACGTGTATACAGAAAAGAAGAGAATTTATGACACAACAATGATTGGGCTTGAAAGTGAAAATTCAACGCTTGACCAAGAGTTGCGAAATGTGAGAAACGACATCAGGAACGATCATTCTCGCTACCATCACTTGAACCAATTAATCCAGCAATCTGAAATTGCTCAAGATAGAGGTACAATTAATTAACGCAGTAATGAATGAAATGAAGGCTTACATCGGTGCTGACGACATGATTGAGTTGGTACAAAAAGCAAGAGGCTTCAAGACTTACCGCGACTTGTATAACAGAAAGATCACTGAGTTGGAAAACAACTGCAAGGTCCTACAGGAACAGCAAAAGGAAGTCAAAGTAAGCCCTGCTGATAATAGATTAAACACGAACCCAATATGAAGCAAATTCAAATGTTTAACGGGATAAAAAGGCTACTCTCTTTGAAAATTGCCAACAACAAAAAGATTATTAGTGGCAGCAACCAAGAAGAAAAAGTGGTAGTGACGATGGATCGCCTTGTACTATCGTAATAAATAATGTTTAACAAACTGCCCACTCACCGTCCTACTTTATGAGCGAATTGCTTGCCGAACATTACTGTGAATGACAGCGAATACAACTTTTCAAAAAAAAAATTTCAACATCACACTGAAATGGGAAGATTGATACGCTGGAAAGTAAAAAATCTGTACAGCACAGAAAAGCCATTAATACGCATGTCTTGGAACAAAACCAATTTATTGAATTTGATTAAAAATCAGAAACCAATGGACTTGTCCCGCAAATCAGTTTACCAGCAAAAATGGGAGGCAAAGAAGCACCTCAGGGCCTACCATGTACCAAATATCACTGAAACACAATTCATGGACAGACATTTCAAGACCAATTTGCCTTATAAATTATACACCAAGAAGGAAAAGGAAGAATTGCCGCATATTCAAAGTATCATGTTTTGTGAGCTGGAAAGAAGAGTTGATGTGACTGTGTTTAGAAGTCACTTTGCTAGAAGCATTTTCCAAGCAAGGAGATTAGTTAGCACTGGTAAAGTTAAAGTCAATGGGGAAATTGTAATATTTTGCTAAATTTAGTGCAAATTTCCTGCTAGGAGATTGGATGATGGGGACATGGTTACAGTTAACCCTAAATCTGTCCCTACATTGGCGATTGATGGCGAAAAGAGCGAATTCAAACCTATACGATACATGTCGCCTTGGATGTTTATCCCGCCATACCTTGAAGTATGTTATGCCACTTGCTCGACTGTCTTCCTCAGATCGCCATTCGCTCAGCCTAATGCTATGGAAATCCCTTCACCTTACCCACCAGTTTGGCACCAATTGGCATTCGAATGGTATTCAACGTTAAAGAGAGCTCAAACCCGATCTGAAATCAAACCGCAATTAATTATCGATCAAATGCCTGTTGTTTTAAAGCCAAAATTCGACAGTATTGTTAGAAGCGACCTGAAAAAGAAACAACAAAGGAAAAGAGAAGAGCAAAAACTGCAAGATTTCCTCCGATTGGAAAAGGAAAAGTACAAATTTGCAGCACAGGGAAATTAATAAATGAATTATTGTACATTCATCTTTGTACACGGACGAAATAAGTCTCTGATTCGCAGTCAAATAAGAGGTATCAGATTTGCCTCGTTTATCTGAACCAAGATTGTAAAATATTTTTCGGGTAAATGTCAGAAAAAGGATCTTTCAAACATTTACTTGGAGGCTCGCTCTCTGGATTACTTTCATGCATTATCCTTCAGCCACTAGACTTGACAAAGACAGTACTTTTAGTATAACCTAGCGTCTCCAGCAACAGCTCTCCAAAGCCAAACTGACCATACACTTGAATGAAATCACAACTATATCCACCATTAAACAAATCATTCACCAAGATGGAATATTAGGGCTATGGAGAGGTACCTTGCCCACAATATACAGGAATGTACCAGGCTCGGGGTTATATTTTTACACTCTGCATCATACTAGAACATTTCTCTCTTCATTCACACTTGACAATAGACCAATACTGAACAAATCAACAATCAACCTTTCCGGCGGCGTTCTAGCAAGAGTGTCAGTTGGATTCATAATGATGCCAATAACAGTGATCAAAATCAGATATGAAAGTGATTTGTTTCATTACAAGAGTATCTATGAAGCATTCAAGAGTATAATCCGTACTGAAGGCGCAAAAGGATTGTTTGCTGGATTTGGAGCTACTGCTATGAGGGATGCTCCATTTGCCGGTATTTACGTTTACTTTTACGAACATTTCAAGATTATTGGCAATCAGCGACAGGTTAACCCTACTATTGTCAATATGACTAGCGGGTTGTTTGGTGGATTCATGGCAACTCTAGTTACCCAACCTTTCGACATGATCAAGACTAGAATCCAGCTGAAGCCGCAAGAGTACAAGAATATGGTTTATGCGTTCGGAAAGGTCGTTGGAAGGGAAGGTGTTAGATCGCTTTATTCAGGAATGGTGCCTAGAGTGCTACGCAAGTCTTTTTCCAGCGCAATTTCTTGGACTGTATATGAAGAATTCATCAAACGATATATTTAATAAATATAAACTGAGTCATGGTTATTGGTTGCTGCAACACTCCAATCTGTATGTCTATAATCTATTCTCGCTGTCTCTTGGGAATCAGTACAGGATAATATTGCCCCATGCCAATATAAAATGCAAACCACCAGGATACACCCAACGCGCTCCCAAATACCACTTCAAGGAACGGATGGAAATATAAACACGTAGCAATCAGCATTATTATCCATAAAATCAGCAATGCGCAGCTGCCTACACCAACTACGGCAACAATAGGATTTACTTCGGGCTTAAGTTTAGGCAGCTGCTTGAATTCTTCCAGTATGACCAGTGATGAATGTATGAGCAAGTAGCAATGCCCGGAAATATCAAATCCAGACCATACTCCGCCATTACCTTTACAGCTATAAATATCACCGTAATCGATTGAACAAGAGCCAGTGTGATGTAAAACCGCAGACATGATTACCAGTGATATCTGCCAATGTATGGAAGCCAGTAATAACCTTCCGAATCCAAACATTAATTGTTTGCCAGTCTTGAAACTAACGAGTTGAATTGATACTGCTGAAATTAATGTCCATCCCCATCCGTTCTTTACAAAAACTTGGTTCAACAGGTTGTGCTTGTCGTTGAAAAAAGAAGAGTGTGATGGCAGTAGCAGTGAAATGAAGGAGATAATTATTACTAGACCGAGGTAGAACGACACTATTGTCCTTTGGTCTTTTTCCATTCTTCTGATTACGTCTTAAATGGCAAAATTATTTGCGAATTTACTATTGAATTTGTCGGACTGAATTCAATAAGACTGTCAAGTTAAATGAATCATTTATTCAGCAAGGCAGACTAATCGCGGTGTTTCTGAATATCTGCCAGTCTTGCTATTCGGCAACTCCACAATCAGATACATATACAGGTTCGCTGGTCTGGTTAATCAAATCCAAAATATCAATTCCTTCCACTGCCTGTCCAAAACAAACATACTTGCCATTTAATTTTTGGAAATCATTCATACTGAAAAAGAATTGGCAGGTATTGGAGTTCTTGCCGCTATTGGCCATTCCGACACTTGCCTTTACAAACTTTCTAGCCAAGCCGTGTTTTTCGTCATTGAACTTTCCTCCATAAATTGATTCACCTCCGCTTCCGTCTCCCCTAATTACATCACCACCTTGGATTATGTAGTCTTTAACAATGCGGTGGATTGGAGTGTTTTTATAGTGCAGGGGTTTTCTGGTTGTTTTACTTGTAACTTCGCCAGTACAAATCTTTAGGAAATTGGCCAATGTTTTAGGTGTATTTGGATCCAATTCAATCACTATCCGTCCTTTGTTTATATTCTCTGGCTCTGTAAATCGTAATTCTTGTTTACTGTTATCTTGAAGAATTTCCAATTCATCGGGGGATAATTCTTCAAGATTGGATGGTAAGCCATATGATTGGTAGATTTTTTCTAGCAGTTGCTTTGCATGATTGTATTTCTCTAGTTCCTTCTCATAGTCTTGCTTGTTTCCAATTGTAATTTCCAAAAACACTTTTTGCATCTGTAAAAATGAAGAGAATGATTGACATTGCAGTGAATTTGACTGATTCAATGTACCAAGGAATATATAGAGGAAAAGTAGCTCATATGGCGGATATTGCTCAAGTAATTCAAAGGGCTAGTGAATCTGGAGTTGAATCGATGATTATCACAGGAGTGAATTTGGAATCCAGTATTCAAGCATTGGAATATGCAAAAAGGTATTCGCTTTACTCAACTGCTGGCTGTCATCCAACCCATTCAAACGAATTCCATGAATACAAGGAAGGGCCGGAGCAATACTACAAGGAACTGCAAGACTTAATACGGAATGACCAGCTGCACGATAGACGAATCGTGGCGATTGGTGAGTGCGGGCTGGATTATGATCGACTGGAGTTCTGTCCTAAAGATATTCAAAAGCAATATTTTGTTAAACAGCTGGAGCTCTCCAAGGAATTTGATTTACCACTATTTTTACATATGCGGAACACAGAAACTGATTTTATTGATATAATCAAAAACTACGGGATTAACGGTGTTGTGCATTCGTTTGACGGTCAGTTGGATGACATGAAAGCGCTTGTTGGCATGGGGTTGTATATTGGAGTCAATGGATGTTCTCTAAAAACTCTGGAAAATCTAAACGTAGTTAAAGAAATACCAGTTGATAGGTTACTGATAGAGACTGATGCTCCGTGGTGTGATATCCGACCTGCCCATGCATCACATCAATACGTTAGATCACAACCTGCCTACCAGACAAAAAAGAAGGAAAAGTTTGAGATGGGACAGATGGTCAAGTCTAGAAACGAACCTTGCTTGCTGCACCAAGTCTTGCAAGTCGTTGCAGGAATCAAAGGAGTGAACGAAGAAGAATTAAGCCAGCAGCTTTATCATAATACTATTAATTTATTTAAAATAAAATAGGCTATACAGGTATATATGCAGGTGGTGGTTCAATTGGTTGTTCAATATCAATGATCGATTCTGTAATTGATTCTGTAATTGGTTCGGTAATTGGTTCGGTAATTGATTCAGTGTAGGGCGGTAAATAATCCTCCGTCTGTATAGTAGAATCAATATAAATAATATCCATGTTATCCACTCGTTTCCTGCTCTCCATCCAATCTTCAATAAAACAAATTCCAATAGTTGCGACAAATATCACAAGTGCAATGGTGCATATAACAATTGAAGCTGGCGACGTGCGAGTAAAAAACTCTTCTGTTATCGTTGAATTCATAAAGATGTAAAGAATTATTGGTATTAAAATAAAAGATCGGCCGGATTCGGTTTTTCAGTCGATTTGGATCAGGTTGGACGGAAGAGTCACTTTTTTTCCACTCCATTTAGTTGGATAAATGGAATAACTCTGGAAAAAGTAGGGGTATTGGCGGTAGCGATATTGAATGAGTAATATCCGGCCAGGAATACTAGCCATGCACTAATAATTTCATTTTGGAGAAGCTCCACAATGGTGACTCATCATGCTAAAAGCTTATCCATAATGCCGAGTAGTTTCTAATGCTGCACTATGTTTGAAATTTATGTTTTTTACTGCTGGTTCAAGTTCGCGTATTAATGAAAATATTCGCAATAGCACACACTACGCTAGCTTGGAGCTTTTTACACTTGACGGATATACACTGGGATCCGTACTATACAGACTCGAATCTATCGAATAATTACTGCCATTCGTCACTATTCGATAACCACTACAAGGGGGTCAAACCATACTACGGCAAAGTAGGGTCGCAATGTGACTCTCCAGCATCGTTGATTAATGCCACATTTTCATTCATATCAAATCTCACCTCAATCAAGGCAGTGTTTCTTACTGGTGATCTTGCACGCCATGATAGAGATTCATCATTAGAGAGATCAGATACCGAGATTCAAAATCAAATCACAACTGTCATAACCGGGTTAAAAGAAGCTGTAAATGCAATTATACTACCGACTATTGGAAATTGGGATACATACAAAATCGGGTATACATTTCAACGCGATTATGCGCGGTTATTTGATATTTGGAAAATACTTTGGGATCAAGACCAGCAAGACCAAATATTCCCTACTTTTTTAGCAGGCGGTTATTATTCGATTGAAGTTAAATCAGTCACTGTTATCTCTGTTAATACGATTGATTGGTTTGTTGATAATGGAGAGCTTGGCGGTAATATTTGCTTATTTAGATTGTAATCCTGGGTTTGAAAAGTCGTCGCATCCTGGCGATATTCAGTTTCAGTGGTTGAGCAATACCCTGTCAGGATTAAGTGCAGCAAACAAATCTGCAATTGTCATTGGACATGTCCCGCCAATGGTATATCCTGTTAACACAGACATTTAAATCCGAGTCTTTATACAAACAAAAGTGTTTACACACGTATAAGAGTATTATTGGGGAACATTCTGAATCAATTGTTTCGCAGTATTTTGGCCATGTAAACTACGATGTCACCTACCTGTTGACCAAAAGTGACAAGTACGAAATTACTCCACTTAGAAAACAAAATCTTTTAAAGTCAACCAAAATCAACAAGATAGTTGGGCAAATTTACACTGGACCTTCAATTGTTCCATTTTCAAACCCTTCCTTTAGATTAGGCGTAATCCAACAAAGGAAATTGGTAAAGCATGTTCAATACTATGCGGATTTGGAGAAGCTGAATATCGATCATCGAGAAGATATTGAAATACCCAGCGGTTCATTCTACACTGCAACCTGTGATACAAGCACTGTTTACAATCTCAGACACCTGGACCCTAAATGGTGGAAGACTTTTCTGAATACAGTTCACGATCAAATCAAACAGAATGGGTATTCTACATATTTGGATACTTACAGGGCTTGTCAGCATTCACAAAACATTCCACCAGCAGAAATTGAAAAGTCCCATTTGGTGTTTTCGCACGATACCCTCTGGGCTATCATTGTTGTTGTATCAATCATTTTCTTGGCTAGCGTTGTTGCCACGTATGAGTATGGAAGGAAATTGGAGAACCAAAGCTACAGCTCAATTCCGGATGCAGAATTGGAGAATAGCTAAACTTGGAGCACTGCGAAATTTCTATACATTTTATTCATTAAATTTTGAATCTTTTGCCCACCCGCATTTTGAGCATATCTTTACATTCGTATGGTCTTGCTTACAATCCTTGATTTGCTTTAGATATAAAAGCGGGAGCTTGGTATGGAAAGCATCGCATATTGGCGGATCTTTTGTATATTTGCTACGTTAAAAACAATTACCATGCACATATCGAATACCTATCCTGATCTTTAGTAGGAACCCATTTCAGCGGCTTGAATTCAGTTCCAGCGCAGGATTCGTCGCACCAAGGTTGGGATTTGGATAATCCGCAGCTACACCAGAGATACTCTTTGCCTTTTTCAATGTCCTTGACATTAATCGGACAGTACATGGCAACACACGGCTTCAATTCTTCAATGTCCTCGACTTGCATTTCCTGTAAATTTTTTTTGTTTTTTTTTCAATGCCAACAAACAGCAAACGAGCAAAGGTACAGCAGCATCTACCAACCAAAGTCTTGAATGGATTTACTATTAATAAATCGCATTTTGCTATAGTTACGCCGTCAATGGACTCGTTCCGTATTATCGTCAAGAACACTTCCAACCAGACGATTACATGCGATTACACTCATCCTACACCAGCAGTAGCTACTGGTATTGCATTTGGTAGCTATAAGAATGAACATTTCTTGGCCCTTTGTTTGGAAGCTGGCTCAATTTTAATTTATTCAATTTCAGAAGCAATTCTAAAGTACAATCTAGAAGCAAAACATTCATCAAAATTGGCCGATTTCTGTTTTTCTGCCGATGGAAAGAGAGGTTGGTCGTTGGATCAAGATGGCAATGTGTTTGGATGGAATATAAAAAAACAAGTTACAAAAACCAGCTACAAGTCCAAGATTGACGGGGCTTCCAAGATTGCAGTTAGTGCTTCTGGGGATAAACTAGTTATTGCCGGAAATCAGATTGAAATCGTCAAGCTTGGTGAATTGGCTACTGAAAAGGTATTTTTTATTAATATAGACTCTGTCAGGACATGCGACACAGATCTCACAAATCTTGCTGACTGAAAAGCACATTTATTCTATTGCGGAAGATGATAGGTTTATCTCACGATGGACTTTACGTTCAAACGATGTTGAGCAAGAAAAGGACCCTAAATTATACGTGGTGGACTCAATTCCAAAATCCATTTCAGTTGGAGATGACGGCACATTTTTGGCATTATTAGAAAACGGAGCAATTGCTTTGTGGGATGTCAACCCAGCAAGTTCAAAGGGAAAACCAGATGGAACTGTTGAGTTGAACTCTGAAAATCAAGAAATTTTAAACGTAGTGCACAACGGTGCTCGTTTATTGTTGGCTTATGGTAGTGTATTTGATTTTGTCCTTGAAAGAGTGGTATTTTGGCTTTAAACTAGGCATATTTGAAGGATAAAGCTATCCAAAAAAATCTGGTGATTACACGATCCACAGCTGCTGGTACTCCAAAGAAATCCACTTTAGCCAATGGAGCGCAATTGATAGATGGAAATGATTCCGCCAGAAAGGCACATATCATGGAAAATTTGGTTAGCGAGCCAACTATTGAAGATCAAGTTAAAGCATTGATTGTCGATGAACCAACGGAAACCAAACAATCGTCACAATTAACTGTTACCCAACTTTTATCTCAAGCGCTGCATTCTGGAGATGTCGATATGCTGGAAAGGGCATTATCAGTCTCCAACCGTAAAACCATATATGGAACAGTTAGAGGGATTCATGCAACACAAGTGATCCGTTTAATAGATGCAGTCGTTATTAGAATACAAAAGCAGCCAAACAGAGCTATCCACCTCATTGAATGGCTTAGAGCATGTCTAACGATCCATTCTTCGTACCTTTTATCTGTAACTGTTTGCTGATTTTAGGTTCCTAAATTAACTAGACAACTTGGGTCTCTACACCGAATGCTTGAAGCTAGACAGGCTGTTACTTCCAAATTAGTCAGACTGTCTGGACGTATAGATATGGTTCTCTCTCAGATGGATGTCAACGTTGCTCTGGAAGATGAAGATGTTGTTGTTTTTGATGCCGAAACAGAAATGGAGCAAACAGAGCTGGACGATAGTGAGGAATCTCAAATAGATTCCGAGGAGGAATACTTTGAAGACGAAGAGATGGAAGAATAAAGCATTCATGATAGTTGTCATATTTATTTACATTATAGTTCTTCCACTGATGAACTGGAACTAAACCCTATTGATTTAGTTTCTAGTAGTTTCTCTTGCAAGTCTTCTTCAGTTTCTTCTTCAATAGTGGCGAATTGGTTTAATGAAGACGAAAGTGTTTTAGTATCAGCAATCTGGATTGCATCATACTTTCCCAAAATATTAGTTCGGTGTGTCGTTTTAACCCTTTTGATAGTATTCCTAGCTTCTGCCATTGATACTCCTTTCATCAAGAATGTTGTTAGCTCCATAGTGTGCGGTGTTTGCACTTCTGGCTCTAACTCGGTATTCTTCACGTTTACCTCTGATTGTGTATCGGATTGTATTTCTGTATTGTTTATTTTCTTTTGTTCCTCTAGTGCTTTCTTTCCTTCCAGGGCAAGCTTCTTTGCGATTCTCCTGTCGACTGCGTCGTTTTCAATTTGTGCTCTCTATTGTTAATACCAAATACTTTGAGCATTTTCGAGAATCTATTGATAGTTTCAAAAAAGCCTTGCGGTGAATCTTTTCGATCATTTTCCTCTTCGCCAAACAATTCAAATAGCGATTGCAGTCTAGTCTCGAGAATCCCTGTTGCTTTATTCATGGTATCAAGCTGGTCCTTGGCTGTGGTAATGAAAATCTAGTGTTAGCTGCAGGTACCTGGAAAGTGGAAATGAATAAATCACTTGGATGGGTAATTATTTCTATCCATTCCTCCATCTCCTTTTCTAGCTGGCGCAATCCTTCTTCGAGGTCTTTGATACAGGCTATCAAATTCGGGATATTTACATTTCCAACGTAGACTACTTGATCCATTTCATTTATAAAATCCACAGCTCCAGTAAATTGTTTATCCAGAATGCGAACGATATAATGCAGTAGTGTTGGGCAATTGAACTTATTATTTGGCTCTGCTCTAGTATCTTTGAGCTGTCTGTTAAACTAGATAGTTACCAATAAGAGTGATTCGATTTTGAATCCCTTTGCGTTTCCTCTGAAAGTAGACCCATTGAGGAAATTGCCCACTACCAAAGTCACTTGAAGTATTGTATAAAATGCTTTTGAATCCTTTACTTGGCCAATGGCAGTGATGACAGTCTGGATATCTGGGTATAATTCTTCAAATTCCTGCTGGAATTTTAGTCTAAATATCATCGAATTAAGTCTCCGGCTTAAATTTGGGATGTCTGCTACCGAAAAAATAAACTGTTCGGCTACTCCTAGCATTTCAACTACACCGCTATACGATTTTATAGTTTCAATAACTTCAGTCTCTGGTATGGATGGCGCCAAATTGCAAAGCTTTTCAAGACTCAAAACTTTGTCATTCAAGGTGAATATTGCTCCTCGGATAGTTTCAAATGGCAATTTAAATCCATTCAACACTATCTCGATATTCTGGGAAATCTTCCTCTCCAATATACGCACTACTGTTTTCTTTTCCGTCGATTTAACCACCTTAACCGCCTGTTCATTTTTACTAAACAATTCAAAAACATCATCTTCGTTTAGCACGGCGAGCTCGTTTGCTTCTTCATGTAGCTGCTTCCAGATTGTGTCGTGCAACATATGATTGGGTATTTTTGACCATTGGAACGGCTAAATTAGGTTTTTGTACTTTTAATGGCTTTCTTTTTGGTTTTACAGCCTCCTTTGATTTGAGCTTTATTGCTGCGGAAGGCACTGCTAGCGGAGGTGGAGGTGGAGCTGGTGGGACTGGCGGAGGCGGCGGAGGAGGTATATTTGGAACAGCAGGAACTATCGATTCTTCCTTCTTTAACATAGCTGCTTCTGCGTCAGCTCGCTTCTTGTTTTGGAGAATCTCAACCAGAGTTTCCAACCGTTGAATCTCTTCCCATAATCGGCCTGGATTAATTAAATGGTACCTATCCCCGCAGTTTTTGATATTCTACTGCGTGCGTGTTTACGATCAACTGGAATGGCTCCATCAGCCAATAAATCGGACGGTATAGAGTCAAATAAGGTGGAACCGAAAGTATCCGATGGAATGTTTAATTCTAATCTATTTCTGCTTTCCTTTGTAGGTATCTGTTCAGAAGAATCAAAAACTGAAGTGTCTGTAAAGTTTCGAGTAAAAGCACTAGATTCGTTAAGTTTTCGAAGTAATGCATTATTTCTCCTTTCCACTTCGTAAACTCTTTCGCGAAGCTGTAATGTTTCTTCAGACCCAGTCAAGCTGTTTGAAGGCTTTGAATTTCGCAAGGGGTAACCCAATTCGCTTTCAATTGCTATTAGAAATTCTGATTCGATATTCTCCGACAGCTGGTTGCTTGTCATATTTTCAAAGTTTAAATTGTCTATGGAAGTGTACAAAAATCTGGTGGAATTTTCTATTAGACTGAATATTCTTGCATGTGTTTCTCTTGTTTGCAAGTCGTCTTTACCAGTATTGCGGTCTTTTTCTTTGAGTTTTTTGAAAATATTAGACAAATTCTGCAGGGTGATAGTCAAATAGTGAGTTGCCATGTTCGGATTAGGAAAAGTGGAAATGGCTTGAAATAAAGATTCTACAATTGCCCGTGAATCTCCCACCATTTCGGTTTTGATCTTGAAGGTTCCTTCTTGGGCTTTTAAATCGTTTTCTCTGTCAACAAGATATGAATTGGCTTGAACCATAAAATCTTCTGAGGGGGACTTTGACATTAAATCCCTAATGATTTTGTATAACCCACAGGCTTCCAGCATTTTTCGTAATTTGGATCTTTCGAATATCGAGTCAGATGATGATACAAAGCCATTGAAAAACACCATGGTTTGAGTTCTATAGAGCCAAATGGTTGAATAATCTAATAGCATAGACTGGTTGACGTACGAGTGTCTTTTTGATCCTCGCTTGTCAGTGGGGAAAATCGGATTCGCAAGAGAATTTACCAAAAAGTAAAATGGCAGTGATTCGTTTTGGTATTTCTGAAGTTCGTGTACAACCTGGATAATAACATTTTTCAGGTTGTCGTCTACGATACAAGCAGGGCCGATTATACCAGAAATAGTATATAATAATTCTATATAGGCATTTGTCGCCCGCTTATCTTGCAAGATATGCGCTTGAATCATCGGCTTTGGAAGAGCCTGGCACCATAATATTTGTCGCAGCAATCCCCCTGATGACAGTACGGCTGTCATCCCAGTGTCGTTTTTCATAATTATATCCACACATCTAATCACCTCCAATCTCAATTCGTCCGGTAATATAGAGTCTGCATACCATGGTGTTGATGGTAGCGGCTTGTTAGTGTCCAGTTTTCCTGCTTTTAAGTTGCTTTCGTAGTGTCTCCGCTTTAGAGTTTCTGACTGATAAAACGGAGTGCACACTCTGTCCAAGGAAATCTCTAGCGTTGAAATTCCATTGACCCCGACGGTACTACTGTAGGATATAACGGTATTAATGAAATTTACTAGAAAGCTATCATTGTTCATAGCCAGTTTTAACCTTAACGAAGTCAAGTGTCTGAATAGTGTTTTTAGAGATATATTTCTACTTTAGTATCAGAATACCTGTTTGCTAAATTGATGATGAACCACTCTGGAGAATTTTCAGGATATTTTCCTGATTCTATCCTTGGAGAGCCAAGATAGGGTAGATTGGCACTTGGATTGGATATGTTTTCTGTCCCTATACTCCCAGCCCTTTTGCGAAGTTCAGGGACCACGAGCAATGGTTCTTTTGGCAAATGTTGAAAAGAGGCTGAGGTATTCAAAGACCTTCTTGTATCTATCCTTTCATTTGATTTTTTATTTTCTATCTGTTGAGACTCTCTTTGATAGTTTTTCAGTATCCTTTCTCTACTTTCTCCTTTGAAGCTCGATTTCGAGCTGGATTTGGAAATAGGAGAATTAGGAGGACGATTACTTTCAAAAGTCGAACGAGAATATATTGAAGGGGGGTTGCTAGGATTACTTTCCGAAGTTGAAGTTTGCAGTCTTGATTGCGGGGGATATGTTGGTGAATCTGAATGAATAATCGTATTCCTTGATTCTGATTGACTCGTCCTTAGATCCTGGCCGATATCTGAATTAAAATATGTCGGCTGTGCCGCTGTATGTGATGGGAGTGGTTTGTTTTTGTACCGCTCTTTGTTGCTGACTAGTTCGTTGTATCTCTGTATTATCGCCACCTTTTCTTCCTTTCTCTGCTTGGACAAATTCATCCGCTCAGTCTCATTCATTTGCATAGCTACCAAGACTTTATTGAATGCTTGGTCGATATCCTCGTTTTGAAATTTGTCCACATACATTTTCTTTTGTTTGAAATCATATTTCGACATTATCGCTTTGGTTTCCTCTGACAAAGTTGAATTATTCAAATAATGAGCAAATTGCCGTTCAATTGCTGCATCCCCTGTTGGATTATCATTTTCAGCCATCTTGGAAATATTGCTGCCAAACGTGGAAGCGGTTGAACTTTCCATAGATTTAGTCTTGCCTCCAAACGAAAGTCTCTTCCACAATGATTTTTTAGATTCCCTTTTATGCTGCTCCAGTAATTCAAATTTGGCTGAATGGTCCAGAGAATTCAAACTTTGTCGTACATTCTGGGGAAGATTACGCTCATCCTTGGTTATTGCAATAATACCATCATTTTTTCAAATTCATACTGAAATTTCTTATTCATATGCTATCTGGTTGGAATTTTGTCAGTAAAAAGTCAAGAACAGAACGTGATTTGCTAGATTTAAGAAAATACGAAATAGAAAGGTTGGGGTTCTCCTGTGCAAACAGCCAAGCAGACTACTGTATAATATTTCAAGCAGCGAAATAGCCATGCTGCGAATCACAAAGCTACAAGCCTCAATGAAATTGATTTCCTGACGAAAACATAAACCAGAACATTTGCTAATTGAGTGTTTTTAATGAATTGCAGTTGCAACGTTGCACTTCGCGAAAAAGCAATTTGCAAATCCAAAATGATTAAGAGGATTGACAAAACGAGCACCACTAGTTGGTCACCTGCTACGGAAAAAGAGCCGCTATTAGCTTTAGGATCAGTTGCTGGAGCGCTTGACGCATCATTCTCATCAAAAGCAGAACTAGAAATTTACTCACTGAATCTCAACTCTACAAACAAGGATATGCTGAAGCTACATTCAATAACCAGCAACTCTAGGTATGGTTGATTTGACATAGATTCAACCGTCTTGCATGGGGAGCAACTCATCTAGCATGCGGCAAAGAAAATGGCGAGTTGGACATATGGGAAACCAAATCCCTGCTGAAGAAATCTGATAGGCCATTCCACGTAGCAAAGCAGTCTGGGCCAGTCCGAGGATTGGATTTCAACCCAATTACAACCAATTTGCTGGCATCTGGAGCATCCGATGGAGAGGTAGCCTATATTTCATCTAGATATTTATATGGGATATGAATCAAATCAATAGTCCATATGAGCCTGGAGCAAGATCGCAAAGGTTGGAGGATGTTACTTGTTTGGCCTGGAACAAACAAGTATCTTATATCTTGGCATCTGGGTCTTCAAATGGATACAGCGTTATTTGGGATTTACGTAACCGCAAAGAGCTGATAAAAATGAACAATCCCGGAGGAAGAAAACCAATTACTGCCATTTCTTGGAATCCTGACATTGTAGCCCTATAATTAATAATAGCCAACACAATTGCTGACTTGCAGCGACGATGACGCAAATCCAGTAATTTTGATGTGGGATCTCAGAAATGCAAGTGCGCCTGAGAAGGTTATCTTGTTTAATTGTAGACTTTAAGTGGACATTCGAAAGGAGTATTGTCTATGGATTGGTGTCCAAAGGATTCCGAGCTGTTGCTTTCGTGTGGTAAAGATAACAGAACGATTGTCTGGGACACTATGAAAGGAGTTCCAATCGGTGATTTGGTTCACTCGGCAAACTGGAGTTTTGATACCAAGTGGTGTCCAAGAAACCCAGATTTGTGCGTAGTGGCTAGCTACGATGGAAGGGTTTCGGTTCACTCGATCCAAGGAGCAAGTAATCATCCAGAAGACGATATTTTCTCACCTCCACCTCCAGTTCACCAAGAAATTGACCTCAATGATCCTTTTTCGCAAATAGGGATGGTTCCTTCTAATAGCAATCACAGAGTGCAACAGCCTGTATTTACTTTGCCTCATCCACCAAAGTGGCTCAGAAAGTCTGTTGGTGCAGTATGGGGATTTGGAGGGAAGTTAGCAATTTTTGATAGTACGCACGAGTCAAAGATATCCATCAAATCAATACCACTGAACGAAGAGTTTGTATTCAGGACTTCCCAATTAGAATTTATACTTCAAAGTGCAAATCCAGAGGTTACATCGCAATATTGTGATTATATGAAAGATTCAGAATTTGTAAAGTCAGAAAGGGACAAAGATGTGTGGAAATTTATGAAAACCTTGTTTGCAGCAAATTCCACAGAGTTGATGAGAGATTTCCTTGGATTTGATGCTTCATTTGAAAAAGATGAACGGTTATCTGCTGTTCTTCAAAAGTTGGATATTGGCGTATCGAAAGATTCAGAAAATCACCCTGAAGCGCAACCTGCAGAAGAGTTTTCATTATTTTCTGGAAAGCAGACTGAAGAAGCTGCTATTGACGCCATTATTACTAAAGCAGTTATTGTAGGCGATTTTGACTTGGCAGTAAACGTGTGCATTGCGTCCAATCGCATGGCTGATGCCTTTATGCTGTCCTATTATGGCGGCCCTGAATTAATTCAAAAAGTGCAGATGGAATATTTCAAAAAGACTTCAAATGTCCGGCCTTATTCCAGAGTGCTTGAAAATATTTACAATGGTGACTTGACAGATGTTGTCGAGAACGCAAAGTTGGATGCAAACGAATCATGGAAAGAGCTTTTGGCTGTGGTGTGTACTTATGCAAAGCCTGAGGAATATGCCCATTACTTTGCAACGTTGGGAAACAGATTAGTAGTTTCATCTGGGCCAGATAGAAAGCATGTTGCTGGTCTATGTTACCTTGGCGCTGGAGAGCTAGAAAAGGTAGTTTCGTTATGGTGCCAGGGACTCTCGACGGCAAGACCAGGATCTGTGGGCGACAATATTCCATTAGTCAACTTGATTGAAAAGATTTCAATATTTAGACAAGCAATCAGCTATCAAGATCAAGATTTAGTATTGCAAGACCCTCAAGACAACTATACCCTTGCCGATTTGTATGACTTGTTTATTGATTACGCACATGCTGCTGCAACACAAAACAAACTTGATGTTGCATACAGGTTCTTGGAACAAGTGCCACTGCACTATGTTCCTTCAAAACCATTGCCTGACGTAGGTATACTTAGGGACAGGGTATATGCATCGTTCAACTATAAGCAAAGTGTAAACGGACAATCCCCAGTGTTCCCATTTGAAAGAGTGCAAGTGTTTGATGGAGAAAAGCTGCAGAGGGAAAAAGAAGCCGCTGAAAAGGCTAGGGCGGCTCCTAATCAATACCAAAGCTTCCACGCAAGCAGCGCAACCCCAGCGAATAGTTGGCAAAATTCAGATCCAGGTCGCTTTTCACAGTACAATCAGCCTTATCAATATCAATCTCAGCCTGCAAATCAGTACCCTCCTTCTTCATTTCCTCCAGCGGCAAATTCGTACAACCCACCTCCTAGCCCATATCCGCAGCCAGTTGCAAATTCGTACAACCCACCGGTAAACAAATATGGGCAGTCACACACTCCGTCCTTTACCGGTGCACCTCCTGTATCTAGTACATACGCTTCTCAGCCACCTACTTTTAACCCGATTCCCCAAACAGCTTCTGCTACTCCTTGGGTACCTCCACAAGCAAATTATAACACTGCGCCACCAGTTACTTCAGCTAGCCAGGTAAACTCTACAGGACATGCTCCACCGATTGCAGATGCTCATTATGAACCACCGACCTTTGTAGCCCCAAACACTACTCAGAATTTTACTTTCCCATTACCGCAAAGAGCTGATTCTGTTGTTTCACAACCGCCCCCTCCTGTTCAACCAAAAGCTCGTAATAACTATTAATTGTAGCGGTAAATGACCGAAGTCAGATCACCAATCCAGTGGAAAAGGCGATTTATGAATCGCTTACTAGACTTTGGGAGAAGCTGTATAGCTCAACAAAGAGTGTAAATTTAAATTGATTATAGCTGGAAGACCAAAAGAATCTTTCTGAATGGCACAAGAAATTAGAAATTTTATTTGATCAAATGAACAGTCATCAGGTGGAACCAGGAGTGATCACCCAGTTGTCTTCATTTTCAAAAGGTAGCTTTTTTTAATCTTTAGCTTTGGAACAGGGGGATTATGCTACTGCCCAAAAAGTTGAGCACGATCTTATAAAGTTTCACTTTACTGCCACTGGACAATGGATTGTTGGAATTAAAAAATTGGCTGATGGTCTTGAAAAACTTGTTAGACCTGCTATTTCTCCAGCTCCCCACTCAATGGTTCCCCAACAAAGAGGCAGTATTGGTGGATCAACGGCTATTGCACCACCTCCGATTACCGGGAGTAACTTTGGAGCTCCTCCTGTGCCGTTGAGCAATTACAGCGCACCTCCAATGCCTTTGAGTAACTTTGGAGCTCCTCCTGGATCTAACAATTTTGGTGCTCCGCCAGTGTTTAGCGCTCCACCGGTTTCCAACAACTATGGAGCACCTCCAGTTTCCAACAACTATAGCGCACCTCCAGTTTCCAACAACTATAGCGCTCCACCGGTTTCCAACAACTATAGCGCTCCACCGGTTTCCAACAACTATGGAGCACCTCCGGTTTCCAACAACTATGGCGCACCTCCACTGCCCAACAATATAGCTCCAGTTACAAATACACAGCCAACATCAGGTAGCTTTAATGCACCTCCAATACCGAATGCACCTCCTGTGAATAATATTTTCCAATCGAAACCAATTTTACAGTCTCCACCAAAAACAAATGATGCATCTCTATCGACAGCTCCCCCAGTGTTGGCCCCTGCAAATACTCCAAGTAATTTTGAATCTGCAAAGATTGCCCCGCCTCCAGTACCTTCCCACGCTGTGGATCCATTTGCAGCCAATCCAAACACTTTGCATTATCCGCCAGTACAAAATGTAGGTCCCCCACCAATTGGACATTCTCCAGCAACAATGCAACAGCCCATAGCAAAGACAGGTGCGCATTCTGTTGCTCCTCCGGTAGCACAAAACGGGATTAATGGGCATTTTGAATCTAAACCCCCAGGACCAAATCCACCACAACTTTCTGGAAACTTGGGTATTCACCACGTAAAATCTCCTCAACAGAAACCGCTGCCTGCTCAAAAAGCGCACCATGGTGCACCTCCGCCAACTCATCCTGGACCTGGATATCCTCCAAAAAGCCCACCAAAGTTCAACCAAATGCCGGTGGTTGGATCTCGGCCACCAGCTGCTGGGAACCCACCAAGACCAAACACGCTACCAACTGGCCCGCCAGTAAGTAGACCTCCACCATCAAGCGGTCCTCCAGTAGCACAACCGTTCCGACCTCCACCAACTCAAGGATTCAGACCTGGTCCACCACCAACATCTCATCCTAGACCTGCTGGGAATCCAAATCCTTTTAATTAAAATCTACTATTCAGTGAATAAACATATAAAGCGGTCATATTTGCTTCTTAAAATAATGTATTTTGATAATGCCGAAATGCCCAGATAAATGAAATTCTTGATATCCAAGGCAAATCAACTGGAGCTGTCATCTTTTTGTTTGTTTATATGTTGCTGAGTTGAAATTTGTTGAACCGCGACAGTCCGAAAAGCTGAGTTTAAAACGCTTTTATAGCGCAAATCACGCCAGTCATAACTGCTAATGGATAGCATAGGCAAGAAAATACAGAGATTAGTCCTCCAAAGTGAACAGCAGTTTAAATTTGTTTTTCAAAGACTACGGCTGATGATCCAGAATAAACCTGAAAATGGACAAAATACACAACTTGGAAATGTGGTTGACGAAGCTTCACTCATAGATGAAGAAAGCTCGTATATTGACGACCCAGAATCAGATTGTGACGTGGAATCAATTGCAGATACGCTGGTAGATTTTCCAACACCAATTATACCGCCTGTATTGATAGTGGAAAGATCAGAAGGTGGAAACTGGCAGCCTGTTAGACCTACATTACGGCTAGATCCACAAACTATTAGAGAAAACCGCAGATTGCGCGACGAGTGGTGCTAGCCTGGTATCCATTAGTATAATAGTTTTCCATTAAAACTTAATAAATCATTTATATCTCAATTAATACTTTTCAGGCTAAACACGAAAACAAGATTTAATATTTTGTCCGTGCATATTAATTCCTGATCATTTTAATATATTAAGACGTCGGAGAAATGAATTTTTGGATTATTTTGTGTTTGATAATGGCAGAGGGAAATATATTTGGAAAGATATCCGGAAAGTTCAAGCTAGGAAAGCTTAAACTCAAACGTGCGTTCAGCAAAATTAAAGGCATCTTCAAAAGCACAAAATATGAAGAGTACAAACTGTTTGACAGTGATGAAGAAGTCGATATTGCTGGCACTCCTCAATCGTTTGTTAATACCCTTCCTCGTATTGTCGAAGAAGATGAAAGCGATATTGCATCAACCGCAACTTTTACCCAAGAAATCTCGGTAATTCCAAGCACATCGACAGTACAGATCGAAGCTATCAAGAAAGCAAGACGGCACTCGTTTGCGAATATTTTTAACCGGGACACCGTGCCAAGAAACATTGACAAGAGAAGATCACTGGTTGTTACAGGTAAATATCCTAGCTACCGAGATACTGGTAGAGAGCTACGCAGACATTCGCTTTCAAGAGCTGATATGGAAGCAATTATTATTGAAAAACGGGCTAAACGGGTTTCGCTGGTTCAAAGCATGAATGGGTCTGATTGGGAGGAAGTTGCCCCAAAATTGGAATTGGACCGAACGACTCTGAAGAGGAACAGTGTCCTCAAGGATAACTGGTGTTGAATAAATAATGTTTTTAATCGTTACCTTCTGAGCACAATTGGTTCAAAGGTGTTTATTTTACAGTTTGATCTGGATTGCAATAATAAGAATCAACATAGTTTACTACCACACCAAGAAAATGAAAACATCGCCATCATAGTATAGTGGCAGTACTCAGCGTTGTGACCGCTGCGACGCAGGTTCGATTCCTGCTGATGGCAAGCTGGTTCCATAGTGTAGTTGGTTATCACACCAGACTTTGAATCTGGTGACCCGAGTTCGAATCTCGGTGGGACCTTTTTGTTATTTGTGCATACATACTTTTATGTTGATTTATATTTGATGTTGTGCGGTTACATGTCAGGACTCTACTGTTACATGTCAGGAATCTGCTGTGGCAATACCGAAACAGCTACGTGGTTTGCTCTTGGGTACAATTATTGCCAAGTCATCAATCCCATTTAAATGATTCCTTGTTTCGGATATGGGTTTGGTAGATCACTAGAGAAGCTATTCCTGCAGCGGGTAATCCACCACATTGTCAGTTATTGAGGTGACAGACCTCGAATTTAATTTCAAAACTCCAATGATCAAACTGTTCTTGGTGCTCAGGACTGTCTTTGGGCTGCTTTTTGGAAATGGAATATTTGTGTACCCGAAAAACTTGAATACCAGCAGAGTGGTTGCTGATCTGTCAAAATTCAACACTATCGCCAACGCAAACAGCGTAATATCGAGCATCTATTTGTACACTGGTTCAGTAGACTACAACCAGAAATGGATTATTCCTTTCAACAATAGTACAGTGTCAAGCATGTTGAAAATCCCAAAAGTCAAACAAGTATTATATTTGTTTGACAATGCCCTTTTGCTCAACGACTTTCCATATCAGATGCTGGGCTACAGACTCGTGCTGTTAGTTTGTCAATCCAATCATGCAGCTGGACTAGCGCTTGATTTGGAACCCTTATCCCAAATGATTGAATTTACAGCAAATCTAGTCAAATACATGAATCCCTTGTTGACTAGCACCAGGTATAATTGCAAAAACAAGTTCTTTCCGAATGGAAGAGTGCTTTCTATCTACGGCCCCGTAAAGAACATCAAGCCAATCTTGTCGGGGTTTCGACCAAACAATTATTTCATTGTCAATGGATATGATTTATATGGAGGCTTAGCGTATTCTGAAAGTCCAGCACAGTACGGACAGCTACTAAGGTCAGTTATTAACCAATTTCAAATCCAAAGTACTTTTTCGATATATTACACGATAATAATCCCAGCTGCAGCTAGCACAAATGAATTCAGCTATTATTTACGGAACGGAAAGAGCTTGGCAAATGGATTTAGTACGTTTGCAAATGGCCAGGGTTATGTTGAAACAGCAATCAACACCATCAATAATTTGAACTTGGGACCCAACTATTTGGGGACAACTCTATGGGTTTACACCAGTTCAATCACTATAGGACAATACTCTTTCTTCCCCACCAATCCTTTCCAACTAACTGGAGAAATGAAATACTTGGGCCTGAATTTATAAAAACAAATACATGTATTTACTTTGAAATGACTGGTTTGCCTCTGATCCACTTGTTGATGAATTCCAAAGAGTGTTCGGGCTAAGGTTAATAAATAGTACTTGATCTGCTGGGACAAAGTGTGATGAATTGTAAATTTTGAGGAATGCAAAATTGTCGAATTGACGGTAGACTCCAGCTGGACGGCCAGTTACAGATGAAATCCATTCAGTATCATTCGAGTTGTTGAATGCTTCGTGTCCGTGCCAAGGAAGGTTAAGTGCCCAGGCTTTGTTTCCAATCCAATTACAACTCCAATCAGCATCACCAGCGTATACCAAAATATCAATACCATCTTCCAACAAGGACGGGATACCTGTTACTATTGGCCTCATTATATCACCATTCTTTCTGAAATCAGCGCCGACTTTATCATTACAGCCAACAAAAGTTTGGTCTACTCCTAATTGCTGTTGAATTTCCGGTGAATTAATCCATTTGGCCATCAATATTTCAGATTCATCAAATGACTTATCCCCAGGTGGTTTTCGTAAATCATAAGGATTCAATTTGGTTTTTTCAAAGTCTCCATTTGTTAAATTTTCACAGAATTCTGATGCTGGTTTGCAAGTATATGGACTAGGGAATGCGTAGCAGGCTTTGATAAGTGCTCCACAAACTGGCCATCCTTGCCTCATCTTGTCGACTGTTTCTTTTGGAAGGATTGGGCCATAGGCTTGGTCTTCAGCCATATCCGCGTAGTATTGATATTGAATTAGCGAATCAGTTATTCCATTTCCAATTGCTAGTGATTCGAGATTTATAAGCAACCCTGCTTCGCTTCCTTGTTCAATCGCGTGTTTGTGATCCTGGATTGATTTGGCAATAGCAGGAATGTAATGGCCGGCATAAGATTCACCGGTAATATGGAAACTTTGTTTAGAGTACTTTGGGAATGCATCAAAGAAGATTTGCAAGAAAGCATGAACATTTTCTGCCGCTGATGCTGTAGTATCGACAATTTGACTGTCAGAGTAACTGAGACCAACATTGACAGGCTAACATTAACAAGGAATCACCTGATCCAAAAAGAAAATGTTGGCATTTGAATTCCAAGAGAATTCATTGAAATCTGTACCTGTCCCATCCTTGTTTATATTGCATGGACCAAGTTCAGTCAGTAACCCAATAAAAGAGCTGCAGCCAGGTCCACCATTCAACCACATGATAACTGGGTCTTCCGAAGGTTTGTTCCTGCTTTCAAAGAACCAAAAGTAGTAGTGTTTATCATCTGCTGTATCCAAATAACCAGAGTATTGATTAACAGTTGGATCACATAGTTTTCCGTTGGCTTTTACCCTTAGCCCGTAACTTGGATAGCTGGAGTGGGTGAAATGAGTCCAGGCGGTTTCACCCAAGAGCGAATTCGTTTTGGAAACCGCTTGCTTTGTGAATCTGCTTA